>JAKSZP010001323.1:0-431001 GCA_022478985.1 Massospora cicadina | reverse complement strand
GTTTACTTAGCGGGGGGTGTTGGTTGATTTTTAATCTAATGGTTTTAGCTAAGTGGTTTAGTGGTTTAGTTAATTCGATAGGTTTAATTGGGTATGGCTGAATGGTTGGTAAATTTATATTGATTCAGTATAATTTGATTACTTAATTTTATCGATAACCATCTACAATATAAAAATTATGAGATTATCAGATGAACTTTAAGCCCACAAACAAATCTGTGTTGAACTGGGTATCAACAAGAATTAATCTTAAATTTTATTTACAAAAGAATCAGTATTTTTTTAGCACTAGGTGGTCCCAACCTAAAGGGGGGATACACCGATCTTTGGCTGTGTATTTTCATATTCATTTAATTCAATAGTTTCATAGGCTTTGATATTTAGTTGGTAGTTTTTGGCTGTTTTGTAAGTTCAATAATTGTTTTTGCTGAGTGGTGGTTCATTTTTTGGTTGATTCGATAGGCTCAATAGTTTCAGATAAGAGATTGATGGTTTAATTAATTTGGCAGACTTAATAGATTTTAGCTAAGTGGTTGGAGGTTGGAATTTTTAATAGGTTTAATTGTTTCTGAACTTATTGATAGCTATCTACCAATATAAAAGCTAAAATAATTTAGAATCTGATTGATTTGATAAGTTTATTTTATTTGGCCGAGTGGTTGATGGTTTTTGGTTGAATCGATAGGATACAGTTTAGCTTCGGGGGAAATTATTTATTGGCTGATTTGATAAGTTCAGTTAGACTTAGCTGAGTGGTTGGTGGTTTTGGTTGCTTTGATTGAGCAATTAGATTTGGCCGAGTGGTTATTGCTTAACTATATATAAAATCTAAATTAATCAATTCAAATCACCTGAAATTCTATAGACACCGTAGCGAAGCACGGGTAACTCCGCTAGTTACTCAACAAAAATCAGTATTAGAGTTTAAGTAGATTAAGTAGTTAGGATAATTAGCTCACCAGCCACGAGGGCAACAGTGAAGCTGCCAGTCCGAGTGGCTCGAGAGTAGCGCTGGCACAGCCTATAGGCTGTCAGTGTGAGCTTATAAATAAACCCTAGCAACGCGGGGTAACTTCGCTTGCAATCTACATAAAATTAACTGTTTTTTGTTTAGTTTCAGGTGAGGAATTTGGTGAATTATTTGATAATATTCGCCAATTCTCACCCACTCGCCCAAATGGATTAAACCTATCAGACTCGAAGGTTTCAGATGTCAGTCAGTCAGTGAATGTACTTTATTGAGTAGATAAGATGGCAATTTTTTCTCATAACTCAAAGGAATTGAAAACTAAAAATTCGACATTGAGGCGCACATGAACCCCCTTCAGTCTACCAACATTGAAAAAACTCAATCTCTGTATGTCAGTTTTGGTTGGGAATTGTACGCACACACAACCACTTCCTTTTATTATTATAGACTAGCTGATTTACTCAGCGTTCCTTGGGGTCATTATAATTTATTTGCTAAATTTTCTCCTTTTAGAATCAACCAAATTTATTCTAAGAATAATATTAAAAACACCTGACATATGTTGGTTCTTCAGTTGCATAAAGATCATGTACCATATTTGATTGGTAGATATCTTGTTGTTCAGAAGGAGATGTGGAACATATATACATACAATGATTTTATTTGTATTGAAAATATTATAGTACTAGCCCCCTCTTGAGAAGGTCCCCACTTGTGCTTTAAAAATATCTAGAACTAGAAGTACCAAGTTTTAATTGGATTTTAAATCTATAACCCATATTGTTATTGCATATTGCTCAGAGGTCAAATTTAAGTAGGTTTTTTGAAACAAAATGATTCTATCAAAATATTTTTAGCTTTGGTATTGGTAGATGACATTCAATAAGTTCAGAAAACAAGTAAATGAATATATTGAATTAACCAGGTAGCCACCAAGATTCTTACCCTGAATCCAAACTAATGGGTGATTCTAATTACTATCATACCATTTAGCTTAGAAACAATCTAAGTTCCCATCACCATCATATTATCTTTGTATCTATTAGTTGTTTAAACCTTATAGGACCACCAAGGAGTTAATATAAAATTCTGCCTACTTTAGTTCTCCTGATTCATAGAAAATTTGTGCCAATTTTAGTTATAATTGGTCAAGTGGTTTAGGGAATGTGAAACACATTTACATAAGTACTAGGACTTTATTTATATTAAGATACTATTGATTTATAAGATCATATACTCTCTACCACTGCCTCCTCGAGTTCGATTCCGGTACAGGAACTTTGGGTAGGGGATGACTATGACTGTTGGTGTTGCGCACCAATGCCCCGAACCGTGATAGCAAATAGCAAAGGCGGTCCATGGAGTCCTGGCCTATCATATGCCGCGCATGGAGGTTTTCCGGATTTTATCCTCCTTTCCCATTCATTCAATTTCCCCTCAATCGGTGCGGTATCATCCCCAGGTCGGCCCGCCTCAAATAAAATGTATAATATCATATACAGTTACTATAACCTCAAAAAGAAATTTATATTTCATTTCAAAGTACATGTTGAATTGTTATCTCCAACTTGCTTATGTAAGCATCTTGAATAGAGCATCTTTAGTAGTTGTAGACACCTCTAGCATAAAATCTCTTAAAGTATCTATGTTATATCTTATACATGATCATAAATATGCATAATAAATATAAGTTTGAGAATATTGATTTATTGAACTTGTTAACTTTAAATTATTAATATTAAGAAAACCTTTGATGTGAGGTACTGCTATTGCAAAGCTTTCTCACCATCCGGTATAGCTTCCTAGGCTGATAACTTAGGGGCATTATCAGAATTTCATTAAATGATAGTCCCTTTGTTTGGCTCATTCACAAATAAAGATGCGTGGTGGCTTCCCCTTTTGGGTTGGGCACCACTAGTACTAAAAAAGAGAGGTACTGTTCTTGTTGATGCTGATATTCAAGAGAAAAAGCTGTAGTAAATTATATACTGGGACATTTTAGTAATCATCATTTTGTCTTTAACAGTTGGTATTAAGATTATTGTGGAATTTAATGAACCAAAAGCTTAAGCAAAATGAAACATACTATAAAGCCTAATTTATTAGCATACTCCTCCTATGGTAATATTAAAATATAAATTACTTGCTAAATTGATGAGCAAAATCACTAGAGTTACATAATTATCCTCAATATTAATGACCTTCAGTTATCAATTAAGCAGTGAGGCAGACATTACCAAGCCAGTTGTAGCATATTTTTTGCTTTATTTTTTGGTCTTATACTACTTAATAATAGCACTTACTCAATACCTAGTGGTATATAATCCTGCACTCAACTGAACTATATCCTAGTTGTATTATATTCATTTTTTCTCTAATTTTATTGTATTGTTCTAACCCAAACCCAGATTATCAAGAGCAATATTATAAATTTTAGCTAGAAAGGTTTTTTAGCATGCTTGTTCTCATGACATGAAATATGAATGCAAACTTTATTATCCCTTATTAACAGTTGTCCCCTAAATATGACCCTGTTGTGGATGATGTGACGTATTGCTATAGATTTTTAAAGAATAGCCCCTATTACTAATTCCCCCTGGCTATATACTTTTACCACTGTTACCATTCTTTTACATGTCCTGATGAGCTTAACTTCTGTTGGACAATAAGTCACTGAGGCTTATAGTTATGACCTGTCATTTGCTTTTCACCTTCTTTCCAATATTATCTAAAAAATGATCTAAAAAGGTCATTGATCATGTCAAATACTACTTTTCTATTTTACTTACCACTATTGTAATGTTCAAAAAGATGCTACTCCTGTAATGTTTTTATTATGAAGTATCATAGAGTTGACTACAAGGCTATAACATTATAAGAAAAAGCTTGACTAAGGTAGTTCTATAACTGACAGATTTTATTACAATTGATTTTTGAAAAAAATTTCTAGAATCTAAATTAGGACAGTTTATTTTGTTACAAGTAACACAACTACAAGAGATGTTCATTATCAGACTTAATCTTTAAATCTTTACCTTGCTTCTCAGATGTAGCAACTGAATTTTTACAATCCAGTAATAGTATTAAACTTGAAAGTCTCTTATGCTTCTTTTATTTCTATATAGTTTCTGTAAGTCCTAATAACCATCCCCACCAGCTGGATTGGAGTAATACCCTTAAAAATGTAAGAAAGTTCTCAATCTCCCATTAGAGCCCCTTTTTCAGATCAGCAATTAAGCTCACATGGTAGATGAATGATGAGTGACTGCCCTTTGCAAAATTCCTCCCTATTTGCCCCACTTCCTCTTTTACCTTTATAAAAATGATTGAAGGGGTGATTATAGAGGCGGTTCAGTCTAGGGACCTCTGGAAGGACCCCAGGTCTTGCACCAGCCAAGACCTGATCACTGACAATTTACAAGTATCTACCCATCCCATCCTACACCCCATATAACCCACTATTTTTAATAAGTTCTATTAGGCTATTAAAAGTTTAAATTGCAGATCAAGTTTTCAGATCATTTCATTTACCTATAATGCTCACTCAATAAAAACCATTTTTGGAATGGGTTCTTGCAGAACTGGTGATATTAGTTGACCCATCTGTAATAATCCGGTTAATATCAGTTTATCCATCTAAATTACTCTAATATGTAGACACACTATAAGTACTTTTGTGATTCTAAATGGACTTTCTGAATCCTCTTCCAAACTTATGTGTACTATTCCCACCCTGCCCAAGAAAACCTGCAGAGGCTTAGCTGCAAGCCAATCTCCAAGTTCCCACAAATTAACCTTCCTTTACTCTATAGGCAACCACCCTCCTTAGGTTAGGTTGCCAGCTTATTTTTTTAGTTATTACCTCTTTAAATAAACTCACCATGTTTCTAGTTATTTAGCTTGGAATCCACCAACCACTTTTTTCCTTTGATTGTCTCTATAGTATTTGGTGATTCACGCCACAATCTGACCCTTAACATAACATTCATTGTTTGGGCATTGCAGTTCACCAATCCAAAATTCTCCATGCTGTAGAGGAGTTCCATATCTGTATATCCACCCAGTTAATTGATCCATCATGCACACCAATGAAATCATTAAACTAGAATTAATATGCCAATTTGACATTAATTTGGCGTGATACACCAAATCTATGGTCCCATATACCTCAGAAACCAAACATATATAAAAACCATCTGACAAGCATCTCAAGGGGTTATTGTCCACCCTGCCTTTCCCCTCATGGGGTTGACCCAGTAAGACCTATGGCTGCTCCCATCACAGTCTTTTCTGGCTTGTTATGGGGAACCTCTGAAACGTTATTGAACCAATTTACTCCTCATCTAAACACTATAACGTACCACCGCCAAGTCATATGGTTATCTGAGCACTTGGCATTCTGGGCCAAACTCCGGGCACCGCCACCAGTCTGTAGGTCAGTCTTATTTCATTTAGCTTATATTTTGACATAATAAACTGGCCACTAATTTCAGCATTCTTCATCATCCTCTTTTGATTAGGTGATACGTTTGCCTACCTAGTTACTAGAAAACTTCATATACTCACAAATTTTGAACACTTCTCTCATGTAAGAAAGTATCTGGCCTTACCACAAAATCCTACTTAGTTATCTAATCAGTTAAGACAGCAGATGTTCTAGGGAAGTAAGCGACACCATCTGCCAGTTATTAAAAGCACAAATTTCCCCATAACTCCTTCTCTCACCATTTCTGCTCTTTAATTACAACTTCAACCAATGGGTGTCAAGAATATTTCAAGTTCCTCATTACTTTATGTTCTTGATAACATGAGGTCACGGTGCAGGCCCTCATGGACACAAAGGCGGCGGCAAATATATAGATTTCAAAATTTCACATACTTTTCTCTCTCATTGCAATCATTTTTGCAACTTATTCAATTCAAGTCTGATTCTAGTTTGATAATCTCACAGAGGAGATTAGTCTGCGCCCATGTCAGAAAGCAGTTGGGCAAGTAAGGTAAGAGGAGCAGGTGGTAGGCCCGCGGCCTCAAACATTCAAAAACGCCCCGGAGAAACTGGTGGAATAGAAAAAAAATATAAAAAAACCAGCGGTCACTATTTCCCCAGAAATCCTCGCTTGGCAAGCGCGATGCAACCAGTACATCAACACGCCGCACTCCCAACCACTCTCATTGGTGGGATACAGAGTCCGTGTGTTTCTGGACATCCAACAAACAGCTCTATGGGGAAATTTTGTGGGGATGTGCACACTTTTTCCTGACCACGGTGTACATCGCACCTCACTCCATGTCATGCGGTTGGCTGGACCTCAGTTTTGAAAACAAGGAGGCAGCAGATGAAGCTGCTGCAGTGCGCATAGTGATCGACCTCCCTTAAGGGCAATGGGTCATTAAAACTAAATGCACCAGATGGACAAAATCCAACCAAATTTTCCTCACGTTTGATTTTTTGCCTACTACAGTAAAACGTGCCATTTTGGAGCAGCACCTGAAAGAAGGTCTCACCGTTTATGGCGAGATACAATCTTTCAAGATGCAACGCTTTATGCTGATACCACACCTGTGCACCGGCAAAGCCATCGCAGTTCTGACCCCAACTGAGGAGATCGCGAAGGACCTAACCCAGATCCTGCACTCCACATATATCGCTATTGAAGGGCATACCACCCACCCTTTCCAGGTAAAAGTAGACAGTGCACCCCCCATCTGCACCCACTGTGACGCGTTAAACCATAAGGCACATGCATGCCCCACCAAGGAGGGCATCACATTCCAAGAGCACCCCTCAGCGGCCATGGCCAGCAGAGAGGCGCACTATGAACCAACCACCAGTACCAAAGAGGCCTTCCCATAAGACCACAAGGCTGCTACCTACTGGTAAAACCTATTTCCCCGCAAGAGCGGAAGAAGGCTAAACAGGCCCGCAGGGCTGCGGCCAAGGAAGCGGCCAAAGCCACCACCACTATCCCACACTCCCAACACCAGGAGGACATCAAAACTTTTGCGGCAGAAGCAACTCAGGAATCCATCAACCAATAATATTGGGAAACCCATGCCAATTGGGCCACCCAATCTGAGGATCTGATGGGTGACTCAATTTCACCTGATCTTTGCAACCAAGCCCCAGTTGAAACTGACCTGGGGTCCAACCTACCTGAAAATTTTTTTAACCCAATTGTTGGTGCACCAAACTCATCCACACCACAAAAAATTCGTTCGACGTTGGGGAAACAAAAAGTGAAGGCAAAGGCCAATGTGACCTTTCTGCTAAAATCAACAAAACTACTGATAGCATTGCTGCAAACACCCATGCTGCCGTGAAGGCCCATGGGGATCTAGAGGAGGCTAGTGGGCCTGGGTGCCCACCCCCTTGCACCTAAGATGTGATGGGGGAAACCTTCACTTTAGGGACGTTGAATATCGCCAGACTCAAGGCCTCGCCGTCCCAGGCTAGGAAACTGAGTTTTTTACAAAAAAATTTACCCGTGGACATCCTGGCCATCCAGGAGTCCCACTGTCTGCGAGGTTCTGAGGATGATTGGAAAACCATGCTCCTCCCATTCCTATCCTTTTGGTCAGAGCACTGTGGGGTGTTAGTTCAGAAATACAATTTTTTTAAATTTTCATTGTTGGAATCCTTCCTCAATGGCTGAGTCCTCATTGTCACTTTCTTGTGGGCTAACGTGGCACATGCTATCATCAACATCTATGCCTCAACCTGTGCACAAGAACATCAGAAATTTTTCTTGTCAGTCAAATCCTTCCGTTACCCCCAGACCCTTTTGTAGTTGGCAATATGAACTGTTGGCTAAACACACCAATGGACCATTGGCCTTCCTCCTCCCACGCCCCCCAGGGTCATGTAGAACTTCACGTTCTAAAGGCCACCCTTGGGTTAATGGATGCTCTGCCGCGGCAAGCCCCGCTGCTTGAAAACATGATGTGACCCCATGTCCACAATGGTTAATTAAGGTCCATGACCCGCATAGACCTTATCCTTACACCGGCGAAATTTTGATCTCTATTTCCCACTTCCACACATCAAAAATCGATTTCTCTGACCACCGGCTGGTCTCAATAACCTACCACCTACCTGTCACAGTGGCCAAGGCCCCACATTGGTGCAAACTCCGCCCTCCTGAACTTGCGTCGCCAGGATTTTCCACTTGGGTGTAAGCAGCAACTTTAAAAAAAGAGTTTGTTACACCATTTTGCGCAGACCCCATCTCCACATGGGCAGCCTTCAAAGAGGATACCATCTGCCACTCTCGCCACCTCTTCTCCTGATGCTCACGAGCCACATCAGCCATTATCTCGCGCACTCTGGAAGAGTTGGCACACCTGGAGTCCAACATCCCAGCCACAGGATACAGCCCTGCATGGGGCCAGAAGTGGGCGGAGGCAGCCGCCCAGCTCAACGCGCTCAAAAGGCAACACAAACATTGGGTTTGTGTTCAGTACAGGGCCAAAAGCATTACAGAGGGCGAAAAGTACACCAAATTTTTTTTAAAAAAGTTTTGTACCATGCCAAAGCGTGGCCTGCACACAGGTGCAAAGATTGGATAATTCCATCGCGGATACGCCAGCTGAAGTGGCAATCGAAATACAAAAGTATTACTCCAAGTTATATTGATCTGATCCAATTCAGCCAGCTGAAGTGGCAGAATTTTCTCAACTGAACCCACATCTGCACCATTTCCTGATACCCAGAAATAATAAATTTAATTACTCTGAACAAACTATGGACAGCCATTCGCAGTGCACCAAACCAGAAATGCCCAGGCCCAGATGGCATTCCATATGAATCCTATAAAAAGTACTTCAAATATATATCCCCACTACTGCTTGCCTCACTTAACCAGAGCCTTCTTTAAATGCGCCTCCTACCAGGAGGACAAGAGGCCTTCACCGTCATACTCTTCAAGAAAGGGGACAAGCTAGACTTAGCCAACTGCGCCCCATTTCTTTAACTAACATGGATACAAAAATTTTAACAAAAATCATGGATAACCGTTTAGGGATTGTAGCATCTGCCACCATCTCCCCAGAACAATTCAGTTTCATACCCAGAAAGTCGATTTGGGACAATGTGCACTCTGTGGCTAACGCATACCAGTCCACAGCCTCTAAGGCACTTGTATTCTTGGACCAACAGAAGGCCTATGATAAAGTAAACTGGGAATACCTCAGGGCCTGCCTCCACCAATTCCGCTTGCCCCTTCGCTTCATCACTGGGTAATGCTGCTCACAAAATCTGCAACAATGGCAGTGCGTGGCCCTAGCTTCCTAACGGAAGTAGTCTGCCCTCAAAGGGGCTTGCGATAAGGGGACCCCCTTAGCCCACACTTATACAACTTCAGCCTTGACCCACTACTTTGAAACGTGAATGCCAACTCACTGGGGTCCATGTGCCAGGCCAAACCCCAGTCAAGATGATGGCGTTTGCAGATGATTGTGTGGTTGGGGTGTCTAATAATCAAGATGCACGCGCGCATGAAGCTCTCATCTAGGAGTATTCTCGGGTAAGTAATGCTGCACTGAATGCTTCCAAAACCAAAATCATCCTCCTTTGTCAGTATCAAACCTGCTGGGCCCCAGTGATCAGTGCCCAGCCAGGCCCATCTGCTAGCACACGTGCTCGCCTTCCCTGCTCACCCCACACCACCCCACTTGTGCTCCTCTACGTACCACGCCCTACCATAGGTCCTGTCCGCCATCTGGGCGTGTGGGTGGAGGCAGGCGGGTATGCATCAGCAGTAATGGAGAGTCATATTCTAGACAACGTGACGAAGCTCATCGCTTCCCTCAGAGCACACCCTACTTCCCTTACTGGCAGGGTTGTTTTCGCCAACTCTATGCTCCTCTCCAAAGTCTGGTTTGGAGCCCACGCCATCCCCTTCTCCCCAAGCTTTTTCAAATCCTTGTATGCCCTTCTGCAAGGATGGCTTTGGTCAGGCCGCCCACCACCAGTACGGCTAGAGGTCATGTTTGGCCCTCATCATCATGGTGGCATGGGCCTGCTTGACTTCAAATCCCATGCTGCCAAGATCCTGGGCACCTGGATGGCGGCTGTCACCGCCCCTACGCTCCCCTCCCAACACTGGTCCTGCGCAGCCCGCTTCAACTTCTCCCACGCCTTGGGCCTTAACAATCCATCGAACCCTCACTCCCTGATGAAATACCTGGCTTCACACCCATCGGCCACAGGTCTTCACGGGACTAAAACCCACTACAAACGAATCCTCCTCTCCATGCGGAGCGCTGAGTGGAGAATTTGTATTAGTTGACACACAGCCCAGAGAGGCCGCCCCTCTCCTCAGTTCACACAAGAGGTACAGGGGTTACCCATCCATGATGGCGTGATCCCCACATGACCCCATGTCCTATCCAGGGTGGACTACCTGGACATGATGGACATCCCTTACTCCACTGAGACCCAAAAAACTATCTGTAAATACGCACACCATCCTCTGTTGCAGCCTCAAATCAGGTCCCATGTGTGGCGCTGCCTGAGGCGGGTGTACCATATGGCTGAGCGCTCTAATGCTTTACACTCATCCTGCGTCGTGTGTGGCCAGTATGGAACGCTGTTCCACCGCCTGGAGAAGTGTCCTACCTCTAAAGTAATATGGCGCGAAGTTCAACGTCTGCTGGGCCAGGATCAAACACATCCTTTCAGTCTGTCAAGAGATATGTTTGCTTTATCAATGGCCTCCCCCTTCCACTCTCCCTCCAAGCTCTGGTGGTTGCAATCGCCATGTGGACTATCCACAAGATTGTCTTGGATGCCATCTCAGGCTATACCCCCACCCTCCCAGAAGCTGTCCACAGATTCTGGTCTCATTTGGTGGACCACTTTCAGGTGTGGATGTTTGGATACCTCCCACCGCGTCGCTGACAGCTGGTCTCCTCCTGGTTCCCAGTTTGGTTCATCAATTCAGACCCTTTCCTCCACACGTGTTCAATTGTGGCTACGGCCCCTTCACACGTTCCCTCCCCCCCCGTAAGTGGCTTTCCCGCTGGCAACAAGAGATAGCTTCGCTTCTCTGGGGTGCCTTCCCTGTTCTAAGTTTTGTTTCCTTCATGTCAAATTTGGAAGTGCCCATCCCATGGTCAGCCTTCCTCGCAGAATTAATTTAAATTCAAATTCAAAATTTCACATACTCAGGACCTGAATAATGACATGACACCTCCAACCTTGGGCGTTTCATCCTAAACTATAAAATGTCTTACTGTGCTGCCCCCAGTATAGTTCTTGTGCACTTCTACTGCTTCTGCAACTACTTTACAGCAGTTTCTGATATGTAATATCATGTAATTTTTGGTAATGATGGTGGCGTCTAAAGCAGGTGAACATCAAGTTGGAAGACAATTCTCTTTTTCATAAACAATGAGCTTGGTGGGAAACTCCCACTAAACAAACTTCTAGCTAGGATCTTGTCATGATTCCAATATGACTGGACGATACGCTGGGAATTGCTAAAGTGGATTGGACAGAATCCGCCAAACATGACATTGGGTTCAATCATTTGAGTACCTCGAGATTAGGTGATATTAGGATATAATGAGCTATTATTAGATCTCCTCCAGAATAAGGTAATAAGGCGATGTTAACATTCAATGAATATGAATTAAATCGCCTAAAATTAGGGTGATAAAGAGCTAAAAGAATAACAAGCTGAAATTGAGGAGAATCAGCGGAATAGAATAGACCAAGCAATGAGTGTGGTATCATCTGAAGCTGTTGTATATAAACAAGATGGGTGATTGAGAGAGAGGTAGGTCTTTGATAGATGAAAGAGTAAGCGGACTAGGAAGAATCCGCTATATTATTTACAATAAAAGAAGTGTATACAGGGATATTGCTCCATTTGGTTATATTTATTAATTTAAAGTGTGTTCAGAGGGGCCAACTATCTTCATATCATCATTCCAATTGCTCAGTGGGTCAACCCTGTGCAAAAACCCTTACGGCATATCTTTAACAATTCCGCCAATTTTACAACAGTGGTGCTCACTACAGGGGCCCATTGATCAATTATACCATGATAAAAACTCAGTTGCCAGCTATGTTGCATCCTGATTATCTTGACGAAATTTCTACACAACACGTTGAGATAGTTGCCTATGCTAAACTGAAACTTGTGTTGGACGCTGTTCTTAAAAAGCAAGATGAGATGCTCCAGGAGGCTTGCTGTGATAAACTCTCTCCATTTGCTCGTGAAGGAAATATTCATAGGCTCTTTAAGCGATTTGAAATTGTGACAGAAGGAGTCTCAGAGCGACAAAGAACAAAACTGTTGATTTCTACTTTGGATGTCAGAAGTGCTGATCAAGTCGTCTGTTACCTTTCAGGAAGTTCCATTACATACCAAGAAGTAAAAAAGACAGTACTGTGGCTATTCGGAGGAACTGCTAAGATGTCACAGCGGAGGCTGAGTTTTTGACCATCAGGTTTCAGCGGAATGGGACCCTCACCACGTTTGCTGAGTGGTTTACGGCAAAGGCTATCGTGTTAATTGGGGCTGGAATTCTATCCAAATCTGATGTGTGTATTGCGATGACTTCTGTTGTGAAGCCATACAGTGAGCTATACAACGTTATGACCCCAATGTTGGATGAAAATGTACCTTTGCTTAAAGTTGTTCAGTTTTTGCGTTGTATATCAGCCAACTTGCCTCCACCTAATACAGAGCAGAATCCTTCCGCTACCACTGCTAAATCATCTTACTTGTGAAACTTTGTCTGTACAGTTCAATTCAACCAAGTTACCCACCGCGGCTAAACGTCCTCCCCATACCTGATTATCATCACCAGCCCAACTATCGCCCTAACCCTGTTTATGCCGACCACTTCCATCCCAACTCTTGATGTGGCTTGTTTCACATTAATCAGAGATGTGGGCCCTATGGGGTCAGCTGTTTTAAATGCAGTTGACAGGGGCACATGGCACGATGGTATCCTAATCAACAGGTCTCTTGAAAACAGTCAGAACAGTACTGCCAGGGAAAGGTCAGAGCAGAGTAGAGATGGGACTCTCTACCTCCACTATGTCAAATCCAAACGTCCCACCTGAACCCAACTTATAATATTCAGTGAAAGCTCCCTTGCACAATGAGTCAGTATTATATCAGCAGCCAGTTGGGGGGTGAATATTTTTACATGAGTGCAGTCTGCGGCTATGGTGGGAGAGGTGTCTCAAATGCAGGTCAAGCCATATGCTTGTCAGATGTTTGACCAAGTTTCCCCATAAAAAATTAGACCCCTCCTCTGATGCACCTTTCTTGCAAGAGGTAAGCATTGCTCTTCCGGTCAACACTATTATCAAACAATACCCCAGAATTGATGAGAGGATTTCATTTTTCCTTGGAAACAGGGTCTCCTTAAATGTCAATGTTATAAACAGTTGAGACGCGTCTTACTCTGAATGTACTTACTGCGACCTGGTTGTAGCTAAGACCCAAGTCTGTGCTATCATAGATACTGGTGCCCTCATCAATATAGTATCCACCAAATTGGTGGCCAGGTTGACAATAAAACTGTATGTGAAACACCAAATGTTATATAGAACTGCTGGAGCGGATAACATGATCTCTGGGGGAGCATACTTTGCGCTTCCGTTGCAGTTTGGTTCTATTGTCATGGTAGCCCCAGCTATAGTGTTACCAAATAGCAATCATGATCTGCTAATTGGAACCGCCTTCTTGCAACACTATGAGGCTGTATTTGATATGACGGATAAGACTTTTGAAATATTGGGTCAGCGGATTCCAATTCACTTCACCTCTAGTGGAGTACCAAATGATCCGGTGAATATGGGGAATATCAATCTAGCTTATAGCGATGGAGTAATCCCAGTGCATTAACATCATTTAAATGGCAAAACCTGGGACCTTTCTCAACAGATCTATGAATACAAGGGATGCCACTCAGAGCTGCTGGACCTATATCTATTCCATCCGGGCATCAAGTTATAGTAAACACTGACTTGGTGATAGAAGTTCCAGACGGGCTCTATGGGGAGGTTATTGGGCCATATCAGCAATCGCAGTTTGAGTCCCACATGGCACCAGGCATTCTATTACCAGGGCAGGGGAGATCAAAGTTTTACTTGCAAATCTACAAATGGTACCACTCAAATCCGCCGCCACCAAAAAGTGGCATATTTGCACTTAATTCCCATTGAGGAGGTTCTTTTGGTTCATGAGTTTGGGTTTTTGGAGGAATTTGTTCTGCCTTTTGAACCAAATCTCAGTGTAATGGCATTTGTATCGCGCAATGAATTAATGGGGTTGTCAGAACTATAGAATGATTGGGAAATCGCTTTATTTTAAAAATATAAAGAGATTTTTGCTGTTGATGACTATGATTTAGGATGTGCACGGGGTTAGTTCATAAGCTGGGCACTGGAGATCATCATCCCATCCAGTCAAGTCCAATCTGCTGATCTTAGATGGCGGAAGAAGTAGTAACTGAAGAGATGTACAAGCTATTAGAACAAGGGATGCTTAAAGCATCGAAGAGTCCAAGGGCTTTACCTGTTCTGATTGTAAAAAATAAGGATGGCACCAACCATGTAGTAATAGACTACGAAAGCTCAACAGCATCACCAAAAAAGACTCATATCTCTCACTGCAGATTGAAGATGCTTTGGATCAGCTAGGGGAAGCTCGTTTTTTTCAGCAATGGACCTAATCTCAGGATACTGGCAAATTGAGTTGCCAGCGGCAGAACAGGAAAAATGCGCCATAATCACATCCAAAGGTCTTTTTCAACCAACTCAGATGCCGCAGGGGATGTGTAACGCCCTGGCTACGTTTCAACGGGCGAAGGACACTATTCTTGGGGATCTAAAACTGTCATGCATCCTTGTATACCTTGTCAACATTAATGTTTTCTCCTGAACCTTATCTGAATACTTCGACCATTTAGAAAAAGTATTCCTTCAGTTTGCTGAGACCAACTTCAAGTTCAAACCTCAGAAATGTCACTTCTTTAAGGACCAGCAGGAGTATCTAGGGTTCATGGTTGATGCCATGGGGCTGAGACCTCAACCTGATAAGGTGGAAGCTATCCAAAAAATGACTCCGCCCAACAGCAAGCAGGATATACAGGTATTCTTGGGAATGGTTGGCTATTACCAGCGCTTCATCCCAAACTTCAGCTGTATTGGGGGCTCACTATTTGAGTTATTAAGAAAGGACACTATGTTTGAATGGTTTGAACGTCAGCAACGCGCTTTTGATATGCTTCAAACGGCGTTAATAGTGTGCCAGTGTTATGCTATCCCAATTTTGAAAAAGAGTTCATTGTTCAGACGGATGCGTCCCTTTCTGATGTAGGGGTAGTCCTATCCCAAAAAGATGAGGAAGGAGAAGTGTACCCCGTAGCATATTGCAGTCATAACTTGAACAGCCATGAACGCAATTATACCGTGAATGAGTGAGAGTGGTTAGTGGTGATATATGCCTATAAGCAATTTTGGATGTATTTGCATGAGGTGAAATTCAAAGTTGTAAAGGATCATTCCTCGCTACACTGGGTACAAAATAATAAAGAACCAGAAGGGTGTCTGGCCCAATGGGCTCTTAAATTGCAGGCATACAATTTTTGAAATTCTTTATTGACCTGGAGCAAAACACCAGAATGCTGATTGTTTATCGAGATTACCCACAATTGCAGTTATGGCGGATCTGAGTGATATCATGTTCAATAAGATGCTTAGTGGCAAGTACGATGATGAACCGCCCCCAGTCATCAAGTATTGGATGGAATAAGGGCCAATACGTTCCAGAAAAATGGGGAATTGTATAAGTGGATAGGGGACACTATGAATATCCCAAGGCCTTCCACCCACCCAACTATTATTATGAGTGCACACCAAGCGGTTGGACATGGGGGAGTATGTAGACCATGGAATTATTGTGGCCTCAGTATTGCTGGGAAAGCATGAACTTCAATGTACTTGGTACTATCTCATCCTGTCACCAGTGCCAAGTGGAAAAGCTGTTCCACCAAAAGATTTCATACTGGTTAGTGAAGACGCACTTCGCTTAGCACAGAGTTTCAATTGATGTTGTGGATCTCTTGCCAACAGGGTCAAACCGGTCCAAATACATCCTGGTAGCAATTGACCACTTGACCAGGTGGGTTGAGGCATGACCAATATACAATTTAGGGGTGCTAACGGTGGCCAAGTTTGTTATGGAGTGTATAATTCAGTGACATGGTTGTCCCCAATTCATCCTTACTGACAACAGAACGAACTTCAATTCACACATTCTACCTAAGTTTAATGAATTGATAGGCATCTGCAGGGTTTTGACAACCCCCTAACACCATGAATCTAACGGAATGATTGAGAAAGTTAATGGTACCTTGGTGAACATACTCCAGAAATTGGTTATGGATTGACCTGATTGGACCTCTCTCCTTTCCACTGCCATCTTTGCTTACAACATTAGCTACCATTCCATTATGGGGAAAAGTCTTTTCAACTATTGTATGGGCGGCACCCTGCACTTCTGGCACTGCTCTATTCCTACATAGAGGATACCGGCGGAATGGATCCTCATCAGTATTTGACTAACTTAGCGGACATGATGATCAAACTGCAAACTGAAGCCTACTAATGCAGTTTAGCAAAAAAGATTAAGGCTCATGCAGCTGATAAAGTATGGCATAGTGGCCTCACTCAATTCCAAGATGGAGATATGGTTTTGTTTCATGAACAGCATGGGTTTTTTTGGAAACACAAGCTGGCCAACATCTGGATTGGTCCTTTCAAAGTTATAAAGAACACTGGGTTTGACGCTTATACCATCAAGGACCCCACAAGTGGTTGGATCATTAACCAAGTGCATGCGAAGTTCCTCCGACCATATAAGCAATAGGAGCCTTATTGTCCAGCCTTGGAGGGGGTAAAGTCACGATTTTGATATGACTGGACAATAAGATGGGAATCGCTAGGGCGGATTGGATAGAATCCACCAAACATTACATTGTGTTCAATCATTTGAGTACCTCAAGATTAGGTGATATTGTGATATAATGAGCTATTTATTGGATTGCCTCCAGAATAAGTAGATAAGGCAATGTCAACATTTAATGAATATGATTTAAATCGCCTAAAATTAGGGCGATAAAGAGCTAAAAGAATAACAAGCTGAAAATCGAGGAGAATCAGCGGAATAGAATAGTCCAAGCTATGAGAGTGGTATCATCTGAAGCTGCTGTATATAAACAAGATGGGTGATTGAGAGAGAGGTAGGTTTTTGATAGATGAAAGAGTAAGCGGACTAGGAAGAATCCGCTATATTATTTACAATAAAAGAAGTGTATTCAGGGATATTGCTCCATTTTGTTATATTTATTATTTTAAAGTGTGTTCAGAGAGGCTGACGATCTTCATATCATTGTTCCAATTTCTCAGTGGGTTGAGCCTGTACAAAAACCCTTACAGCATATCTTAAACAATTCCGCCAATTTACAACAGACCTCTTTGATCTCTACATCTTTTTGCGCTCCTCTCTTCATAGATCTTCCACTAGTTATACCTTATTTCTTGTCCCAAAAAAAGTTGTATTCTAGATAAGCCTAGATACAAGTCTTTCATTTTATTTTAAAATATGGTTTGACGTTTCATGTGACGATATACCTTATTATAATAAATTGCTATTATACCCTTACACAGAGGATGAGGACGAAGTATTAAATGTATGGATAGATGATATGCTAGAGAAGGGTTTTAGCTTTTAAAATCCACCATTGTTTGTCCTATTGTCTTCACTCAGAAGGCAGATGGAGCTCTAAGGCACTGTGTTGATTATGGTACATTTTAATAATGCAACAGTTCCAGACTCCTATACTCTCCCACTGGAATAATATATAGCCCAGTTAATTGCCAAAAGGCAGTTTTTTACGGAAAATTTGAATTAGTAAACACTTTTACCAAGTAAGTGGCAATCTGGGCCAAGAATGGCTCACAGATATCCACACAAAGCAGGGAATCTTTCAGTTCAAAATAAAGCCATTTGGACTGAAGAATGCACTGGTCACTTATCAGCGCCTCATTGATGATGTCCTGGGAAATCTCAGCTTTACTTAAGCAAATTGCTTATATTGATGGCATCTTAATTAATTCTTCACTCATGAGCTTCATGAAAAAGGTTTAAAAGCTGTAATGGCCGCCTAAAAGGATGAGCACTTCATTAAGCCCTATAAATGTGAATTCTTTTGTGAGGAGGTGACCTTATTAAGAAACTAGTTTGAAATATGGTTACATGGTTCCTCATGAAAAGTTGGAAAAAATTAAATCTTGGACAACCCTAAACCTCAAGAACTACTATAAAACTTTCTTTGGACTGCGATCTTCCTCAACAAGTTCACCCCTTCCCTTGCTCAACTTGTGGTAACTCTTTTTTCCCTGACAGGCAAAAATTCGCTTTTAAATGACTACCTGAATTGCTAGGAATCCAGCATGCTAAGGAAGTAACTGGCTTCCTTCATGGATATGCCAAGGCCCACAAGGGCAGCCAAGGTCTACAAGGCACTGCTGTTTTTAAAGGTCTCTGGGTTGGCGCGTTGGAGGGGATTGTGGAAAGGCTCCATTTCAGGGAATTGTTTCCCATTTTTCATTTCTAATTTATCAAGGTAATTAAAAGGAAGTTTTTCAAAAAATACATTTTAATTAAAAAAAGTGAAAGCAAAAAAAGAATAACCCAAAACTCTACCATTAGCAGGGTGCTGGGTCTTAAGTTGTGATAAGGGGGAGAGCTGCTAAGCTGGCCCATAATATTAGTAATTGATTTCAATTTCAGAAAAATTAAGTAACGTTTTTGACTACCATTTTCACATCAATGTATTGGACTACATACCAAGATATTCTCAGGTCAATGTTCCCAAATATAAAACATCTAAATTCACTTTTTTGTTTTGGAAGGGGGTGTCAGGTTTGATCCCCGTTTTAGCCTTTCATTTGTAATTTCATACTCAAAATAACTTAGTAACTGAATCTTCCCCTATCAGGTTTTCCACTGATTGTACCGCTTGCTAGGAGAAAGGCATAGTTTTTGACGGTGGAGGTTTTGAGATTTCTCAAATATACACAAAGCTGTTTGGTTTCTTAAAAAAACTGCTGATTTTGAGACTTAAATGAGTTTGTGATTGGGGTAAATGGGGAAAGTCGTGTGGCAAACAAGAAGGGGCAGCGGCCACCAATATCTCTTCCAGGATATGACCTAGTTTGGAGATCTCAGTGAGGGGCAAGGCCTTGGGGTTTGAACACTTTATTGGTTCTAAAGGGATGTATAACCCTGTCCAGCTTGATGGATGGAACATGAGGCCTAATATCACCCTTTCCTTGACAGGCAGGGCTTACGCCCCTCCAGGAACCTTTGCAAGTGAATAGGTCCTTTAAGGGGTGGGAAGTTTAATGGAAGCTAGGGTGGCGGACTTAGGTGGGGCAGGCGAAGGGGCATTTTTTTCTTCTTGTGAGTTTCTTTTTGTAGCTCTCAACAGTTGGTACAGTTATTGGATAGGACCCAGATGTTATCATAAGCTGGTTATTTCTTCCAAAACACCCGATAGTGCATTTGGCGTTTGACCTGCCTTGCATCAAAAATCTTTTCTGCCTCAAATTTGGTAGCTCCTTATACCCTTATGAGCTCAACCTCCAATGATTTCTTGACCTTAAAAAGTTAGAGTGAGAAAACATGAAAAGTGCCGTGGTTTTCAGAGAAGAGGCAGTTTCTAAGTAAAAAGCCGTTGTTTATAACCTTGGTAATTGGAAATGGTCCTGACCTCTCGCAAACTAATTTATTACATTTCACTTAAAGTGTAATGTCTTTTTTTGCCATTAAATAACGCCCTTCTTGATAGTTGTTTGCCTCATTTTAATTTTTATCTTAAAATTTCTTGGCGTCATTGGCTGATTCTTAGTTGGTTGTGAACTTGTTGGTGGAGCTTCTTAAAGTGTGTGATGTAGGATATCTGTTGATGGGATATTACTCCGCAGTTGAGGTCTAATGGTGAAAGCAGGATTTTATTTGAAATTAGCATACATAGGGGACACCCCCACTAACTAATGGACGGTGTTGTTATATGAAAACTGGGCCAAAGGAGTGTCACTGCCCATGTATTTTGAGAGTAAGTTGCATAAAATCAAAAATAATGCTCCAAGTGCTGGTTTGTATGCTCCATTTGGCCATCAGAATGGATGATAGGCTGAGGATTTGTATGGTTTAATTTTTGGAATGTGTCACAAGGCCTCACAAAACCTTAAAATAAACTGAGGTCCCCTGTTGCTGATTATTTCCTGAGGAACCCCAGACAAGGAAAATACATGTGCTACAAACAACTGTGCCATGTCCTCCGCTGTAGTAGCTTCCAAACAAGGAAAAAGATTGCATACCTGTTGAATCAGTATACAATCACCATAATAGCATCATATCCTCGGACATTGGTAAACTTACAATGAAATCTGCTGAAAATGATGTTCACGGCCCAGAAAATTGTTGAGATGATGGAGGAGACCGTTCCGCATGTCCTATCTGATTTGGACCTAGTGCAGATAAAAAATTGTTTAATCCAGGTAGGAACTTCCTTTGTCAGTCCATTCCAGTCATAAACACGATTAATTATTTTGATGAACTTCCTTATACCAGTATGTCCCATGGTTTGGGGATCATGATGTCCCTTTATAGCTCAGGAACACAGCTCAGAGGGAGCCCATACTTTGTTGCAAAAATATATTATCCTATCCAAACGGGAATACCATCTAAAAGGGCAGTACTAACGTCAATCTTCATGAGAATCTGCCGTCAGGATCTGAAGACTTGGATTCCAACTTTTCATCCAAGAGATAACCTTTGTTTACAGGGGATATCGGGACTGGGTCAGGTGGAGTAACTTCAGTCACTGGCTCAGATGGAATAACTATACATTCCAGCTCAAATGAGAGTAATAAAGATACTGAGGGATGTGAGATCAGTGTATCCGCCCATTAGGTTGGGACCACCTAGTGCTAAAAAAAGGATACTGAGGGATGTGAAACGGCGGTATTTGTATTTGAGACTTAGTTTGGATTTGTGTTTGTCTTTGGATTTGGGGTTGACTTGAGTTTAGAGTCTAAATTGGGAGACACAACCTCGACAATGGCTGGATATGGTGGAGCAATGACCTGCTCTGGGGTAATTGCCATGACTATTTCAAAGTCTATATCTAAAGAGCTCTATTAAGATATTTAGGCTTAAAAGAAATGGTAAAACATGGGCGGCCCCTGTTTGGCTTCCATTTTGATCTCAATGGTGTTATGCCCAAGAAGCCTGATAGTCAACACTTGAGCTGTCTAAGATGCATGTCAAGTATATTATTTACTTTTAAGAGTGCTAAGCCATCGCTTATGTCCCATAACCTAGAGTATCCGTCATTTTGATAAGTATGGAGAAAAGGACTTATTGAAGTCAAGTACAAAAAAGATATATAATTAATGATATAAAATTATTATAGTATAGGATAGTAGTTTTTATATGTCTCATTTAACAATAAAAACCCCATTAGTAAAAGGATTGGTAATTTTGATAGCGGGGAAATATGGGTGGGAGGCTTTTGCCTGGTGAACTATTTCAGATTTAATAATGCTAAATTGTCATATTTCTAATAGGGCAAAAAGATAGGTTAGATAAATTAAGTCAGATGAAACTTGGTATCTTTGATTAATTGCTGGGAAGATTCTTGATTCTAAGCCTTTACACGTTCATCTTAATTAACTGCATTGTGTACCACTAGTGTAATGGTCACCTGACATTATGATGAGACCTTCATTATAATTAGGCAGGATTTTATCTTGAGAGTATCTTTTTTTAGCACTAGTAGTGCTCAACTAAAAAGGAGGAGCTGCCACGCATCTTTATTTGCAAATGGGCCAAACAAAGGGATTATTATAAATAAAAACTTCCTAATATAGCCCCTAAGTTATCAGCCTAGGAAGCCATATCAGAAGGTGAGGAGGCTTTGGGGAAGATTTTGTCTGGTGCCCGCTTTAGCTGGTGGACAATGGCGGACAGCATCAGGGTGATAGCACCAGCGACATAGGGCATAATGAGATATAGTTGTGGGTTTTCTTCATTTATGAAGTCAGCAGTTTCCATCGCCTCAACGTATTGAGCAAGTTGATGCTCAGAGAAAGTGATGAGAGCTGGCACACAAGTAAAAGACTTAATGCACTGGCAGGTTTACAAATAATTGGGGTCAATAAGAGAAGTTTTTTGCTGCGTTGATGCAAGCACAGTTCGCACTGAAAGTGAGTTCATTAATTTCATAATTTGCATCATCACCAAAATTGGAGGGAAAATTTGTGATAGGAATACCCTCAAGTAGGGGTTCCATCGTCCCATGGAGATGTTGGTGGAGGAGGGTGTTGACAGGGGTAGCTGCAGCTTTCACCGCCATTTTATTAATATTTTTATAATCTGAGAAAGCCGTTTTTAGAGTGAAAACAGCGGGGCTTAAATTGGGAAGGTTTATAAAAAACTCCTCCAATACAAAATATGGCTTGACATTGAACAGCCTGTCACTTTCATTGATTCAATCGAGACACTTGAATGGATTAAGCTCAGCCAGCGCTGGCCCAGCCACAGGAGTTGGTGCAGTGGCGGAGCCTGATTGGCTTCAACAAGTTAACCATGGCAGATCAGATGAAACTGTTTCAGCCATTGACTCAGGATTCCATAACCCTGTCAAACTATTTAAATTTGTAAGTATATAAAAATTTTGATTGGCAGCTGCTTTTAAAGCAGTGACAGAATTCCCCAAGGTTGAGGGCGGAAGAATCACGCCCTTTAAAGAATTTGGGCATGGTTGCAGCTGGGCTGACACCATAAGGAGGGGCAGCAGAAGCGATGGAGGCAAAAACTTCAGGGCACTTGAACTTCAAATGATCCAATTCAAAGCATAAGGGGCAAATCGTGTGGCCATTCTTGACCTGCGTCCAAAAGGGGTGATCTGGCGTGGATCTGATCGCTGTACAAAGGGGAATTGCGAGATGAGTATCATGATGGAAAGGGCGGATCATTGCAAAGGCTTGAGGCCCTGCCAAACAATCCGCCCTATGGGCACCACAAACTGTAGCATGTGGTCTGTGTTTTAAATGGCCAAACCCTCCATGAGTTCATGGCGGAGGCACTCAGGGGAGAGATGGGAAGGCAACCTGGTAAACTGGACCACCAAAGTGGCCACATCCAGGAGCTGGGTGCAAACTGTGGGAAGCAATTTTTCTAAATTAAAAAAGCTTTGCTGCTGCCATTGCATTGGCTTCAGAGTGGAAGCTGAGGTCAAAATACCCCTTAAAGGGGTGTAAATCAATAAAACCAGCAGGCTTAAAAACTGCTGTGGCCATCTTGATGATGGCTGCACTTACATATGGGAAGAGATTCCCATCTTTGACCCAAAGGCCAAAATGCAAATTACTCCGGGGAGCACCAATGGTCTCCAGAGCACCGCCTGGGTGGTTATGAAGTGGTGGGCCAAGTACTGAGGGGGGACATAACGCCTGGTAGCATTAGGGGGCTAGCAGATCCAACCCAGGCGCACTTTGGCAGTGGCCAAAAAATGGCAGTAGGTGGTTCACCACCACCCCACTATGGGGCAGCAGGCATCAACTACATTGACATTAGTAAATTTTGGCTTGAATGAGCGGCTGTTTTTTGAATTTTCTTAAAAAAATTTAAATTTGGCTTTGATTTTGGATATCAAAGTGAAAGAGAGTTTTTTCAATTATCTTAAGGTATCATAGGCTAAAATTGGGCTGATGAAATTTTCCTAGTATTGATTTGAGGCTTACTGACTGCTACTTTTCTGTATGATTGATTGATGTAACTCCTTGTAAACTTTTTGGTTAGTTTACTGCACAGATTGGTTTTAAAATCAATAATAAAAACTAGCCATATAGTGACAACTAGTGGGTTGAGTCATCACAATAAGTGGCAACGAATCCACTTTTTAACTGTGTTTGAGAAAAATAATTAGGGACCATTGTTCCCTTCAGTCTTCAATTCAAAAGTAGACATAATGATGATATATATTAGTTAAATTCTGTTTTTATCAGAGAATGATAGGGGCTTTTATAGGCAGAAGGCGGACAACTTTTCATATAATTCTCTGAAAATAAAATGATTGGTCCCCTGAAACTTATAACCCTTAGGATTAACTTCTGATAATGGCAAATGCCTTCATTTTAGTCAATCCTCAGCAATGTAACCTTTCACAGATTGGTAAACATCCCCTTGTGTTAGGAACTGTACACAGATGGTCTGAGACCATGTTACCTGATTATGACTACTAGCATCTGCCAAAACAAGCTTTAAAATGCTTCATTAACTTTGTAAAAATGACCCTAATCATTCAGATCCACTGTTTGCATGATCCATTATGGTAATCCACCTATTGGCAATCAAACCTATATCAAATTGCCTAATTAACATTGCCATGGATGATTCATGACAAAACATAACCAATTGTCAGATTATATCCTTTGGTTAATTAAAACTAACAATTTAGTTTAGGATGATCCCCCAACTAAATATTAAGTAAAACCAAACGTCAGATTATATACTTTAGTTAATTTTGACTAACAATTTAGTCAACAACCATTGCCAAACAATAGACTGCTTTTTAACAATCTTCGAAATTCTAATTGGCATATGACATGGATAATGTGGTCAACCAAATTTCCAACACTTCTTTAACCCCCTTAAAAAGTTTAGACATCAATTATGACATAGGAGTTGAAAGGTCAATATTCTTCCCATCATGTCGGATATCCTTATATCCAACAGCACTTTAACAGACTTATATTAGAAGTTGAAGCTTAGTAAGTCATGATGAGCCCTAATCTGCCTATGAGTCAACTTCTTCAGTTTGCAAAGATACTTAAGGTATTTGTGTCATGTGCGCACCACTACTGTATGCTTGGCCCCCTGTAGCAGGTAACGCCAGTGCATCAAAGACCATAAAACTTCAGCCAACTCTTTATCATAAATGGTTAAATTGCTCTCCATGATGCTAAAATTCTTATAAAAAGTAGGCCACCAGATGTTCTCCCCCATCATGTTCTTGCTGTGACGGATGGAGTCTCTGAAAACTGCTACAAAGAAGTTAGGCAAGAGTGCCCGAGTGAGCGCCCACAGGCAGGATAGCCCTGCTGTGGAGAGATCCCAAATCTGACTATGCGGAAACAACTTTACCACAAAGGTTTGGGCCACAGTTAAGACAATGCTGGCGCTCAGAAGGAGGGCCTGACCCCCTGAGAGGGCGTACAAGGACTGGTTGGCCCTGTCAAAGTCTGAACCGCTGTCCATGTGGGGTTTCCAGGTTTTCTTAATAAACTGATTTACAAATGCGAAAACTTTATTTTCAAATTTATTAGGTTTTATTTAAATTTATAGAAGACAAAACTGCTTTACAAAGTTTCGCCTGCTCAGATTTATACTGAGTTTAGTGGGGAAAAGTGGGTCCTGTTCCCGCGAAGTCCGCGGGCATCTTCCCAGCAGCGGGCCCTATTCAAGAATCTAGACCCTAGATTTTGGCATCGAGGCCCATTCTCAAACTCAGGCTGGGTACCCTCAGGGTTGTGGAAAATTTTCTGCATCTATAATTCAGCTTCAATTTGCTCTCGAAGCCCAGGCCATTCCCTTCGCCCATATCCCCCAATATTGGTTTGTTGCCTTTTTTGGGAATATTTTGTTCAGTGGCATCTGGTTGGCCAGAGTGCCATTCGCAAGGATTTTCATCCTTGTCAATACTCCTATGAGCAATGGGTCTGGCCAACACCTGATTGGCTGGAAATTCGCATCCAAGGGTCTGATCCCTCATTGCCATATTTAGTAATATTGGATTTGGCAGCATCTGGTTGGCCAGAGCGCCATTTCCAAGGCTTCCCTTCCCCATCAGCCTTTTGATTCATTTTTGATTCTGATTTTGAGGCATATGATTCGTCAGATTGCCATTTATGATAATTGGTGCAGTTGAGCCTCTCTCCCCTAGCCCTGACTATCACCCTAGGGAAGATTAGGGCTATGTGATGGTCAGGCAACGCCTTGACCGTTACACTTGCAGGAGGACAGCCTCAACTGCTATATCAGAGGCATTGTATGCCATAATAAAAAGCTTATCCTCATCCTCATGACGCAAAATTGGGGTAGTGATGGAAACTTACTTACTTCAAATGCCTGTTGTCATTTGGGAGTCCAAAGGAATGGGGTTTTTTTACCTGTGAGGGGGTGAAGGGGCGCAGTCAATTCTGAAATGGTGGGTGAGGAAGTTCTTAAAGAAAGTGTTTGATCCTAGGAAACTGCCATTTGCTTCTGTGTGAATGAAGTGAGTAATAAGATAATTCTCAATATAGAAATCACGAAGATGTACCCATCTATAAGATCAAGTTATCTAAGAACTGAACTTCATCCTAATAAAACTCAAATTTTGAAGTGTTTATCACCCATTTCAATTTTTTGAAGTGCAGCAGCCACAGCCACCAAATCCTTGCCATGATGCTCTGCATTGGGGTAGTGAATTAAAATTGCATCCACATATAAAATTGAACAGAGCGTCTGAGATCCCTAAGGCGCCATCAATAAGACGCTGGAACAACGCTGGAGCATTCTTTAATAAAAACGGCATAACCTTAAACTGGTATATTCCATATTGGGTACGATTGCTGTCAGTAACTTTTGACTAGACTTGACCCACACTCATTGGAAAGCGTTCACCAAGTCCATCTTAGACAAAACTTTGGATTTTTTGAAATTCCTAGGAAATTGACGGCCCCAGGGGTAATGATACAGATAAGGGACTGTCGCATAGTTTAAATGTCCATAATACAAATGTGACCTTAAAGTACAATCTGGATCTTTTGCAAATACACCGGCAATGATACATGAGAGTTTATAATTGCTGTTGGAAAATTAACCAGATGATTTCCTCCCACAATGCCAAAATTAGGGTTGATGGGGGTAGTGAGCAAATTTGGAGGAATATGATGGATCTGATAGTATTGGACGCCATTTTCAGTAGTAAATTAGGTTAATTTTGATCACTGGAAATTTACGGCAAGATGATTGACGTTTATATTAGTAATTATTGGTAATTTAATTACTGGCGACTAAAGCCAAGAATAATTAAGGGAAAACAAGTGTTGAGGATTTCCAATGGGAAATGTGGACACATACCTATGATTATTCCAGGAACTATGCCATGCAAATTGGCTATTGGGTTTACCAGTTTGGTTGGATTAGGTCCAGAAGCCACAGCGATAAGGACAAAGGTGGCAATGAGGAGGAAGAAGAGGAGTTCTTTAGTCTGTTGAACATAGTGCGACTCTGTGGTGCAACCTGTACTTTGAGCAAATCCATGGTAATGTAATTTTACTCTAGAAATAAAGAGTGTGGTTATTGAAGCGCGTATCTTCTATTTTATGATATTACATTTGTTTGATGAGCGGCAATCATCATATTGCCTTCTGTTGTATCAGTGGGTATCAACTACTGTGCAACCATCTGCTAGACTGCATCCAATCCTCTGGAAATTAACAGTGGTGCTAGCTATAGGGGGCCCATTGATTCAACTTAAGCTACAAGTATATCTGGTACCATGGCGAGTTCCAACTACCTCTGCCAAGGCTCGTGGTGTTCCACAAAAATTATAGTGGTGAGCCCAAGGAAATCTCTGATGAGAAACCTGCCTTTTTTACTGTGAGCTCGCCATCTGAATTTGGCAACGCTTCAAAGGAAATACTGTTGGCCGCCTGTCTGGCACTTGAGTTGGCTCAACATGGAAGGTCAGTGGGCGTTGCCTCTGAGAAGCTCCAGCATATTATGGAGTGACTTCTCCAGGGATTTTGCCTCTATGACAGGAATATTTTTAGAACTTCATAAACATGTTTTTAATCATTGGGATCAGGCTCAGCGGTACAAGATGTATATATCCTATTTGTATGCTACACTAAAAGCTTCAAGAACTGCCCAAACTCACATGGCATGGTAGAGTACCTAGTCGCCTACATAAAGCTGTCAATTTGCCTGCTACTGAGAGTCCTGGCCCGTCACAACATAGAAATCATTGATGTGATGAGGTTTGCCCAGGATCACTAAAAGACAACCATATTTTGCTGGAGCGCCTCACCAGACGTTCTAAGAGGTCAAGGGAGCAATTGTCCTAGTTCAAAACTGCATTGCCGACGCCCATGGATTTATGGATCTCTTAGTGCCATGGTTGAACCAGGAGCTGCCGCGGGTCATAAGGAACTGTTGAACTAGCGAGGTATTACCCTAGAATGGATTAAGATGACACCACTTTGGGATTAAACGCTGAGCATTTCATGTAGAAGATGACTGAATGGGTGTCAGGAATTGATACTGCGGTGGTGCTCATCAGGGACTGTATCACTCTCTTGGAGCAGAGGGTTACCAATCATGCTGATTCAGTAGCCATTGATCCTAATCCAGCTCCGTGGTGAATGGAGTAATCACTGAGTCGCTGTACCCCTGAGTAGTTTGTTCCTCATGTCCAACAAATACAGACAACTATTAAATTGGTTAGCCCAACTAGAGGGTCTTAGTAGTGCAACTGAGGTCAGCCTGTGACCCGCCCATTTGTTGAAAAAGTGAAGTATGCTAATATTAGAGTTAACTTGGAGACTATGCATCAACAAAAGAATAGTTGCTCCATGAATAAACCTCTTTGGTGAGCCAACTAGATGATGTGTTCAGTCAGTTTTTGAAACTGAAAGCCTTAATTTAAGACTACAGGGAACACTTGATGATGTAGTCAAAAGACTGAAGAATCTTGCGCATAATCTATTCTAGTAAAGGAATACTGACTTGAATAGCAAAAGAAATTGACAATATCAAACCAAACTTCAGGGAAAGGAGTTTCCATTGCACTTAGGCAATGCGGAAAGAATTGTAGAACTTTATTGCTGCTCAGTTTGGTGAGGGGAGCTAGGTCAGGGACATCAACGGCTCTAGAGACAATAATATAATGTTCCGTTAGTGAGTTCCCTCCAGTAGTCACATTAAAGTTTGATCAAGGAGCCCACTACTCTCCTCAAGACTGCAGCGACCTATATTCTTACCCATGGCCTATGTATACTCCCCATGTGGGCGCTACATTCGCCAGACTGGAGACAGCTCAGTATTCTCCCAGAACATTCATCCTGGAGAGAGTCAAGGGCGTGCAGGTTAAGAAGCTGCCCATGTTCAATCAAGACGGCAATATGCACAAAATTTCAAGGGCTAATTCGCCATTAAAAGATCTTCAGACTGAGTTAAACAAAAACTACTAATTTCCATCTAGATGTTAAGATTGCTGATCAAGTCACTTGCTATCTGAAGGACAGCTCAGAGACTAACCAGTAATTAAAAGATACTGTGTTACGTCTGTTTGGAGATGTGGAAAAAATGGATCAACAAAAACCTATTTTTGGCAATTGGGGTTCATCAGAATGAACCCCAATGGAATTCGCCAGTTGCTTCATTTTGGAAGCGCAAATCTTGGTAGGGGTAGGTACATTATCTGAGGCCAATGTTGTTATTGCAATGATTGCGGCAGTGAATCCAAATAAGGAACTTTTTTAATGCAATGGCCCTGTTTTCAAAAAAGACATTATATACTTAAAATTTTCAACTGTCTGCGATGATTGGCTGTGACGTTTGGCCCACACAAGTTGGATCAGAAACCATCATTGGCTGTTGCTTGATCTTCTTCATCAGGTGGGCTTCAGCGGCCTTCTTATTATCCGCTGGCCAATACACAGCAAACCTCTAATCTGCCGGCCAACCTACGGCTGCCCTATGTCTCCGCCCCACCTCAGCTGGCCTATAATCCTTTGGACAAACCTCAGCCTGGACCTTTTTATGACACTTAGTGAATTAAACTCTCTTGGGTAACTTGTTATGAATGCAATTAATAAGAACACTAAATGGTAAGCTGCCCCGCAAAAAGGCACATCCATGCTGGGAAGCTGAATCCATATTATCAGGGGAAAAGGTCAGGCTGAGTAGAGATGGGGCCCTCTACCTCATCTGCCCTAGCTTCAATTGTCCCACCAAAATCTGAAAAGCCGCTTTACATTGAATCCCATGACCCCAACTAAGTTTTTCCCTGCCAACAAACAGCTGACAAGGTACATGTGCTTACTCACTCACAAGCTAAGGAGGCTGCAGTGGAGGAAATCCGCCAGAAAATCCAAAAAAACTTTATGCCTGCCAAATATTAGAGTGAAATTCGGCAGATGAACCCCAATTCTCTTTGATGTGGCATCAGCAGAAGGAGAAAATGTTGCCATCCATGTGGAGATAATCGCAAAAGTAATACCCCCAGATCGGGGCCAATATCATGCTCCTTGACAGAAAGGACTCTCTGAGTACACCTATTAAAAAATCGAGGTTCTTATTCTTAGTGTACTTGCTGTGATATTTTTGTGGAAAAAAACAAAAATTGTGCAATAATAGGCTTGGCGCATCTGTCAACATAGTCTCAACAAAGTGGTGGCCAAACTGCCATTTAAACTTGATGAAAAGCACGAGGTGGTATATGGAACAGCTGGGGCGGAATGTAACATGTCATAGGTGGAATATGTTGTGCTGCCCCTTCGTTTGGGTCAATCACTGTTTCTGCGGTGGCAAAAGCGTTGCCAAACCACAATTATGAGATGCTGATTAGCGCTGCGTTCATGCGCTGCTTTGGTGCAGTAGTTGACGTGGAGGAGGAACTTTCGAGATTCTGGGGCAACAAATCCCCATTTACTTCAATTCAAATAAAGTACCAAAGAATTTCATCCGCACTAGTCAAATTAACCTCATGTACTGTGATGGTGTAATTTTCATCCTTTATCAGCAACTGAAATGGTGGATTAAGCTCCTCCCCAACAAATATACAAATATAGAGGATATGATACAATTTGCAAGCGCTCTAATGATACCATCTGGACATTAAGCTATACAAGGGATAGAGCTTGAAGTAGAAATACCAGAGGGGTTGTATAAGAAGTTCTTCAGCCCTTATAACAATAACTCCTTGAACCTCATGTGGCTCCGGGCATAATATATTTGGTCACAGGGAGATTGAGTGCTACTAATCAACCTGCATAAAGAGCCACTGATGACCCAGAGGCACCAGGTGTTGGCCTGTCACACCTGACCCCCATTGACGAGGTCCTCAAACTCCACAAATTTGGCTCACTGGAAGATCTTGATCTTCCCTTTAAAACTCTCGCTGGCATAATGGCAATAGCTCAACAAGAAGCTTTGACAGGGGTTTCAGAGGAGCAAAAAAGATTAAGCGATTATGCTATTTGAAAAAATATAAGGAGATAAATTCTAATGACTAAAATTTGGGATGTGCATGGTATCATGCATCAGTTGGACACAGAGGACAACCCTTATATTCAGTCCCAGCTCATCAACCACTCAAGGGCTACAGAGGAGGTAATTTCTGATGAAGTAGGGAAGATGGTGGATCAGGAAACGCTGGTGCCATCTAAGATTCCTTGGGCTTTGCTCATGTTAATTGTTAAAAGGAAGGATTGCACCAACCATATAGTAATCAATTACCAGTAACTTAACAGCATCACCAAAAAAGATTTGTACCTGCTGCCCTGAGTTTGTGATTCTTAAGACTGTTTGGTCGGCTATCAAAAGTCTTCAGCTATGGACATGTTATTGGGTTACTGGGAATTTGAGTTGCCTTCAGAAGAACAACAGAATGTGTCATAATCACTTCCAAGGGGTTATTTTAGCCCACTCATATGCCGCAGGGGATACGTAACACTCCAGCTACGTTCCAGAGGGCCATGGGCACTATTCTGGGTGATCTTAAGAAGTCAAGCACCCTTGTTTAACTCAATGGCATTAATATCTTCTCGCGGACAATTTCAGAGCATCTAAATCATTTGGAGGAGATATTCCACTGGCTCGCAGAGGCCAACATAAAGATAAAGCCTCATAAATGCCACTTCTTCAAAGAACAACTAGAATATCTTGGTTCGTGGTAATGCTAGAGTACTTAGACTGCAAATGGCTAAGGTAGAAGCTATCAGAAAGATGGCCTGACCAAGTACCAAGCAGGATAGTCAGGTGTTTTTGGGCATGGTCAATTACTACCAATGAATTATTTTAAATTTCAGCTGTATTGGGGCTCTGATATTTAATAAATGAAGAAGGATGCCACGTTTAAATGGATGAAATTATAACAGAGCACCTTCTACAATCTCCAGACAGCATTGATCAATGCCCGGTGATGCAGTATCTGTCCTTTGAGAAGGAGTTCATCATTTAGGCTGACACTTCCCTTTCCATTGTTAGGAGGTATTATCCTCGTGGGATGACAATGGGTTGGAGAACCCCAACAATTATTGCAGCTGAAGCTTAATTGCCATGAGCAGAATTAAATTATGCTGAGCTGGAGTGCCTAGATCTAATTTTTGCTTACAAACAGTTTTGAATTTATCTCCATGGCTTGACATTTAAAGTCATGAATACACTTTGTTGCACTGGTTACAATACCTTTGGGAGTCAGAGGGACACGCCGTGTGGTGGTGTCAGGAAATTTATATAATGGATGATAAGCCTATAATTATTTATTAAGGGTGGTTAACCAAGCGGGTAAAACTGCTTCCACCCCTAGTGCAGGTTTTGAGTTCAAAACCTGTACTGGCTAGAAAACATTCTCAGTGCGGTATATTTGTCTCAAGGTTGACCCACCTCAAATAATTTTTATACACCTCGAATAAAGCCTATATTTATTATGACAAATCATCAATTATCCATCAATATTGAGTTTTATGCATTTAATATTCACCACAATTTGATAAGAGTCAATGCTAAGAAATTCACATCGGCCAAAATATGGTTATTCTGCTGGGAATTTAAACAATTATCTGAGCATGATGGAAATTGTAGAAGCTGATTAGCTGTGTAGATGGGGTGTTAGTGGACAGAGAGATTAATGAAAAGAGGGAAAAGCATAAAAGAGGGTGAGGTATTTTAGTTAACACGTAGTGGATTCTATGGTGTAAGATTGAAGATATAATAATAGTGGACTCTGCCGTTCTAAATTAAAATACTGTTCACTGAAGCCTTTGTTTTCATTATATGTTTTATTACGCTTGTTTGAGGAATGACGATCCTCATACCATCTTTCTGTTGCATCAGTGGGAAAACTTCCTGTGCAACCCTTCAGCGGATTACAACCTAGTCCACTGGATTTTACAACAGTGGTGCTCACTATTTGGGCCCGCTGATCAAACCAAAAATCAAAGTTATCCAACCATGGCACATCCTGTTACCACTGACAGGAAACTGTCCCAGCATACTGAGTCAGCGCATTATGCTCACATCAAGCTTGCTTTAAATATAATACAATGAACCAAGATGAGCTCCTTCTTGAGCGTAAAGTGGTGATGGATCAGTTTAAAGAATTGTCCAGTCAGCTTCATGTCCTCTATCTACAGATATACAATTATCAAACCGCCTTGATGATAATATTGATGAATATGCAGTGTAGAGCGGGAAATAAAAGTTTACCACTTTTCCAGAGTCCCTGCAAGGAAAATGACAGCAAAAAAGGATGATAGTGAAGAACAGTGGTTGTTGCAAAGATATATGACTGGATGACAAGCTACAATTATGACTAACGAATCATTGGAGGAATTTCACCAAATATTTAATGGGCAGAATCTGACGAGATAGTTCAGAGCTATAAGTATTCAATCGCCTCAGAATAAGCAATAATGGGTTATAATTGATCATGTCAGATTGCCTTTAAAATATGGCAATAAGGATATGTCGACATTTGACAAAAGACAACTTGGATTGCCTCAAATCAGGGTGATTAAGAATTGAAGCTTAACAAGCTGATACCAATGAGAATATGGCGGAATAAATAAGCTAAGCAAAAGGGTCAGTACTAACTGAGGTTGCTGGGATATCAGAGAGACAAAGGGATTGACAGGGGTTTTTTTTATTAGAGAGGGAAGAAAAAGGAAGTAAGAGGGAGTGTACTAAAAGAGATCTGCTGAGCTTATTATATTAAAATAAAAGAAGCGTTTTGGGGGAAATTGCTCCCATTTTATTTTAATTGTTTGTTTACAAGTATCCTGAGGAACCGACGATTGTCATATCATACATTACAATTGTTCAGTGGGCATAACCCTGTGCAAAAAACCCTTTGGCGGATATAGAGAATCACCGATATTCAACAGTAGTGCTCACTACATGGGGCCCATTGATCAATTACAATATGATGAAAACATAGTCACCAGCTATGTTGTATCCATATTGTTTTGATAAGGAATCTGTACAACATGCTGGGCTCATTGCATATGAGGAGCTGAAACTTGCTTTGGGTACTGTGCTCAAATGACAAGATGAGTTGCTCCAGGAGATTTACAGTGATAAGCTGCCACCATTTGATTTCAAAGGAAATATTCATGAAGTTCTTTTAATATTTTGAGTTTGTAACTGAAGGAACTTCAGATCGGTGGAGGGTGAAACTATTGATCTCCTCCTTGGATGTTGGGATTGCTGATCAAGTCGTTTGTTACCATTCAGATAGTTATGTTACATACCAAGAAGTTAAGGATACGATGATATGGTTGGTTAACAGAATTGCAAAGATGTCGCAGCAGAAAGCTGAATTCTTGACCATCAAGTTTCAGTGATATGAGACTCATACCACATTTGCTGAGTGATTTACAATGGAAGCTCACGTGTTGATTGGGGTAGAGATTTTATCTGAAGTTGATGTATGCATTGCAATGGCCTCAGTGGTGAAGCCATACCATGAGCTTTACAATGTCATGGCACCATTGTTGGAGGACGATGTACCTCTTCTTAAACTTGTTCAGTTTGTACATTGCTTAGCTGTAACTTTCCCTCCACCCAATATCAAACAGATTCACATTGTCACTGTTGGCAACCCTAATCATGAAGGGGGAATAAAACCACTTGGTGCAGGTTCCACCAGGGTACTCACCGCAGTCCAACGTCCATTCCATAACTGACAATTGACAACTGGCCAACTACCACTTTGGCCCTAGATACGCTGATTGGCAGCAGGCATTCTACCGATGTTGGTCTGGTTACGCCAATCCTCTTCAGAACAACCTTCTGAGTGGGCCAACTTATATTAAGCACAGATTTAGGTCCTATGTGGTACGTTGTTTTACTTGCGGTCACCCCAGGCACATGGGACGATGGTGCCCCAATCAACGGATCTCTCACGTACAACAGGATCAATGTTATTAGGAAAAAGTCAGAGCAAGTAGTGACAGGACTATCTACTTCCACTATCTCAAATTCAAATTTCCCACCTGAATCTACCATATTAATTGCATCAGAAGCCTCCCAGTATGACGATACATTCCTCTACCAACAGCCAGTTGGGGGAGTAAATGTGCTGACCCAAGCACAAGCCAAAGAAATGGAGGACAAAGGGTATCTGGAGCAACTGAAGCTCTATGCTTGTCAGATGTTTGACCAAAGTCCGTCAGACCAGTTAGAACCATTCGCAGATGCTTTGTCCCTGAAAGGAGTAGAGGTCGCCCTTCCAGTGGACGCTATTATAACACGAAACCCTAAAGTTGGCACGGGTATTATAACTTTCCTGGGAAATATGAACCACTGAATGTACATATTCTAAATAACTGGCATTCATCTTACTCAGAGTGCACTTACTGTGACATTGTGGTAGCAGAAACCCAAGTACGAGATATAATTGATACAGGCGCTCCTGTTAACATTGTCTCCACTAAGTTGGTGGCGAAGTTGTCTTTAAACCCTGACATAGACCACCAGATGGTGTATGGGATTTCTGTAGAAGAAACCACAGTCTCTGAGGGAGTGTATCGCGCGCTTCCTTTGCAGTATGGATCCATTGTTGTTGTGGCTCCGGTGGTGGTATTACCAAATAGCAACTACAATCAGTTGATTGGGACTGCCTTTATGCGACACTATGAGGCTGTCGTTGACATGATGGAAGAGACCCTAGCCATTTTGGGACAGCGGATCCCAATTTATTTACCTCCAGAGGAATGCCAAAGGGAATGATGCATATGGGACAGATCAACCTTGCCTACAGCGATGGGGTGATTCCAGTGTGCTATCATTGATTAAAAGGGAAAACTCGGGCCCTTCCCCATCAGATATAAGAATATCAAGGGCTACCACTTAGAACAGCTGGATCTATATCCATTACCTCTGGACATCAAGTAATAGTAGACACTGAGTTAGAGGTGGAAGTGCCAGCTGGGCTCTATGAGGAGATCATTGGGCCTTATCAGCAATTGCAGCTTGAGCCCCACGTGGCTCCAGGCATCATACTTCCAGGTCATGTGGAGATCAAATTATTGATGGCAAATTTTCAGAACATACCAATTCAAATCTGCCGGCATCAGATTATAGTGTATCTACATCTGAACCCAGTTGGGAGGTCAACCAGGTTCACGAGTTCAGTTCTCTGGATGAATTTGGTCTGCCCATTGAACTGCATCTCAGTGTAATGGCATTTGTACCACGTAAAATTTTGTGAGGTTATTGGAAGACCAAAGGATTGGGCGGAAGCTGTATTTCAAAAATACAAATTAGATTTTTGCTGTTGATGATTATGATTTGGGGTGCACTTGGGGGGTTCTTTTTGGCTGGACACAGGGGATCATTCCCCCATCAGTTCTCAGTTAATCTGCCAATCAAGGGCAGCTGAAGAAGTCACACTGAGGAGATTGACAGGATGCTAGAGCAGGGAATGCTCAAACCATCTAAGAGTCCGTGGGCCTCACCTTTCCTAATTGTTAAAAGAAGGATGGTACTAACCGCATAGTAATCAACTACTGGAAGCTCAATAGTATCACCAAAAAAGACTCATACCCTCTACCGCGGATTGAAGATGTGATGGATCGGTTAGGTGGAGCTGGCTACTTCTCAGCAATGGATTTGATATCCAGTTATTGTCAAATTGAGTTGCCTGCAGCGGAACAAGAAAAATACACTATCTCACATCAAAAGGGCTTTTCCAACCAACTTGTATGCTGCAAGAGCTATGTAACCTCCCAGCTATGTTTCAACAAGCAATGGACAGCATTCCAGGTGATCTGAAGCTGTCATGTGTTCTTGTGTACCTCAACGATATTAACGTCTTCTCTCACACGTTCACTGAGCACCTTACCCATTTGGAAGATTTATTTCTCCAACTGTATGAGGCCAATATCTAAATCAAGCCCCATAAATGCCACTTCTTCAAGGATTAGCTGGGGTACCTTGGGTTTGTGGTGGATGTGACTGGGATAAGACCCCAACCTGCCAAAGTGGAGGCTATCCAGAAGATGACTAAGCCCATTAGTAAGCGGGACATTCAGGTGTTTTTGGGGATAATGGTTATTACTGACGCTTCATACCCAAATTCACTTGCATTGGAGGTCCACTGTTTGAGCTACTAAAGAAGGATGTCATGTTTGAATGGACGGAACGGCGTCAACGCGCCTTTGATACACTTTTCATGGCGCTAATTAGTGCGCCCATGTTGCGCTATCCTAATTTTGATAAGGAATTTATAGTGCAGATGGATGCATCACTTTCCGCTGTTGGGGCAGTCATGTCTCAGAAGGACGATGAGGGGAGGAGCACCCCGTGGTGTACTGTAGCCATAGTTTTAATTGCCATGAACGAAATTACACTGTAACCAAGTGGGAGTGCTTAGCGGTGATTTATGCATATAAGCAGTTTAGAGTCTACTTGCATGGAGTAAAGTTTAAAGTCATAACGGATCATGCATCATTGCACTAGTTGCAGAATTTGAGAGAGCCTGAGGGGCGGCTAGCCTGATGGGCTCTTAAGCTGTAAGCTTATGACTTTGAAATTCTTCATTGACCAGGAGCAAAACACAAAAACGCCGATTGCTTATCAAGATTGACAACAATTGCAATTACAACAGATTTAAGTGACATAATGTTTGACAAAATGCTCAGCGGAAAGTACATTGATGAACCGCCTCAAGTTATCAAGTTACTAGATTTACTTAGAACCAATACGTTCCAGAAAAATGGGGAATTGTATAAGCATATAGGGGACACTACCGTGAATATCCCCAAACCTTCTACCAGACCAAACATTATCACGAGTGCACACCGAGCAGTTGGTCATGGTGGAGTCTGAAGGACTCTTGAATTTGTCGAGGCCACAGTATTATTAATAAAGCATGATATTTGATGTGCTTGAGACCCTGTCATGCTGCCATAAGTGCCACGTAGAGAAGCCGTTCCGCCAGAAGACTTCATGCCAGTTAGTAAAACCTCACTTTGCTTAGCATACAGTCTCTATGGATGTCTTGGGACCTCTGCCAACTGGAGCTAACCGGTCTAAGTACATCCTGGTGGCAATTGACCACTTGACTAGGTGGGTTGAGGCGCGGGCCATTTTAGATCAGGGGGCGATTATTGTGGCTAAGTTTGTAATGGAATGCATCATTCAGCATCACGGCTGCACAGTTTATCCTTACTGACAATGGAACCAACTTCACCTCTCACGTTTACCTAGGCTCAACGAATTGATGGCCATCCGCAGGGTCCTAACAACCCCATATCACCATGAGTCCAACGGAATGGTTGAACAGGTTAACGGGACTCTGGTGAACTTACTACGGAAGTTGGTTGCAGATAGGTTCTCCAATTAGAGTGCCCTCCTTTCTACCGTGATGTTCGCATACAATATTAGCTACCATTTTACCATGGGGAAAAGCCCCTTCAAATTGCTTTATGGATGGCACCCCTCTCTGCCTGCACTTTTATATGCCTATGTAGAGGACACCAGCAGAATGGATCCACAACGATATTCAACCACCCTAGAAAATATGCTGAATAAATCACAAATTGAAGTGTACTCATTCAGCTTACCCAAGAAAATCAAAAACCAGGCTGCTGATCAGGTATGGCAAAGTGGCCTAGCACAGTTCAAAGATGGAGATATGGTGCTATTACACGATCAGCATGGGTTTGGGCAGAAGCACAAGCTCGCGATTATTTGGATTGGGCCATTTGAGATAATAGAAAAAGTGAGAGTTGACGCTAATACTATTAAGAATCCCGCAAGTGGTCAGATTATTTTTTGAGTGCACACGAAATTCCTTCAGCCATATAAGCAGTAATAGAGCCTCTCTAAAAAGAAAAAATGTATAAATAATGATGATGATGAAAATGATGATGATTGTACAAATTATCTTATGTGAGTTTTAACTACGTTTATTTGGGGTTGCTACTGGAGGCTTTTCGCTTTGTTGTCTTCATCTTCCCATCTTTTTTCAGCTTCTTGTGGCGTTCCTTTTGTTTTGATCAATGGGATCTTTGTTTCTTCTTCCGCCGCTTTGAGGGTGCCGTGGTTTCTATGGACTCTTCTGGGGTTGGGGGTGGAGGTGAAGGCTGTCAAGGTGAGAGTGAGGGGGCCAATGTCTGCTAAGGGGCCACTGCGCTAGTCCAAGGAGGGGAGGTTGGTGTGACAGGAATGGAAGAGGAGGATGGACTGGGGTTCATGGAAACAGGCGAGGTGGTGAGAGCTCGTCTGGTTGATTGAGTTGAAACCATTCTTGCCCCACTAAGAGCAAAGCCCACAACCACATGCGTTGTAGTCCGGGAAATCAATGAGTAAGCCAGAAGAGGGGGTCAGAGTCATAAGGGCTGGCGAGTAAGCAGGTGAGTTCCAGCTCAAGGGGAAAAGGCTGCGCCCAGCGCCAGGCCATCTACAAGTAAGTCCTCCATACTCGGACACACTATCAGGAAAGGAGTGGTTGCAGTGAATGCCGTTTTCTGGGCCCACTCAAGGGCTGCCCAGTGCAGCTTATTCCTGAACCTAAAGTGGTTGTGGGATGCAAAATTTGTTTACCTAAGAGCGTCATGATGGGAAGGTACTGCAATGGATCATTGGCGCTGAGGGTGGTGAACGCTGCGGTGACCCCAGAGCGAAGGTGAGCTAGCCAGTTGTTGCAGAAGTTTACCCCCAGGGACTGAAGTGGGTAGGAGTGTGGGGAAAGGACCCCAACCAGCTGGCTATCACTCACTGCACGAAGCACAGCATCCGCTGAACAGACAGAGACATGGGATGAAGATCAGCAGGAGATGGAAGCTCTAGGCAACTAAGGCCACTCGCCAGGAGCTGGGCCACTACATTATATGAAGGCTCTCAGCTCCGCTCCCCTCCTCAGCGTAGCTGGGCCACTATGTCCCTGAAGGGGGCGCTCCAGGAAGCCAAATGGCCGATGAATTTGGGAAGGAGCTCTTTCTGGGTTAGAATGGTCTCGAGGTCCACATCAGCCTCATCCTCATCAGCTGGGGGGAAGGGGAAACTGGGGAAGAGGGATGTGGCCTGGGTCGGGCAACTCCACACCAAGCACATATGAAAGAAGAAATTGAAAGTATGGACTCGTAGCTATTGGCGTGTGATGGTTCTCATGGCGTTGAAGTAAAAAAAGAGATGTACAGCTTATCATCCTGTCAAGGGGGTAATGTCACAAATCTATATGACTGGATGACAAGCCACAATTATGAACAAGAAATCATTGGAGAAATTCCGCTGAAGATTCAATGGGCAGAATCTGCTTAGGATGTTTCAGAGCTATAATTAATTGATCGCCTTAGGATGAGGCAATAATGGGTTATAACTGGTTGTATCAGATTGCCTTCAAAATATGGCAATAAGGAGATGTCGACATCTGAAAAAAATAACTTGGATTGCATCAAATCATGGTGATTAAGAATTGAAATATAACAAGCTGAAACCAATGAGAATATGGCGGAACAAATAAACTAAGCGTAAGAGTCGGTACTGACTGAGGTTGCTGCGATATCAGCGAGATGATGGGATTGAAAGGGGAGTTTTTGATAGATAGGGAAGAAAAAGGAAGTAAGAGGGAGAGGACTAAAAGAGATACGCTGAGTTTATTATATTAAAATAAAAGAAGTGTTTTGAGGGATTTGCTTCCATTTTCTTTTAATTGTTTGTTTACAAGTGTCCCAAGGAACTGAAAATTGTCATATCATACATTACAATTGTTCAGTGGGCGTAACCCTGTGCAAAAAAACCCTTCAGCGGATATATAGGGAATCGCCAAAATTCAACAGTGGTATTACAGTAGTTATGAAGTTGCAGAAGGCGCAGCGGCTATTTGCCAGTCAAGCAGGAAGTATGAGTCAGTTCACATTTAGTGGGATCTCAGGGGATGATTACACCTCGCCAAAATAGACTTCCTCACTTTTTTGCTTTTTTGCCAGTGGAAGAGGGTTAGGGTGCTTCAAACCTGCAGACAAGCCGAGTCCTTCTATCACTACCATACCCTCCTATTCTGGTAGACAAGTTATACCTCATGAGCAGTGCCCAGTTTTCTCCAAAAGCTATGGGTTTGGACAGGATGGGGAAGTTTAAATTGATAAGTTACCTCCATTCAATTGGGAGGAATATAAATGTCTTTTTAAATGGTTTGAGTCTGTTGTGGAAGGAGCATCGGACTGTCAGAAAGCCAAGATGCTGATATCTACTCTGGACGCAAGAGCTATGACCAATTTACCTGCTATCTGAGGTAAAGCTCCGTCACCTAACAAGAAGTTAAGGATACCGTGCTTAATTGTTGGAAAGCATAGAAAAAATGTCCCAGTGGAAGGCTAGTTTTTAACTATGGGGTTCCATTGGAATGAGACCTTGATGGCGTTTGCTGATCACTTTACCTCAGAGGCGAATATATTGGTAGGAGTAGGAATGCTATCTGAGGCTGACATAGGAATCACAATGACCTTGGTGGTAAAGCCAAACCATGATTTATTCAACGCAATGGCACCCATCTTTCAGTGGGATGTTCCTTTGCTCAAGGATGTCAATTATCTGCGTGATTTAGCAGCAATGTTTATCCCTCCTAACCTGAAGAGACCTGAAATGGGCCCTGTGGGGACTCCTTCCTCAAGAAGCGTGAACCAGCCTTCTTTGAATCCGCCAAACATTCCCCAGATGTCCTATAACTATTCAACTCATCTTCAGCCAAATTACAACCCCACGTCACCCTTGACCTGGGCCTTCTACTGAAACTCAGGGCCGAGAACCCTCTGGATTAACCAGCTATGCTTGCGGTCATCTTGGGCATATTGAGTTCCACTGCCTTATTAAGTGGCAAGTTCATGTCGTGCAGCTGGACCAGTACAAGCAGGGAAATGACAAAAATTGTAGAAACGGGACCCTATACTTCTGCTGGTTTAATTGCAACTATCTCAATTGATCCAGACGAGTTGCTTCCCAACGAGGACCTCCAATACAATGATAAATTATCTATCAGCAACTGGCCAACAACGTGCATGTGTTGACTTATGCACAAGACAAAGAAGCCGCCGCAGAGAAGGGTTGTCAGTAAACTCTAATGCCTTACACATGTCAAATCCTATAGCAAGCCACCTCTGATGAACCTTGACCTTTGTCAGATGTTCTCTCTGTAAGGGGTAAACGTCATGATCCTGGTGATGCAATCACCAAGGAGTACCCAAAGGTTGTAGTAGGTATTTATGCGGTTCCTCAAAAGAGATTCCTTGGAAGTTCATGTATTGAAAAAACAAGAATTCTGCTCATTCTGAATGTACATAATTTGACATTTTTGTTGTGAAAACAAATATTAGCCAATAATAGACTCCAGCGCTCCAGTTTATATAGTATCCATAAGATTGGTAGCTTAGTTACCACTGAAACCTGAATTGGAGAACCATATGGTATCTGGGACTTCTGGGGCGGTATGCACAGTCTCAGAAGGGGCTTACAGTGCACTTCCTTTGCAGTTTGGGTCAATTGCCATTTCAGCACCGGCGGTTGTGTTGCCTACCAATAACTATGAAATACTGATTAGAGCAGACTTTATGCGCTACTTCAGTGAGGCAGTAAATAAAGCAGAAGAGACCTTCAAAATCTTGTGCCAGTGGAGCCTAGTTTATTTTACTTACAACGATTTTACCAAGGATTCCTATCGCTTGGGACAAAGTAATCTCACATACAATGATGGGGTAATCCCTGTACACTATCAGCGATTAAAAAACCAAAGTAGGGCTCTCCCCCACCAGATATACAAGTATCAGGAAAACCACTTCAATTTGCTGATGCCATACCTTTTCCCTCTGGCCACCAAGAAAAAGTGAGCACAGAGCTAGAAATTGAGATACCACAGGGCTTTATGGTGAGATTCTTGGACCTTATCAGCAATCACGCCTTTATATTCATATCCTCAGGCATAATATTACCTGGACTTGGGAGAATCAAAGTTTTAATAGAAAATATACAAAAAGGACAGCTGAGGATCTGAAGACACCAGGTGGTGGCATATCTGCATTTGACCCCTGAAGATGAGGTCCTCCGCTTCCACAAGTTTAGTTTGCTGGATGGATTCTGTCTTCCCACAGGACCCCAGTCCAGTGTAATGGCAGTGGTTCCATGTAAATCTTAATGAGGTTATTGGAAGAGCAGAATAGTTGTGCAATAGCTTTATTTAATAATATTGGGAAATCTTCACAGCCAATGATCACAATATGGTATGCGCTCATGGCATCGTCCATTGGGTGGACGCCAGGGATCACCCTCCGATTTAATCTCAGCCAATTTGACACTCGTGGGCCACAGAAGAGGTAGTTTCTTATAAAATAAGGAAGATGCTGGATCATGGAATTCTAGAGCCATCTAAGAGTCCCTGCTTCACCTGTATTAATTGTTAGAAAAGAAGTATGGCACTAACTGAGTAGTAACTGACTATCAAAAGCTGAATCTTATCACCAAAAAGGACTCATATACGCTGCCTTATATTAATGGCGTTTGGATCGCCTAGGAAGTTCTCGCTATTTCTCTATTATGGACCTTTTTCTGTGGACTGTAAGATTGAGTTGCAGCGACAGAACCAAAAAGTGTGCTATGATCTTTTCCAAAGGGTTATTTCAGCCTACTTATATGCCACAGGGGCTGTATAAAACCCAAGATATATTCCAGAGGGCTATGGACACTGTTGAAGATTTGGGCTTCGCCTGATGGCTGGTTTGTTGTTTGGTGGAAACTGCAGCTTTGAGCGTCTATTGTGTGAGGACAATAGACAGGATGGTGCTTTAAATTTATGATATAGCTTTTTGGTAATACTTCAATTGTATACGGTCATTTCACTTGGACAATGGCATGTTGCCCTGATCCTACTTATCCCAAGTGAATATCGACTTTAATATAAATTAAAGTGATATTGCAAAAAGGCTATAAGATAAATTAAAACCTTAATCCAGAATTTAGAAAATGTCTTTATTAGTGTAAATGAAAGGGTTATATATAGGGCTTTGATGTTAAACACATCTTACCCATGACGCCTTACTTTCAGTGGCCCTTGGCCATGTAAAAAGTTTGTAAGGACGTCTACAAATAATTTGACTCAGGGCATCATAATCAGCCTCAGAGTCAGAGTAAATACTGTCATCATTCTTGAGATGGAATTTCATATGTGTCTTCAACAATAGCTGAACTGATTCACTTTCACATGCCATCAGCAGCACATACCAAGGCGATTCATATCACTAATTAGTAATTAATTTGATTAAAAACTTGACTGACGTTAAAACCAAATTTTGACATAGACCACAAAGCCCACGTGCCTGAGTCATTAAATCAAAACTTAAATTTAAGTTTGATCTAACCAACGAATCCCTTGAGCCCATGTCATTATAGTCAAATATAATTAAGTGAAATCACTAAGCCACAAGTCCCTAGTTCAGATACTTAGGATACACCTGAACCATAATTGTTGATATCGAATATATGAAAATTAGATCCAGTCAATTCCTCAACACTTCCCCCGCCTTGACTGGATATAAGCGGCAGATACCCTTCTTCCTGGGTTGCACTGTCTAACTCTTCACCTTCCTCAAAGTTTGAATGTTATCTTGATAGCTTTCCCTAAGCCAACAAGGCCAGCATGCCTGATGCTGAGCTTTCTTGGGTTTTGGCGCATCTCCATCAGGGTCTAGACAGTTGGAACTTGTATGAAGTCTGCATCTCTCTGATTCCGTTGCAGGCTTCTTCAGTTTGAGTGCGCTCTCCTCCCCCCACCTAAGAGGGGATACCTACTTCTAATGCCTGTGAGGCATCAATCTATGAAATAAACTATATGATTTGCAATTATTTTATTTTTATTTTTTTTAGTTTTTTATTTATTTATTATTTATTATTTTTGTTTTTCATTTTTCATTTTTTCAATTTATCTTATTATACTTTATGATATGGATGAAGGAAATAAGCGTGTACTCAATTCACAACCCATCCTCCTTGATCCTTAATGGTATATACATCTTCAGATGACTTCTCCAAAATGATAAATGGATATTTCCAGAGCGAGATTAGTTTGTGTGCGTGGCCTGCGCTGAGTGTCACAATATACTACTAAATCCTTCACTAAACTTATTCATCATAGCCCATTTGGCGTCATCATAGCTCTTTTAAATAGTTTTTAACTAATTGCATTTTGATAGACTTCTGATTGCAACTTGATTAGGGTCTTTGCTAGTTGCTCATCATAGTTATTTGGGTTAATTGCATTGAGTGAACTGAGTACTGAGTATAATAATGGAGGTAGAGTGGGCTGTCTACCATACAAAAGTCAAAATGGAGAGTGGCCTGTGCTGCTGTGGTGTCTGATATTGTATGCAAACATGGTCGCATTAATTGAAGTTGCCCATTGCAAAGGCGCCAAGGCTGCATTTTTGCATAAAATGCCAATTAAAAAACCATTTACTCGCTCTACTAGACCATTAGTCTCAGGATAGTATGGTGTTGACAAAACTCCTTTGATAGACATCAACTCATTTAGCCGTTGTACCATTTGGGCAATAAAATTCGTGCCATTGTCTGTCAATATCTTCTGGGGGCATCCGTGCTTATAGTTGATATTATCCATATTGAACTTGGCAGTAGTTAGGGCCCTGACGTCTTTTATTGCTTTTGCTTCCACACACTTTATTAGATGGTCGATAGCAACAATTGTGTATTTGTTGTCTAGGTACTCACAGGCAAAGGGCCAATTACATCAATTGACACGGTATGTCAGGCCCAGTCAGGTTTGATCAAATGGTATCTCACATCTGACTTTATAGGTTTTTCAATTTGACATGAATGACATTTATTGAGAATATCTTGGATATCAAATTGCATGGAATCCCAATAGTAACTGGCTCAAATTAATTCTAGCATTTTAGTCATTCCCCGCATGTCCAATGGCCTTGTGTGCTTGTGTAATAATCTCCATTCAGTCGGAAGGTTTTGGGAAGATTTGATGTTTTCCATCGGCCTTGAATTTGTATAGAATTCCATTTTGATATTTGGTGTCAATTAATGCTTTTCTCGATCGCCTTTTGAACTTTGGGTGTTTCATCTCCATACTTTTGGTTAATCATTTTTTCATGAAGCTCATCAGACAAACTGCTCAGGACAGCTATAATAGAAAGTCGTGATAGTCCATCTTCATTTTGATGGGCCGCTCCAGCTCTATGAATAATTTCATAATCATATGCTTGTAATTTCAGTACCCAGCAGGCTAACCATCCTTCAGGTTCCTTGAGATTATGGAGCCATCATAATGAGCTGTGATTCGTTACTACTTGGAACTTGGTGCCATGAATGTAAACCCAAAATTGTTTACAAGCAGAGATGACAGCCAGGCATTCTCTTTCAGTCACCGTATAATTATGCTCATGCTTATTCAGCGTCCTGCTGCAAATAAGTGACTGGATGCTCCTCACCATCATCCCCAATCTGTGATAGCACACCACCAATCACAGTCAATGAGGCGTTGGTTTGTATGATAAAAGGCTTGCTGAAATTGGGGAATTGGAGGATAGGCGCCAAGCTCATTTTATTTTTCAAAGCCTTGAAGGCTTGTTGGCATTCCTCTGCCCAGCAAAAACGAACTCCTCCTTGTAGTAAGTGGAATAGAGGCTTGGTAATCTTTGCAAATCCTTCCATGAATCTTTGATAGTATCCTACCATGCCTAAGAAAACTTAAACATCTCTCATACTCGTCGGAGGTTGCATATTATAAATCACCTCCACCTTTTGAGGCTGAGGCCGCAAGCCCTTGGAATCAATGACAAACCCGAGATATTTCAATTGTTCTTTAAAGAGTTGACATTTTCTAGTTTTATCTTCAGATTGGTTTTCAACAGTTGTTTGAATACTTGTTCAAGGTGCTACAGATGTTTGGAAAACATTTTCAAAAAGACATTGATGTCATCCAGGTACACCAGAACGCAGGACAATTTTAGGTCCCCCAAGATCATGTCCATTGCACATTGAAAGGTTGCCGGTGCATTACACAGCCCCTGTGGCATGCATGTTGGTTGAAAAAGACCTTGAGCAGCAATCATCGCGCACTTTTCCTGCTCCTCTGGTGGCAACTCAATTTGCCAATATCTGGAGATGAGGTCCATTGCAGTAAATTACTTCGCCCCTCCTAGGCAGTCTAGATTATCATCAATTCTGGGCAACGGATAAAAATCCTTTTTTGTGATGGCATTGAGGCATCAATAATCAATCACAACTCGATTGCTGCCATCTTTCTTCTTTACGATTAAAATGGGGCTGGCCCACGGGCTTTTGGATGGCACTATCATTCCATTTTTCAGCAAATTGTCTAACTCTTCAATGAGTATTTTGTCATTGGCCCTGGGGCACCGAATTTGCCTCATTCTAATAGGCATATGATCCCCAATCCACGAAATGCTGAACTCCTTTTGCACAACCTATGTATTGGTCATTTTTGGCAAAAATTTTGGAGTATTGTTCAAACAACTCTAGTGCTTCATCCTTCTGTTGTTCCAATAATCTGGTGAATGATTCTTGGGGTATTACTGTATGTGCCCCGAGGGCTTGGGTTGGTAAGCCAAACTCAGATAAATTACCAAATTTAACAGCTGATATTAAATCATCCCTCAGAAGTAGGTGCACGAAAGTGACTACTTGAAATTTCTTGACCTTAATATTTTGGCTGGTCAAATTTGCTAGTAAGACATCAATCTCTCCATGCCCCGGTTTAAGTATTCCAGGTGCCACACTAGGTTCCATAGGAGAACGATGCCACAGGGGTACGACCTCCCCATACAGTCCTTCTGGAATATCCAGTGTGGTCCCAGTTCTCATAACCAGTTGATGGCCTGGAGCTATTGTCACATCCTTATTCACATGTAGCGGTATTCCTCAATTTTCGTTTATGGAAGTTGGCATGGGTTGACTTCAATTCCCCCTCTGAATATACCCTACTGGTATTATCCCATCAGCATAAGATATATTGATAAAATTCCTATGACGGCTTGTGGGCTTCGTATCATTGTGAGAGTAATAAATTGGAAGTGATTGGCCCAATATTGTCAAGATGTTTTCTTTAAAATTGAATGATATCCCATAAGTCCTTAAAAAACTAGTTCCAATTAATATGTCATAATTGGCGTTTGAGAGCACTATAGCGGTTGCAGCTACTACCAAAGCTCCAAATCGCAGTGGCAAAGCGCTGTAAGCTCCTTCACTCTTAGTGCTGTTAAGGCCTGCAGTCCCATATTCTTGATGATGGTCAATGTCCAGAGCTTTTTTAATTTCTTAACCAGCTTCATAGAAACAATGTCTACAGGTGCTCCGCTATCAACAATAGCTACAACTCTAACCTTGTTGACTAGGATATCCACATAATTGCACTCAGAGTAGTAAGAATCAATATAGTTTACTAAGTGAATATGGGAAGAATCCAGGGAGTTAAGAGTGTGCTTCAGAGTATTCCCAATACTGGGACATTCATTGATGAATGTGTCAATTGGCATTGCTATATCGACCCCTTTCAGGCTTGGGGTATCTGATGCATTGCTTGGCCCGTTGGCTGGAATATTCTCAAGTATTTGTTGTACATAGGGTTTAGCGACTACCTCAGAGGCTTCAGGTGTGACAACCTTACTCTGGGAGCGAGTTACCACATGTACATTTGGGGAATCTTTGTTTGATACTAAAATAGAACCGATTTCATTGTCAAATTAGGCCTTCCGGGCATCATTTTCATATTGATCAGGTGGGACCGGTGTTGTAGGTACAATAGAGCGTCCCACATCTATTGTGCTTATTCTTTTCCCTCCTCCTGCACAGTATCAGGAAGGACTATGTTGACATTTCTCTGATGGCATTGGGAAGCTTAATGACCTTTACGTTGGCAATTAAAGCAAGTAATTTCACTCAATGGCCGTGGGTTGTCAGTCTTCTTATTATTTTGAAGGACTTCCCAGCTAGGGTAGTTGTTCCCAATATGTAACTAGTATTAGGAGGGCCATGATTTTTTGAGCATCTGCATAAATAGTCGACCAATTCAGATGTTGCAAGGTTCTGCATGAAAGCAGGCAATAGAGTGTTGGATAGATTAGGGTAAGGTTCTACTGCATGCTCTAGTGCAATCTTGGCATCAAAATTGACCATGGCCTGCGCGCCTAAGAGAACTTGAGCTTCGCAATAGAATCAATCCACAAACTCATTAATTGCTTCATCTTTCTTAAAGCTGATGTTCACAAACTCGGATTGTCTGGTCGACATCCATTCTGGACCTCAAAATTCATGAAGCACGGCCTCCTTGACTTCGGCTTATGTTGGATTTTAATTGATGTGAGGTATAATCAACTCAATGCTCCACTCATCCAAGCAGTTGATCCTGGGGCTGCTTTGTTGCAGTCGCTGGCCCCATGCATAGCCATTTCAAAACGTTTGATAGAGGTGATAATACTTCCATTCTTGTCAAAGACTGGCAGCTTTGCTGGTCTATAATTATCGCTTCCACATTCCTAGTTATCACGATTATTTCTAAGTTGACTAGATTCAGACGTGATAGGGCGTTGGGGCTTCATATCCCAGTTTGAGGTGATAGGATTGGCCAAAGCAACCATTTTGCTAGGCAATTGTCAGCGTGGCCCAGCATCTGTTTTGGTGGTATTTCTGAAGCTTTGTCCTCATAATATTCAGAAGAATTTTCAGTTGAATGTGGTTTAGAACACTGACAACGCCCGCCATCCAGAGTTCAAATCTGCTCATTAGTTTCATTTTCCCAACGGGATTGATTTCAGTTTTTTTTTAATTTTAATTTTGCAATTTCCTCATTCAGACTAGTAGCTTGTAGCTGCAAGGTAGAAATAACTTGGTCTTTTTCCTTTATTACCTTCTTGCACTGGTTTAGTTCTCCATGGAAATTATTATTTGCCTCACTAATAGCGTCAAGATCATCATTGAGATTATTGATTTTTCTGGTGTATTCGTCCTTCATCTGTGAAATTTGGTCGCTCAAATGTTGATACTGGTCACCATCTGTGGTCCCAGCCATGAGCGCCATTGTTGAAGATTTGGGCTTCGCCTGATGGCTGGTTCATTGTTTGGTGGAAACTGCAGCTTAAAGCATCTATTGTGTGAGGACAATAGACAGGATGGTGCTTTAAATTATGATATAGCTTTTTGGTAATACTTCAATTGTATTTTGGTCATTTTACTTGGACAATGGCATGCTGCCCTGATCCTACTGATCCCAAGTGAAAATTGACTTTAATATAAATAAAAGTGATAATACAAAAAGGTTATAAGATAAATTAGAAACTTAATCCAGAAGTTAGAGGATGTCTTTATCAGTGTAGATGAAAGGGTTATTTATAGGGTTTGATGTTAACCGCATCTTGCACATGACGCCTTACTTTCAGTGGTCCTTGGCCACGTAAAAAGTTTGTAAGGATGTCTACAAATACTTTGACTCAGGGCATCATACTCAGTCTCAGAGTTGGAGTAAATACTGTCATCATTCTTGAGATGGCGTTTCATACGTCTCTTCAAAATAGTTGAACCAATTTACTTTCACGTGCCATTGGCAGCGCATACCAAGGCGATTCATATCACTAATTAGTAATTAATTTGATTGAAAACTTGACAGATATTATAAACTAATTTTGACATAACCAACAAAGCTAATGTGCCCAAATCATTAAATCAAAACTTAAATTTAAGTTCAATCTAACCAACAAAGCCCTCGAGCCCATGTCATCATAGTTGAATATAATTAAGTAAAATTGCTAGGCTGCAAGACCCAAGTTCAGATACTTAGGATACACCTGAACCATAATCATTGATATCAAATATCTGATAATTAGATCCAGTCAATTTCTCAACAGACACTCTCTATGTGATCTCAAGCTGTCTTGTCTCCTGGTGTACCTTGACAACATTAACATATTTTTGTGGATGCTCAAGGAGCATCTCAATCATTTGGAGGATGTATTCAATTGGCTTACAGAGTCCAACTATAAAATGAAAACACAAAAATCCACTACATTTAAGACCAAATTAAAATCTTGGGTTCATGGTAGACGCTATGGGACTCAGACCACAGCCAGCCAAGGTAGAAGTAAACTGAAAATGACCCATATAGTACCAAGCGGGACATACAAGTGTTTTTAGGGATGGTCAGGTATTGATGACAATTTATTCCCAACTTCAGCTGCATAGGAGCCCCTCTCTTTGAGCTCCTACATAAATACACTGCTTGTGAGTGGATGGAATGGTGACAGTTTGACTTTGGACTCAACGGGTGGTGTTGATTAGCACTCTGGTGATGCAATATCCAAACATCAAGAAGGAGTTTATCATTTAGACGGATGCTCCTCTTTCTGCCGTTGGAGCAATATTGTCCCAACTGGACGATAAGGGGGTGTAGCACCCTGTCACTTACCGCAGTCAGAGTTTAAATTGCCAGAAGTAGAATTAATCAATAATGGATTGGGAGTGTCTAGCTGTAATCTACGCATATAAGCAGTTCTGACTATACCTTCATGGAGTAAAATTCATGATCGTGACTGACCATGCTTTGTTGCGTTGGTTATAAAATCTTTGAGAGCTGGAGAGATGCTTTGCACGATGGGCCCTCAAGCGTCAAGCCTAAGATTTTGAAATATTTCACCTTCTTGGCGCAAAGCACCAGAATGCCAACTGCTTATCATGGCTACCAATGATCGCTGTAATGGCGGATCTGGGTGATTTGCTGTATAAAAAGATGGTCAGTGGAAATTTACTGATGAACCGCCTCAAATTATTTGGCATTATATGGGATGATGGCTGATAAGGTCTGGAAGGATGGTGAGTTATACAAGCTGATTGGTGATGATTCTCTGATCTTCCTGAAACCATCTGCCCAACCTGCAATTATTTTTATGCATGCACTAGGCGGTAGGTCACGGATGGCTATGCAAAATGCTAGATTTCTGTGACCACGCTTTTATTGGGAAAGTAAGCACTTTGACGCGCTTAAAGTAATTTCTTGTTGTCACAAATGTCAAATAGAAAAGCGCTTCCTCAGGAAAGCTCCTATTAGTGGTGAATCCCTGGTTGCATGGCACATGGTGTCCATTAACGTTGTGGGGCCCTTACTGATAGGCATGAATCACTCTAATTATACCTTGGTAGCAATAGACCATTTGACCAGGTGGGTAGAGGCACAGATGATAAGAGAATTGGGGGCGGTCGCCATTGCCAAGTATTTAATGCAGTGCATAATTCAACGGCATGGCTGCCCAAAGTTCATAATTACAAACAACATAACTAATTCCACCTCGCACTTTCTCCCTAAGTTAGATGAACTAATAGCCATCCGCAGGGCTCTAACAACCCCATACTCTCCTGAGTCTAACAGAATGGTCTAAAGGGTTAATGGAACACTGGTTAATATAATCAGGAAGCTGGTGACAGATAGACCGTCAGATTGGAGAACCCTCCTTTCTTCCGCAGTCTTTGACTACAACGTCAGTTATCACTCTGCAACTGGAAAGAGTCCTTATCAACTGCTTTATGGAAGGCAACCAGCTCTGCCTACATTACTTTACTTCAGCGTAGAAAATAACAGCGGAATATATCTGCAACTCTACATGATGATTTTGTTGCCCATGCTAATCAAGCTCCAGACCAAAGAGTACTTAACCAACCTGGTAAAAAGATCAAAGATTTCTTTCCAAAAATAAGACGTAGTGGACTTCCACAGTTTATGATAGGTGAGAGTGTTCTCTTCCAGGACCAGCTTGGGTATGGACGGCGGAATAAGTTAGCTTGTATATGGATCAGGCCTTTCAAGATAATAGAGAAAACTGGTGTGGATGCCTATACATTGAAGGACCCAGAAAGTGGTCAGATTATCAACTGAGTGCACGCTAAGTTCCTTTGGGCTTTATAATCAATGAAAAGGAAAAAAATTAAAAGATAATAAAATGAGTAAATTAAGACATTCACTAAAAATGATTAATAACTGTTCAGAAAAAGCCAAGTTTGGTAGACAGCGAAGCAAAAACATGATATAAACCAGGTTGCCTCAGGATAACCTCTCCGCCTCTTCTTCTTGCGGTGGGATTATGCTTTGACTTCCGGGAGCCACGTTTTTTCTATTCTGCTGCTTCATAGGTATTTCGATTTTACTATGTTTTTGGGGAATTGCGGTGGAAGCGGAGGGTTCACTATCAGAGGTTAGGGATTCAGTATTAGTGTGTGGGATGACAAGCCAATGAAATAACGAGAGGTCATGGAGAATGAACTGTGAGAGGGTGTAAAGATTTTCATCCAGGGTAAGAGTCAGGGAGACAACAACTTGACTTGGCGATTGAAGCAAATGTGCTCCTGTCCCACCAAGAGCAAGTTCTGCAACCACATCTACTGGCGGTTGCAGGATAACAAGGTGTACATAACAAAGGAGGGATAAAGTTGGAGTGGGCCGCAAATAAGGAGATGGGTTTCAGTATTAGGGGAGAAAGATGCGCCAAGAAAGACAATCCGTGAGGAAGTTATCCATGCTGGGATAGGCATGTGATAAGGGAGTGGATGATTAATATGCTTCTTGATGGGCCCACTCCAGGACGCCCAAATGGCATGCCATCACTGAACCTAACTCTCCCGCAGGGGAGAAGAAAATCATGTTCCCAAGGAGCGCCATTATGAGGAGATACCAGACCAGGTCATTGGCGTCCAGAGCTGCAAACGTGGTAGACAATCCTTGAATGCATGCGATTCAGCCAGTTGTTCTGGAAGTTCACCCCCAGTGAGCAAAAGTGGGTTGGAGAATGGGGAAAGGACCTAGACAAGCTAACTAGCACCCAAAGCTAAAGCATAACATCCGGTGGATTGCTAATACTACCAGATGCAGTTCAGCAATAGGTGGAAGCACTATATGACTGAAGCCATCTGCTAAAAGAAGTGCCGCTTTATTAAACGAAGGGCTTCTGTCCATTCCCCACCTCAGCATAACTTCGCCAAAAGGTCGCTAAAGGGTGCACGCAAGGGCGTCAAATGGCCAACAAAATTGGGAAGGAGCTCATCCCAGGCAAAGATGGTCACGGCATCTACCTCTGGCACCCCCCATAGATCTGAGTAAGTAGGAATTGGGGTAATGAAATTCTGCATTTGTTGCCCACATTCTCAGCTTACCAAACTTGAAGAAAATACGAAGAGCTTGGGGGCTCTATGCTGTTGTAATACAGAAAACATTGGAAGAACGTTTAAAGAAGCAGAACTGAAAACTTATCATCCAGTCAAGGAGGGGTTATTGTCAGGAAATTTATATGACTTGCAGATAAGCATATAATATTAATGGCTGTTTAATTTTAGGGGTTTTTAAGCTCTCTGGTGTGTTTGAGGCCTAAAAATCTAACAAATAGGGGATTTAAACCAATGATAATAAAAATTAAATAGTTACTAAAAACTTGAAAGTTGTGTTTTCTACAGTTCTATTAGTATTGTGAGTGAGAGAAAAAAACCATCTTAATAAGTCAATAATTATATTAAAAGTTGAGGCTCAAAGTATAAATTGCTTAGTAAGATCCGATTTAGGGAATATTAATATTTGACCTATTGTAGCTCAAAAGCTTTAATTCACTTTGATGAGATGGCCGTTGGAGGGAAAGTATTTTAAGTTTGTGTGGTAAGGTTTTGATGTATATCACCCAATCAGTGGGCTGGAAACAATTGCACTTGGTTGGACCCCCTCTGACCCTACAAAAGGGGCTGGTCTCTAGAGTGTAGGCTGTACTATAGTGAAAGTGGCCTAGAAAGGAGCTTCCAATGAAATATCTAAATTTGGCCAAATGTTTGGTGCAATCTGATTGCCAAATTCATTTTTCTTGACCAATTATTATTGAAAGTGTTACCCTGATTTGAGGGATTCAACCAGGAATTGACCCGTGTCTTTTGGCCAATTTTTTCATCAATTACCTCCAAACGACTATTTTCTATATATTGGATTTGTAATTGTCCGACATTGACCCCTTCAAGTGTGGTTGGGGGTGAAAGAAGTCACAATAACTGTCCATGATCTCAGTTAATGGTAAAACCAGAAGCAAAGGACTTAATGGAATACTCCACCCCTCATTTATAAGCGACTACAAATGGGCCTTCCAATATAGAACCAAGATTTTCCTTACTAGGCGTGATTTGGTTGTGGTAGTAGAGTACCAATTCTACCACTTGGAAAGAAGGGAGTGGTGGCCAGAGCTCATTGGCTGCTTGGACTTCTTTAGTGACAGTTTTTTCTAAATAGTCATCTCCTCAGACTGTAACAGGATGATGTGCTGCGCCAACTTCTTCATGGCTTAATAAGGATCAGTCTAGGAAGAGAAAATATCTTTGGCTAGTAAAGCAGGCACCCCAGGTTCTCTACCATATAACATATGGAAAGGAGAATTCTTGAGGATGCGATGGTAGCTAATATGGTAAGCCATGAGGGCACTTGGTAAGTAAAGATCCTAGTGAGGGGTAGTCTGAGTTGTCCATTTTTTTTAAGTATAGAGACCAAGGTCCCATTGCTCTTTTGATAGCACCATTGATGGATGGGTTATAGGGGCCGAGAAAAATTGTTGTGTTCCCATGGATGTGGCGAGGAGTTTTACCACATGGGAGGTAAAATTTTTCCCATTATCACAAAGGAGGACCTGGGGGCAACTATGTCAGGTAAAGATATATTGATGTAAGAAGGTGGAAGTGACCTTAGCAGTCTAAAGGGGAGAGACACAACTTTAACCCATTTAGTGAAATAATCTATTCCAACCAAGATATATCAATTTACCCCTGTAGTCTGAGGGTGAGGACCTATCACATCCAAAATTATGGTGTGGAAGGGTTGTTGGGGCGTCTTAGGTTTTTATTGATAACAGGTCTATAAGCTGGCTTGTTTTTGCAGGTCATACAGGCATCCAAGACTTCAGCTATGGTATCCATTATGTCCTCCAAGTATTACCGCTCTTTAACCCACTCATAGGTTTTTTTACTCTGATATGGCCCATGTAGTATGACTTCATGATCACAGGTACTCACTCAGACGGCCGGAGATAGGGCAACCAATTTACTCCTACTTTCTTATATAACTTCCCGCTCTCCACCTTGTTGTTGCAGGAGTGCTGGGCAAGCATCTTGTGTACTGGCTCATCTTCATCAGCCCACGCGTCAGGAGTCATTAGGAGGACATACAAACTTACTGCTTCGCTATTGTCAAGGTGTAGAGTAGGAAGCCATGTCAACTCATCAATGTTCATATGATCCATTCCAGCTCAATGCTCAATGGTCATACCGTAGTGCTGGAGCTTTAGAGCCAAGCGAGCTAACCACCCAACGGTGTCCTTCTTATTTGTGTAACCACTTAAAGGATGTATGGTTAGTAATCACTTCAATGGAAATCCCATATAAAAAAAGGGTTATAGTATTTGAAAGCGAACAAGATGGCAAGGCACTCCTTTTCAGTGACACTGTAGTTGCGCTCAGCTTTTGAGAGCATCTTACTAAAATAAGACACAAGATGATCAGCTCCATTTTCATCCAACTGAGCCAATATAGCTCCAACGGCATAGTCAGAGGCATCTGTGGGCAACATGAAAGGCTTGCAATAGTCAGGGTGGCGGATTAATGGCCTTTTTATGCAATAGCTCCTTCAGGGTCTCAAACGTGGCCTTTTGTTCATCACCCCAATAGAAGGGGGTGTTCTTAGCTAAGAGACATATGAGGGGCTCACTAAGCTGGGCGAACTTGGTGATTGTAACAGACAGGGCTCCCAAGGCCCAGCCCACCACCGGCCATGAACCCAAACCCCCAGATGGAGGTCACTCCCACGAGAGAAAGGGGAGTTAGCCATACCAAACCCCCAAGACTCCTATCTGGGCAGGTTGCCTTGCTGGGAACACCATGCCGAGGTGTGGCGCACCAGTTTCTGTCACCTCAGGGACACTCTATCAACTGTCATCCTGAAGGGATGGGCATGGACTGAGGTGTGGTGGACATCAATGTCCTACCAGCCTCTGGCCACCTGTGCCGCAGCTTTTACCAGGCTCCCCCAGTCAACGCTGGGCTGAGGTATTCCGCTCCGCCAGGGAATTGCCACCCTAAAGGATCTCAGGACGTCCACCCTCTTCCTCACTTTCTATTGCACCGCCATCTGCACCAAAACAACCTGTTTAAATAAAAAAATACAATAACTAAATTATATTAAATTATAATAGGTCTACCAAACAGCAGCCTTTATCAAGTGAACTTGAGGTTTGGAATTGAATTACAAAATGAGGTCCATTGGGAGCAACCTCGCTTTGAAATATTACATAAAAAGAATATATTTATATTTATTGCGGGGTAGGCCGACCATGGGACGGACACTTCCAAATATGACTCAGGAAAGATAAACTTAGTACCAGGGGGGCACCCCAGAGAAGCGATGCTATCTCTTGTTGCCAGCGGGAACGCCACTTATGGGGAGGGGGAGGGAACGTGTGAAGGGGCCGTAGCCACTATTGAGCACGTGTGAAGGAAGGGGGATGATTTGATGAACCAGACTGGGAACCAGGAGGAGACCAGCTGTCGGTGACGCGGTGGGAGATATCCAAACAAACACACTTGAAAGTGGTCCACCAAATGAGACCGGAATCTGTGGACAGCTTCTGGGAGGGTGGGGATGGAGCCAGCGATGGCATCCAAGACAATCGTGTGGATAGTCCACATGGCGATTGCAACCTCAGAGCACGGAGGGAGGGTGGAAGGGGGAGGCCATTGATGAAGCAAACATATCTCTTGACAGACTGAAGGGATGCGTTTGATCCTGTCCTAGAAGACGTTGGACTTCGCGCCATATCACTTTAGAGGTGGGGCACTTCTCCAGGCGGTGGAACAGCGTTCCATACTGGCCACACACGACTCAGGATGAGTGTAAAGCGTTAGAGCGCTCAGCTGTATGATACACCCACCTCAGGCAGCGCCACACATGGGAGCAGACTTGAGGCTGCAACAGAGGATGGTGTACGTATTTCCAGATAGTTTTTTGGGTCTCCGTGGAATAAGGGATGCCCATCATGTCCAGGTAGTCCACCCTGGATAGGACTTGGGGTCGAATGGGGATCACGCCATCATGGATGGGTAGCCCCTGTACCTCTTATGTGAACTGAGGAGAGGGGCGGCCTCTTCAGGTTGTATGTCCACTAATATGAATTCTCCACTCTGCGCTTCACATGGAGAGTAGTATTCATTTGTAGTGGGTTTTGGTCCCGTGAGGACCTGTGGCCGATGTGTGTGATGCGAGGTATTTCATCAGGGAGTGGGGGTATGATGGATTGTTGAGGCCCAAGGCTCGGGAGAAGTTGGAGCGGGCCGCGTGGGACCAGTGTTGGGGTGGGAGTGTAGGAGCGGTGACGGCCGCGATTCAGGTGCCCAGGATCTTGGCAGCATGGGCTTTGAAGTCAAGCAGGCCCATGCCACCTTGATGATGAGGGCCAAACATGACCTCTAGCCGTACTGGTGGAGGGCGGCCTGACCAAAGCCATCCTTGCAGCAAAGCATACAGGGATTTGAAGAAGCTTGGGGAGAAGGGGATGGCGTGGGCTCCGAACCAGAATTTGGATAGGAGCATAGAGTTGGCAAGAACAACCCTGCCTTTGAGGGTAGTAGGGTGGGCTCTGAGAGAGGCGATTTGCTTCGTCACGTTGTCCAGTATACGGCACTCCATCACTGCTGACGCATATCCGCCTGCCTCCATCCACACGCCCAGATGGCGCACCAGTCCTATGGTAGGACGTGGCACGAAGGGGAGCACCAGTGGAGCGGTGTGTGTTGAGTTAGTAAGGCGTGGACGTGGGCGAGCAGATGGGCCTGGTTGGGAACTACTTGCTGGGGCCCAGCAGTTCTGAAACTGACCAAGGAGGATGATTTCAGTTTTGGAGGCGTTCAGTGCCACGTTGCTTACTCGGGAATATTCCTGGATGAGGGCTTCAAGCGCGCGTGCATCTTTGTTATTAGACACCCCCACCACGCAATAATCTGCAAATGCCATCATGTTGACTGGGGTTTGGCCTGGCACATGGACCCCAGTGAGGTGGGCATTCACATTTCGCAGTAGTGGGTCAAGGCTGAAGTTGTTTAAGAGTGGGCTGAGGGGGTCCCCTTGTCACAGGCCCCTTTGAGGGCGGACTACTTCCGTTAGGAAGCCTGGGCCACGCACTGCCATTGTCGCAGATTCTGTGAGCAGCATCACCCAGTTTATGAAGCGGGGGGTAGGCGGAATTGATGGAGGCAGGCCCTAAGGTATTCCCAGTTTACTCTATCATAGGCCTTTTGTTGGTCCAAGAATAAAAGCGCCCCAGAGGCTGTTGACTGACACAAATTAGCCACAGAGTGCACATTATCCCAAATTGACCTTGGGGACCAAATTCTGGGGAGATGGTGGCAGATGTAACAGTCTTTAAATGGTTAGCCATGATTTTTGTTAAAATTTTGGTGTCTGTGTTTGTTAGAGAAATGGGGCGCCAGTTGGCTAAATCAAGCTTATCCCCTTTCTTGAAGAGCGTGACAGTAAAGGCCTCATGTTCTCCTGGTAGGAGGCGCGTTTCCAATAGGCTTTAGTTGAGTGAGGCTAGCAACAATGGGGATATATATTTGAAATATTTTTTGTAGAACTCATATGGAATGCCATCTGGGCCTGGGCATTTTCGGTTTGGCGCACCGTGAATGGCTGTCCATAATTCGTTCAGAGTAATTATATTCATTATTTCTGGGTATTGGAAAATGGTGCAGATATGAGCTTGGTCGAGAAATTCCGCCATTTTGGCCGGCTGAATTGGTTCAGCTCAGTATAACTTGGAGTAATATTTTTGCGTTTTGATTGCCACTTCAGCCAGTGTGTCCACAATGGAATTATCCGATCTTTGCACCTGTGTGCAGGCCACACTCTGGCGTGGTGCAAGAATTTTTTAAAAGAAGTATGCGGTGCACTTGTCACCTTTTGTGATGCATGTGGCCCTGTACTGAACACAAACCTGATGTTTGTGTTGCCTTTCGAGTGCGTTGAGGTGGGCGGCTGCCTCCCGCCCACTTCCGGCCCCATTCAGGGCTGTATCCTGTGGCTGGAATGTTGGACTCCAAATGAGCCAATTCCGCCAGCGCGCGTGAGATAACCGCTGATGTGGCTCGTGAGCGTCTTGAGGAGAGATGGCAATAGTGGCAGATGGTGTCCTCTTTGAAAGTTGCCCATGTGGAAATGGGGTCCACGCAAAACAGTGCAACAAACGATTTCGCCAAAGTTGCCTCTTCCACCCACGTGGAAAATCCTGGCAATGCGAGCTTGGGGGGGCGGATTTTGCACCAATGTGGGGCCTTTGCAACTGTGACAGGTAAGTGGTATGTTAATAGGGACCAGTCGGTGGTCGGAGAATTCCATTTTTGTTGCTTTGAAGTGAGAGATGTAGGGTTGGAATTTCGCCAGCATTAGAATAAAATCAATGCAGGTCATGGACCTTAATTGGCCATTGTGGACGTGGGGATGCATCATGTTTTTGAGCAGTGGGGCATGTCACAGCAGCGCATCCATTAACCCAAGGGTGGCTTTTAGAACGCATAGTTCTACGTGACCCTGTGGGGCGTGGGGTGAGGGCGGCCACTGGTCCGTTGGTGAGGTTAGCCAACAGTTCATGTCACCAACTAAGAAAGAATCGGGGGGTAGCGGGAGGGATTTGACTGATGAGAAAAATTCCCAACGCTCATGTGCACCGTTTGGGGCGTAGATGTTGACAATTGTGTGCACAACGTCGGCCCACGAGAAGGTGACAACAAGCACTCAGCCATTTAGGAATGTTTCTGAGGATGTGAATTTGAAAAAATTATTTTTCTGAATTAGCACCCCACAATGTTTTGACCAAAAGGATAGGGATGGGAGGAGCATTGTTTTCCAAGCTTCCTCAGAACATCATGGACAATGGGACTCCTGGATGGCCAGGATATCCACGGGTAAATTGTTTTGTAAAAAACTCAGTTTCCTAGCCCAGGATGGGGAGGCCTTGAGTCTGGCGATATTCAGCATCCCTAGAGTGAAGGTTTCCCCCATTGCACCTTAGATGCGAGGGGGTGGGCCCCCAGGCCCACCAGCCTCTTCAAGGTCCCCACGGGCTTTCACAGCAGCGCGGGTGTTAGCAGCAACGCTATTGGGGTTTTTATTAATTTTTGCGGAAAGAGTCGCATTGGCTTTGGCCTTCACTTTTTGTTTTCCCGACGTCAGACGAATTTTTTGCGGTGCAGATAAGTTCAGTGCACCGTTGAGTGGGGCAAAATTTTTTTTCAGTTGGGATAGGTCCCAAGTTGGTTTTGACCAGAGCTTGGGTGCAGCGATTGGGTGAGATCAATTCTCCCATCAGATCCTCAGATTGAGTGGCCCACTCGGCATGGGCCTCCCAATCTGATTGAGTGATGGATTCCTGAGTCACTTCTGCCGCGAAGGTCTCCATGTCCTGGCGTTGTGAGTGTAGGATGGTGGTGGTGGCCTTGGCCGCTTCCTTGGCCATGGCACTATGGGCCTGCTTGGCCTTCTTCTGATCCTGCGGGGAGATGGGCTTTACCAATAGGTAGCAGCCTTGTGCTCCCCACGGGAAAGCCTCCTTGGTGCTTGCGGTTGGTTTGTAGTGCGCCTCTCCACTGGCCATGGCCGCCGAGGGTTGCTCTTGGAATGTGACACCCTCCTTGATGGGGCATGTGTGCGCCTTATGGCCAAACGCGTCACAGTGGGTGCAAATGGGGGGCGCGCTGTCCACTGTTACCCGGAATGGGTGGGTGGTATGCCCTGCAATGTCAATAAAGGTGGAGTGTGGGATCTGGGTTAGGTCCTTTGCGATCTCCTCAGTTGGGGTCAAAACTGCGATGGCTTTGTCGGTGCACAGGTGTGGCATCAGCGTGAAATGTTGAATTTTGAAAGATTGTATTTCACCATATATGGCGAGACCATCTTTCAGGTGTTGCTCCAAAATGTCACGTTTTACTGTAGTAGGCAAAAAGTCAAACGTGAGGAAAATTTGGTTTGATTTTGTCCATCTGGTGCATTTGGTTTTGATGACTTGTTGCCCTTCAGGGAGGTTGACCTCTATGCGCACCGCTGCAGCCTTGTCTGCTGCTATTTTGCTTTCAAAACCTAGGTTCAGCCAACCGCGTGACATGGAGTGAGGTGCAACATACACCGCGGTCAGGAAAATTTTGTGTACATCTTCACAAAATTTTTCCCATAAGGCCGTTTTTTGGATGTCCAGATACACACAGACTCCGCATTCCACCGACGAAAGTGGCTAGGAGTGTGGCGTGTTGATGTACTGGTTGCATCATGCTTGCCACGCGAGTATCTCCGGGGAAATTGTGACCACCAGTTTTTTGAGATTTTTTTCTATTCTGCCAGATTCTCTGGGGCGTTTTCGAACATTAGAGGCCATGGGCCTTCCGCCTGCTCCTCTTGCCTTGCTTGCCCAACTGCTTCCAGACATGGGCGCAGACTAATCTCCTCTGTGAGATTATCAAACTAGATTTAGTCTTGAATTGAATAGGTTGCAAAAGTGTTTGCAACGAGAAAGAAAAGTCCCATAAAAAGACTATATGCATTGTCAGTAATGTGGCGTGCAAAAGCCTCCAGAATTAATGACGTCCTGGCAACTCATCGGTGAATGGGGAAACCTCAAAAATGGATAATCACTTAATATATATAATAGTTAATTTTCCCGCTATTAATCCAATTAGGAAAACCACATTGTAATAACAGAATTGCAACCATTGACATACCCAAATTTTGCAATTTCCCGCCTTATGAGATCCATGTATTTTATTGACCGTTAAATCACCCCTCAAAACAAGGATCCCAGTGGATCCAAACCCATATCATCAAGGCAGATGTGCAGCGACTAATGACTTTTTGACAGGGGACCTTTTTCTGGGGCAGCATGGGGAAGCTGGATGGAAATCCATAGCCCCCAGATCAAATCAACGGGTTCCCTGAAGGTCTCCTGATGGTCACAAGAGGCCATCAACCAGCAGCAGTCTGACCCACCCCCCAAGCTCCTCATCCCCTTTGTCAGAAGGCCCCACCAAACCAGCAAAAAGGATCGATGGCTCACTGGTGATGCTTAGGAAAATGACTGCAGCCATCTTATGGGCTGGCTGGGACCACAGCCTGCAAAGTTAAAGTTGACTTTGGAATAATTTAATGAATGGGGCTCCCAAGGCCCATCCTGCCACCAGCCTGTGAACCCAAACCCCCAGATGGGGGTCACTCCCATGAGGGAATGGGCAATAACCATACCAAACCCCCAAGACTCCTATCTGGGCAGTTTGCCTTACTGGGCACACCATGCCAAGGTGTGGCGCACCAGTTTCTGTCACCTCAGGGACACTCTGGCAACTGCCATCCTGAAGGGATGGACATGGGCTGAGGTGCGGCAGACATCAATGTCCTGCTGGCCTCTTTTCACCTGCGCCGCAGCTTTTGACAAGCTCCCCCAGCCAACGGTGGGCTGGGGTATTCTGCTCCACCAGGGCTTCTCCACCTCAAAGGATCTCAGGACGTCCACCCCTTCCTCACTTCCTATTGCACCACCATCCATACAAAAACAACCTGTTTAAATATATAAAATTCAATATTTATATCATATTAAATTATACTAGGTCTAGCAAACAACAGCCTTTATTAGAGTGAACTCAAGGTTAAGGATAGAATTAAAAGTGAGGTCCATTGGGAGCAACCTCGCTTTAAACTATTAATTAAAAAGGCTAAATGCATTGTTAGTAATGAGGCGTGCAAAAGCCTCCAGAATTAATGGCGTTGTGGTATACTCATCAGTGGATAAGGAAACCTCAAAGATGGATAATCACTTATATATATAATAATTAGTTATCCCACTATTAACCAAAATGGAAAACCGCATTGGAATAACAGAATTGCAACCATCAATATACCCAAATCTTTTAATTTCCCATCTTATGAGATACATGTATGATCATCGACCATTACAGGGATGGATTGATGCTAATACCCTATCATTCCCAAGTATACTTGGATGTCACAAAGGGTTTTAGGTGCGGGCATTTTGTATATCTCTTTGACTTTATCTTTCAGAGGTTGTATTTCATCTTGGGAGATGGCATGCCCGAGGAAATCAAACTTCTTTTAAAAGAAAGTACATTTATAAGATTTCATCTTTATGCTGGATGCCCGCAAGCGTTAAAGCACCTTCTTTAGGTGTGTGAGATGCTCAATTAATGCCTTGGAGAAGACTGTGATGTCATCGAGGTAGACAATCATACAGGTAAGCTTAAGTTCCTGGAGAATGTGACTCTATTCCCCACTGAAAAGTAGCAGGCGCATTACATAACCCCTGAAGTAGCCAAGTGGGTTGGAACAAACCCTCTCTGCAGATAAGGGTGCACTTCTCTTTATCTTTAGGAGAAAGGTCCATCTTCTAGTATCTGCTAGCCAAGTCCATGGCGGAAAAGAATTTAGACCCAAATAGTTGGGCCAGAGAATCATCAATGCGGGGGATAGGATAACTTTCCTTCTTTGTGAGGTTGTTCAGTTTGCGGTAGTCCAAAACTACCTGATGACCTCGTTTTTCTTATTTATCAATAGGAGTGGGGACGACCAAGGGCTTTGGGAAGGCTCCAACATCCCAGCGTCCAACATCTATTTGATCTCCGTCCACATATGTAGTTCCTCAACTTTGGATCTGTGATAGGGTTTGGAGTGGATAGGGCGAGCACCCCTGCCTTCAATGATATGAATACAACCTTTCATGTGCCTATAGTCAGTGTCAGTGGTATAGGTGATGTTGCTATAAACTTCAGTTAGGTGTAAAACTTGTCAAGATTGGCGGGGGAGAGTTCATCATAAATATGAACAGTAGGAAGAGTGCATAGTGCTTGGTCTGCTGGTAAGTCCAGATCAGTCATAGATCCAAATACAGTGAACTTGTTTTATTTGTTCAAGGTGAATCACATACCCCTTCCGATCTCTTGATGCTTTTTTACAAACATATCCTTCTTGGTGAGATTTCCTAGCCGAAATTTGATAGGTCATTGATAGGCAGGGTCTAGCATGCCCAGAAAGGCTCTAGGCTCCAAAGGACTAACTCCATCAATGCTGGTTAGGTGCAAAAAGAAGTTTTGGGAGATTTGTAGGTTAATCTTAGTATCAACTACCCTTTGTTCACCCGCTTTAATTACTAACTCTTCTGAAGCATAGAAAGGGATATCCTCAAGGGCGTCCACTTATGAAGGCAACATTTTTGTATACCGTCCTGCCGTTGTGTAACGTATTGATAAGGCGGAAGAGGGAAACTCAACGGTTCAAGCATAATCTTTTTTGCTATGCTAATCTTTTGTCAAAATCAGAGGGACCTCGTAGTAAGCTAAGAGAGATACCCCTGCTTCAAGCTAATAAACCCTTCACATTTGAGCATGAACTAGGTACAAGTGAGTAGATCATAGTTATTGTTGGCCAAAGCCACCTCAGGGGGCTGAGAGGAGAAATTTCTCAAATTGGATGAGTAAATGATTACGCCCCAATGGCGCGAGTGCTGTTTGGCCATAAAGTTCCAAACTCTTGTGTATAGTTGAGGTCAGGGGCCAACTGAGTTTTTTCATAAGTTTGGATGACACAACGATCACAGGGGACTCAGTGTCAAGGCTAGCCTTAACCTGAACTCCATTAACAACGACCTCTACTTTAGTTAAAGTTACACCCAAGTTGGAAGGAAGAGCAAGGACCTTCTTCATCTGGAGAGTATAAGCAAGGCGTTTGGCAGTTTCAGGGGAATTCATCCAGTATAGACTGCAGTATATACACACTATTCTGATCCGTACTATTGTGGCAATGAGCTGGTAGAGTCACAGGCAGTATCAATATCATCCAGGCCTCTCAAGACCTGATAAAGATATGTTTGGCGGGGTATCCTAGCCAAATCCTTTCTATCCGTGTTTAATTGGTCAGGTACCTCCACTTCACTTGGGGCTCCTTGAACATAATGACCCACATATTCACTAACCCCTTCAGATTCATCATCAGAGGGGTTATCGATGTATTTTTAGGGAGCTCATATGTGGTGAAGTAGGTTCAGGGCTTCCCTTATGGCATGATAGGTCCTGAGGTTGTTCCTCCACCTTACTAACTTTTGGGGGGAGGCGTTGGAATTGTCACGGCTCGTTTCTCGACCTTCAAAGTAGGGGGATTGTGCTGCCTCATGGAGACTGAGTTCAGAATAGAGTTAGCGGGATGAGAGGTCAAGGGAGATAGCGTCGTGGAATTAGATGCTTTAACTACATCAACTTTAGGTTGATCTGTGTAGTAGGCTTTTGTGAAACAAGCATTTTAGCTTTTGTGTCCTAGTCATTTAACCCATTATTAGTGGGTGCGATTAGAACCTGAAAAGGGGTTTAGGCTGAAGATCAGGCTTTGAAACCACTAGGGACGGACGCTCTGAAGAAAAAATGGAAAGGGTAAAGGGAAGACTGCTTTCACCAATTAAGCTTTCCAAGCTGAAGATGAAAGGGAGCATTGCCCTATCACAGCCATTACCATCTGATTATTGTTATTGGAAGAAGAAGCAGTTTTGATGGCAACTCCGTAGGAGCAGGTTTCCATAGGGAAGCAGCCATAGTAGAAGCTAAACTAGTCGGCGTAGATGCTTGGCTCAGAGACCCTTGAATAGGGTCAAATTCATAGATATCAGCCACCTTAGCAAGGCTTCCTTGATATCTTATAGACTTTTAAATGAGCGCTTTACAGAAGAGAGACTCATTGCCAAGGAGGGATGGGACGCAAACCAGCAAGGTAGCCGCAATAGCATCTTTTAGGGGTAGCATTTTAGCAAGAAATAAAAGTTGAGCTTTATTTTAAAAGCATTCAGCAAAAGAAGCGATGGATTTGCCCTGTTGCAGGCTAAGGCACATAAAGGCCTGTTTTCATGTTTAAACTTTTTAAGGAGCCTGTTCCTCATTGAGTTCTAGCTTCACCTCCGCCAGGTGCTGAGGGTGGCCATGTGCAGAACCATCATCTCTTGAGCGCCACAACTCAAGCAGGGAAATAGGTACTTGATTTTAAGTTGATTAGTTGACTCTTCAATAGAAACTTCATAGATAAAGAGAAAAGAAGCAACACTTCCCTCACAAGGGGTAAACTTTTCCCTAAAAGGGGTTTATAAATACCAGGGGAGGTCCCATAAGGGCCTTGCAATGAGTGCTGCTCAAGCCTTTTAAGGCGAGACAAAGCACTAGCTATCTGGAGTTCAATAGAGACTAGCTGGGGGTTTATTTCCATTTTTTGATGTTTTTTGTGGTGTACAGGTTCCCCTGTAAAGAACACCACTTGTTGGATTTTAGGGGTATTTAAGCTCTCTGGTGCGTTTAAGGCCTAAAATTCCAACAGATAGAGGATTTGAACCACTGATAATAATAAAGATAAATGATTACTAAAAACTAGAAAACTCTGTTTTCTACAGTATTATTAGTATTGGGGGGGTAAGAAACAAACCCTCTTAATAATTTTAGACTTACTAATTAATTGTGTCGAGGCTCAAAGTTCAGATTGCTTAGTAACATCCAATTAGGGAATATTAATACTCAACCTATTGGAGTTCAAAAGCTTCAATTCACTTTGATGAGATGGCCGTTGGAGGGCAGGTAAAATAAGTCTGTGTGGTAAGGTTTTGATGTATATCACCCTCAGTGGGCTGGAAAAAATTTTCACTTGGTGGACCCCTTTGCCCCTATAAAAGGGGATGGTCTCCACAGTGTAGGCTGTACTATAGTGGAATTGGCCCAGAGAGGAGCTTCCTATTAAAAGCCCAAATTTGGCCAAAAATTTGGTGCAATCTGATCGTCCAATCTCATATTGCTTGCATAAATTATTATTAAAAGGGTTACCCTAATTTTAGGGGTTCCACCAGGAATTGACAAGGCTTTCAGCCAATTTTTTCATCACTTACCTCAAAACAACTCTTTTCTATACATTGGATTTTAGTTGTCTGACAATGGTGGATCATCAGTTATCCGTTTTGACTGAGTTTAAAGTACTTTTAAATTTCCATGATTTGATCTGGATCAACGCTAAGCAATATGACCTCAGCCAAAATATGGGATTCTGCCAGAACACCCAATAATGAGATGAGCACGATAGAATTTGGAGAAGCAGAGTAGTTGCATAGGTGAGCCAAAGAGTGACCAGAGAGACGAGTTAAAGAGGGAAAACATATAATAGAGGGCGATCTCTTTTTAGCTGATAACGCATAGTGGATTCTATGATATAAGATTAGAAGGGATAACGGTAGTGGACTCTGCCTTTCTAAATACAGATAGTGTTCGCTGCACCCTTTAGCTTTGTTTTATATTTTATTACGCTTGTTTGAGAAATGACGATACTCATATCATTTTTCCGTTGCATCAGTGAGAAACCTTCCTTTGCAACCCTTCGGCGGAATACAGCTTATTCTGCTGGATTTTAAAACAGTTGTTCTTTCAAGATTCAAGTTTATAATTTTGAGATATCTCACTGTCTGAGTGCGAAGCGCCAGAATGCTGACTGCTTATCGCGCCCACTGACAGTTACCAATACAGCAGAGCTTGATGATCTGATAAGAAAATGTTTATGGGAAAATATACTGATGAATCACCTCAAGATATTCAAACATTAGATGGGTTGAAGACAGATACTTTTTTTGAGGAACGGAGAGCTATACAAGAAGATTGGAGGTGCTACGTTGAGCTTTTTCAAAACCCTCTGACCAACTGGGCATCATCCAGGATGCACATAAGCGGTAGGTCTTAAAGGTCTACATAAGACATTAGAGTTCTTGCAGTCACAATATTACTAAGTGAGTATGCGCTTTGACATGCTCAAAACAATCTCTTGTTGTCATAAATGCCAAGTGGAGAAGCCTTTCCTCAAGAAAACCTCTTATTATCCTGTGTTTTCCCAGTTCACCTGGTATATGATATCATTGAAATTGTGGGACCCTGTCAACAGGTACAAATCTTTCCAAGTATATAGGTAGCAATTGATCATTTGACAAAGTGTGTGGAGGTATGAGCGTTCAGAGATTTGGGGGCAAGAACTTCTGCCAAGTTCATAATGGAGTGCATCATTCAACTACACAGCTACCCGCAGTTCATACTCACAGACAACAGAACGAACTTAACTTTGCATCTCCTCCCTAATTTGAACGAATTAATGGAGATCTGCAGTCCACTAGCAACTTGGTACCACCATGAATCCAATGGATCCATAGAGCGGGTTAACAGAACTTAAGTGGTATCCTCAGAAAGCTTGCAAGGTACTGACCATCTGACTGGAGCACTCTTATCTCCACAAAGTTTTTTCATATATTATCATCTATCACTCAGTGATGAGAAAAAGACTTTTCCAGCTGCTCTATGAGAGTGTCATGGCTTAAAGATGACATCATAATGGGGACAAACGTTAAGGACAAAGCTGCATGTCAGGAGGCCAAGAAGGATAAGCTGGCATGCCTCCCTGACCTCAAGCATACCTAAGATCAACTCTGCTTTAAGGCGAGGTATGCCCAGGTTGATCCTAAGGATGCAAGATAAGTTTGGCCCTGTATAACAGCAGGGGCATAAAATCGAACTAGCTTTGCAATTAATGAAAAAGATTCTCTTTGATTTCTTGGTAAATGAGGTCTCAGAACCCTTTTGGTTTCTAAATTTCTAGATTGGGTCAGCCTCTCCTACAAATAATAACCTGAGTTTGGTCAATTACTAAGTATAGTTTATTTCCTAATGGAAGTGTGTGCTTATTGGTGCACCTCGGCTTAGATCCACTTCCATTGATTAATTGTTTCCCCAATAGCCTTAAATCCTTTTCTTTGAGACCAATCTCTCTTGTTGGCCGACTTCCCTTATAATAAACCCTTCGCTAGTACACCTTGTATATATGTATTATGGACAAACCTGTACGCAGATCTCTTTGAGGAGGTCTAGCACAACATAACCATTTTATTTTAACAACTGTAAATATTTCCGCCCATGCACCGTTGAGCCGCCCAGTTCCCTCCAACCTTGGTCGCCTATACACTCCCACTATAAGCACCGCGTTGTTCAGTTTTGGGGTTTCCCTCTAATGATAACTATCCTCGTCTTAATTTATTACCACTCAAGCACCTCTGCGGTGCTTTAGTAACTTTACTAATAATGAATAAGTTCCTGGTTTTTCCTGTGCACCATGCACTACCACGCTAAAAACAGGAAAGTTATAGACACTCTTGTTACAGAGAGGCACCCAGACCTGCCCCTACACCTCTACTCTTGTTTAGATGACACAGGCGGAATGGGTCTGCAGCACTATCTTATGACTCTGATGTAAACACTTATCAAACTTCAATTTAAAGCGTACTAAACAAGTCTGGCCGAAAAATATGGATCACAATTATGATCTCTGCTGGTGTAGCGAACTTCCGCAATCCTTGAAAGGAGTGTGTATCCTGTACCATAATTAGCACATAATAATGGCGGGATAAACTAATTAGCATATAGATTGAACCCTTTGATATAATAGAGAAAAGCGGGAACTGATGTATACCTAATTAAATACCTGGAAAGTGGTCATATAGTTAACCAAGTGCATGCTAAGTTCCTATTAAGTATTACCATTAGAGCATAAAACAAAATAATTTTTGGGAAGACAAGTATTCATAATAAGGAGTTAATAGTGGACAGTAAAGAATAAATTAGAACCAATTTTGGGAACGTTCCACTCCCAGAAGTTATAGAGGTCTCCACTGACTGGTTGATGGAAACCAAGATTTAGGTGCTGATATTGTGGAATATATCTAATTAAGGGGGGAATGTTGGAAAATTAAACAGATGGTTTTCTCCAATAAAAACTAGATTAGGGTTGATGGTGCTAGTGAGTGATTCTGGAGTGATCAGATGGATCTGAGAGGTTTGGGAACAATTTCAATAGTAATTTAAGTTATTTCAATCACTGGCAAAATACGCCAAGGATGATTGATGCTTATTTTAAGTTAAATAATGGTAATTTGATTTACCATCAGCTGAAGATGAGGATAACAGAAAGGAAGATCAAGTGTTGAGGATTTCCATTGTGAAATGGGGACACATACTTTTTTTTTCTGACATAAATTATGCCAAGCGAATGAGATAATATGAATATCAGCTTGGTTGAGATTAGGTCGGTGGCACAGCATTGAGGACAAAAGTGAATGAAAAGATAAAGAAGATATGTTCTTAAGTTTCTTGGACCTAGTATATCTCTGTGGTGAAACCTTTATTTTGGGCAAATCCCAGGTAGTGTGGTCTACCATTAAAATAACGAGTGTGGTTACTGAAGCTCTTAGCTTCTACTTTATACTTTATTACATTTGTTAAGGAATGAAGATTATCATATCGCCCTTCCATTGTATCAGTGGGCAAGAACTCCTGTCCAAACATCCACCAGACTTTATTTAATCCACCAGAAATCAACATTGACAATCCACCCCTTTTTTGCCATGTCTTCAATATAGGCCATCAACGTTTGGTTATCCTCAGCCATGTAGGGATAAAGGGGGCAGTTAATTTTGATCATGTCAACTTTTGGCTGGAAACTCGAATTATATTCTGAGTGGCTTGGTAGCCTATAAGCACCGTCCACATCAGAGAAATGACTTGAATGGCGTAAAATTAAGAGGCAAAGTGAGCAGCGCGGGCACAATATTCTTAGAGGAGTATTAACTTTTGCTGCTACTGTGTTACCTGTTGCCAATGTGGGAAGAAGGGGAATATCACTGAAGTGAGCATTGAAGATAAATGACAACATATTACAATCCAAGTCATTACTTACTGACTGGAGGCATCAATATCAAATCATCAAAATTACTGTTTAACCAACTCTGGAATTGCTGTGAAGTTTTTATAAACTCATACTTATGGGTCACAAAACGCAGGGTTTTAAAAGAGAAAATATGAGCATAGGGACCCTAGATACACCAAATAGTGAAGAACCTGAGGTGTTTGCAAGCTCAAAAGCTTGTAAAACCTTAAGTCAATGTAATTCCTGTGGAACCAGTATCTACTAAGGTAGTTTTTCACCCATACTTTCCCCATATTAATATGAATGGGGACAAAAACTAAGCTTAATCAAATTAATTTAACTCATTAGTAGATTAAAGGGTTCACTTGGAATCTTTAAACTGGGAGAGTTTGTGAGGTTTGGTGTATCTGTTGTCAAACTGAGTGGGCATAGCTGCTCCCTGAGCATAAAAAAAGTTCAAACTCAGAATCATTAGGGTTGAAAGGCCGCACTTTTGGAAGATCCTCATAAACTGGATCACGTGAAGCTTCTCTTCCACCTGATGGACAAGCGAGATGTGGTATAATTAATAGCTGGAGCTGTAAGATCTATTTAAATTGCAACCATCAACATGGGGTCATATAAAATTGCGCAGAGTGGTGGAGATGCTTCAGAGTGAGACAAGCCAAAATTTTCCATTATGGCTTCTTCAGGCCCATGAGAGGAGGTAGAATAGGCCTCAGGGTGATATACAAGTTCAATTTAGTGAGGGGTTGACTTAATATGTTTATACTCCTTGACACTGTTTGCGCTTATAGAAGCGCTTAGTGTCATAGTCAATAGCGCGGAATGCATCCCCTCCACACAGGAATCCACTACTTCTCCCGCTATCTTTCGCTTGGTGTCAAATTCCAAGAGCTGACTATATCCTAACGTGAGAACACATGGATTAGCCTCAACAGCGGCAGCAAACAGCTAAGTGAAGTGGACAAAGTTATTGTGAGTTTTGCCACATAAGCTACTAAGACTTTCTGTATAATTTACAAAAGTATTCGACGGCCACTGTTGTTGACTACTCTAAAGAGGGAAAATAGACTTTGGTTAATGATAGAGCCGTTTAAGGACAGGAGATCAAGAACTAGTAAATTCACGGCTGTATTTTTAGGCTGGGTTATAATGTTAATAAAAACTGTGCTAAAGAAAAACCTGGCTTCCTTTGAGTGTACGCCAAGACCCACAAGGGCAGTCACGGCCCACAAGGCTCCTCTGGTTATAAAAAACTATGGGTGTACACGTTGGTGGGGGTGTTGGAAAGGCTCAAAACATATTAATGTTGTCAATTTGCTATTCTAATTATATATTAAAACTAAAAGAAAGTGTTTATTTTTTTAAACTACAAGGGAAAGATATCTAAAGAATAACTCAACACTTTACCATTAGCAGGATGCTGAGCCTTATGCTGAGATACTGCGGTGAGCTGATAATCAGTCCATGATAGTAAGGAATTAATTTCGATTTAAACCCACTTAATTAATAGTTTTGACTTCCCGTTTCCCTTTGATAGTATTGGATTATATTTCCATGATACTCTGGATCATTTTTCCAAAACTCATATGTCTGAATTCACTTATTGGTTTTAATTTGGATTTCAGGTTTTAGCCCTTATTTGGCCTTTCTTTGCTAAATCTTGCTCAAAATTAACTTAGTAATTGAATCTTTCCCTTTCAGGTTGGCCGCAGACTATACCACCTGCAGAGGAAGAGGCACAGGCCCTAATCAGTGGAGGTTTTAGAGATTTCTCAAATCTACACAAAGTTGTTTCATTTTTAAGATAAAAATCTTCAGAGATTGAGACTTGGATGGGTTTTTGCTCTGGGCTAGATGGGGAAAGGCGTGTGAAAACAGGGAAGGGCAGCGGTCACCCATCTCAAATTAGGATATAACCTAGGTCAGAGAACTTATTGAGGGTAAGCCCTTTTAGTTTGAACCCTTTATTGGTTCTAAAAAAAGTACAACCCTGTCCAGCTTTATGGCAGGCACCTGAGGCTTTACATGGATGTTACAGGTTTTGACACTATGAAGATTTTCCTTGCCAAGCCAATCTTTAGCACGCAGATACCTCAACGTCCTTCATAGTGACTTGTGATGTATCTTCTGTTTCTGTGGGTGCTGTGTTTCTCCAATAACATGATAGGATGATAATCCATTTGATTACTATTCTAGAAATTTCTGACCGCGGAGAAGGTCTGAGAAATCTATGGCAAAGAGCTGGAATCAGTATTTTGGGCACTAAATGACTGAAAATTCTTCTTTCACGAGGAACATTATGAATTTATCTTTTGCAGTGACCATCTTTCCTAAATGTACTACAGAAAGACACAAAAACTTAACCACCCAAGCCTGCACCTACTAGGACCTAATTAATTAAAATGTTACTTATGAGATCTATAAAGTTGACATGAGTATATTTCCAGACATGATGAGTAGAAACCCACAACAAATCCTAGAATAGACGAGATCCATAAAATCACAAATTTCTTTTATGCCTCCCAAATTTGATAATGGCTCCTCTTTATGTTTCCTTTGCTCTTGCTCTCAGACACTCCCCTCATTAACAAGTTCTTTTACCCAGTTAACTTCCATAAAGGGAATAACTATATATGATGAACTAAATCTAAAGCTCATAAGCGGACTCACTATACCCTCAAGGATAAATTATTTTTCGTTAAAGAGTGAGTTTAGTTAAAAACTCCCTCTTTGAACAGGTGATCCAAAAGCATCTTGATACACCAGCTGTGGGACACCCTGAGTCAAATATTGCGAGTAAAAGGTTAAGAGGACGCATAATTGGACAGTATTGTCATTAACAATCTCACTGAACGAGACTGACCATAAAGGGTGAGTGTGTTATTTTCAGAGAAAAGGGAAGAGTTCAAGAGCTCCGCTGACATTATGACTTGTAGGTGGACTTTATAGTATTAATGAAGGAACCTATCAGTTTGTTAACATACCAGGGGGCTCATAACAATTCTTAATACTGTGATGAAGACAAACTCAGGTCTTACTGGGGCAACCCCATGGTTGGGAGAGGCATGTTATGAAACAACCACATTGATCTTCACGGTAGTAGGTCTTTATATAATAATGGATGTGAGGTATATGGAGTCATTGAATTGATAGATCACGCCAAATTAGTGGCAGATTGGCATAGTGATTCAAGGCTAATACTGTATACGGGGTACTTGATGGATCAGCAACAGGGTCTGGAATGTGTTGATCTGTGAGCTCTGCTAAAGCACAAAGAATTGATCAGCGGACCATGAAACACACTCCAATAATGTTTGTGATATTTTCAGATGGCGCTGTAGATTGCCAGATACCATCAAGATACCTGAAACAAAGGTGGCGGGAAAATTTACAATAATAAACTAGAAACAGTATAGGGTATCTAAAGGAGAGAAACTTAAGAAATTAACTAGCAACTTACCATAAGGAGGGTGATTGCCTATGTAGTAGGGATAATGAAATCAGGTAAGGGCCTGAAAATTTGCCTAGAGTTAAGCTCATGTGAGAAACTTAATCAGGTGGTGGGGAATAGTACAGTGGGTTTAGGAGAGGCTTCAGAAAGCACAAATCATGCTTTTAAAGGTTTGATAGCATTTACTTCAGATTAGAGTTGAATCTAAGGAATACTATCAATATTGTACAAAACTCATTTGACTGGGTGATTACTTAAACCAGTTTTGCAAGGACTCATTCCATTCATAGAAAATATCAAGTGAAAATTGGAGGTAAATGGAACAATCTGCAAGTTCGATCTAATATACAGACTATTAACAATAACTCAATCTTACTTTTCAGACATATTGGGGTTTATATGGGGTGTATGATGGGGTTAGGTGAATAATAGTAATTACAGTGATCAGGCCTTGGCTGGGGTATGCCCTAGTGTCCTACTGATGGCCCTTAGACTGCAACACCTCTTTAAACACCCTTCAATCAATTTTATTAAGGTATCAGAGGAAATGGGGGAGGGCAAAGAGGGAAAATTTGGGGGCCTGGGTAGTCGAACATCACCCATTACCACGTAAGATTGGCTGCTGATCTGTATAGGGGCTCTCCTGGGAGCTTGGGACCTTTCTTAATTCTGTAATGGTTGCTGAAATTTGAACTTGTAACTGAGAAAGGTTGACACAGTTAACATTGCACTAAGAAGCTATAACTGTATGAATACAGTATACCTCAAATAAAGCAAAAAAGCTAGAAAAAAAAGCTAAGCCTTTATTTAATATATATCCTTCAATTCCGCATTGATGAATCTCACAAAGGCATAACAGCGTCCTCTGGTAAAACTTGATGTCAATAATTATGTTTCTGTTTTTTGTCCTTATTTACCATTAGTCAACTTTTCTAATTTATACCTAATCCCTGAGGGCGTAGAATATGATCTGGCCTTCTCTGTTGCTCCTAAATCTTTTAGTGATTCCCATTTTGGTCTGCTAATAGACTGTGGAGAATCCTTATGAAACCTGATGGGCATCTGCCCAACATTAATATGTCTTGGTAAGAATCTGTTTTGACATTGGGGGCATTTTTTAGGGTTTTAATCAATGGGGCGGCTCATGATGGATTTGCTAAGTGATTATGGTAAATTTGATTAATGGAAGGAACTGGTTTAGGGAACTGGATATACAGCTGGCAACAGATGGGGATCGATCCGCCAGAAAAGCCAGGATCATAATAAGGACTATTTTGTAAACGTTTAAATTTTGGGTTGAGATTTGTTTGTGGAATATCTGATAGCATATTGATGTAATTGATCTACCAAAACACAGGAGGCGGGGCAAGGTAATATTTAATAGCTTAGTTCTACAGATTGACACCATTGTCAAGGCTCAAGGAAAGGAAACCGCATATAATAAAAAATAAAGATCTAGTTATAATATGAAATAAAATATAAAAAAATAATTGAATTATTGGCCAAACCATTCTCTAATTATCCCCCCACTTAAAAAACATATTTTCTTGAAAATGAGCGGGGGTTAGGTATTTCCTAAAATAAAAGGGTCCTTTAGGCCAGGTAAAATATAAATATAGGCAATGATATGATGTTTATTGACGTGCATCAGGTATGAGTAGGTATTTCCAAGGACACCTTTACTTCTAAATAGTTATAATGAACAGCATCAGAGGAAGCATTGGCTTCACTTTGGATCATCAGAGTGGCAGAAGGAGTTCACCATATATTCTATCAGGACTTTGTAAGGTAACATCTGTTCCAAAAAAGCTTGGTGGCCTAGTCCAATAGTTCATCTTTGTCCAGCTGAGGGTGGAATACATTGGACTTTAGAGTATTCAAGGTAAAGTTAAAGTGTGTTTGGCGGCCTTTATGAAATCTAATAGTTATAAATCCATCACTAGAATAACGTTCACAATTAAAAAGAGGGTGACGTATGGGATTAAGTTGAAAGAAAGATTCGCCAGACTTCTTCCTTGGAAGCTGCATAGGCACAGTAAACATATTATCAACAAGTGTACAATGCAAACTGAAGAAAAAAATCTTTAAAATCATAATAGAAGAGGTCAAATGAATCAACACTGTTGTCTGGACTATGCGTCATAAACTCAGTAAGCATCTTTAAATCAATAATGGGGCTTACTTTGGGACACTTGTTAAACACAGCCATAAGGCCATGTTATATATCCAATAATCCCTTCTTAGCATGATAAAGTGAGAATTGTCATCCATATATCTAGTGCATCATTTTTTAAGGTTGACTCAAAGCCCATATTTTCTTATAAAAGCGGCACTAATAAGTAGCTCATAGTTACCAAGAGGTAAAACGTTGGCTGGAGCAGAAAACACCATAGTATCAAACTTCAGCGGTAAGGAGCTATACGCTCCTAGTGATGTGGTGGCGTTAGGCCCCACAGTTAAAAACCTTTGCAATTAGAAATAGAGGATGTAATCCCAAGTTTCTTTATTAGCATCAAGAAAACGTTGTTGATGGGTGCTCTTCTGTCTACAATCTTTTGAACTTTAATGCTTTTTAGCTGATAATAATTTAAGTACACTTGGCACAACTATCTAAATTGGCAAGTGACAGAATGTCAATTGTACATCTGGGCTCAGGTAAGAGAATAAGTCGCTGGTCATCCATAGCTGCGGAAACATAGCAACCTTTTTTCTATGCTCATATTGGAGGTTCTACCGGTGAGTCAACATTAATTATTATTCTATTCTTTAGATGGGGTATCAAATTTTTGGTGGAAGTAGAATATCCACATTCTACTTCGTCTAGGATCTTACCACATAAGTGCTGTAGTCAATGCTAAATATTGAATACCAAATTCTTTAGTAGGGTAAATAGACCACTTCTGGATGCTTATATATTTAATTTATTCAGTATTTGGTGTTTCAGATTTTGGGTAATTAACATATGCTGCATTTAGGGTATCAAAAGTGAGGACGCAACAGCAAGAGGTAATTCACTGTCTCAGTTTTGGTGGTTTCAGAGCTTAAAAATTGTTAAGTTATCCCAATATAATTCCTTGTAAGGCTCTTAACCATGGCGGAAAGCGACTTAAGCATCATATTGACTCAGAACCTTGCCCTAATACAATACTTGAGCCTCATGGTAAAAGCATTCATGGAAAAATTAAACTTCTTTGCTGGGATTAAAGGTAATAGACAGGGATGCGGGCTTCTCCGCTCTATCATCAGTAATTCTCCATCAAAACCAAAACGAATAACTTGTATAGCATTAGTGTAAGCCATTCCAGCTTCACACATCTATGGAATTACTAGCTCTTGACTGTCAGGGTCCAAAAGTTTAACTGAGTGGGCCAATTTGGCTCAGTCATTATAGTTCCCCATGGAGATTTCAAATAGCCACATTAAAGTGTAAAATTCTAATTTCTGTCAAACTTAATCAAGTTAACCGTTTAGCCTGGTGAACATCAATAAACCCTGACTCCTATCTAACCTGGGGAAATCACCAAGATAATAAGTATTAGCGTCAGAGGGGTTGATTTGTGGAAGCCTCTGCGGCGGTGACAGGGTTTTTAGTAGAATTGGAGCAGCACTAGGAACAGCTGATGGCCTGAGTAATATAGTCAAGATAGCCAGGAAGTTAATACTGACTAAATTGATACTGTCTTCTGGGTCAGAGACCAAGGGCCAATCCTGATAATGGTATTGTTTAAATTTACAAGTGGTGTTCTCAACTACTTGATGAAGTTGATTCACTAAACTATAAAAATGGTGTCTTCTGCCTGGAATTGTTGCTCAGTTTGTTCATTACTTCAATTAAACAGTACAAGGCGAGAATTTTAATCCCTTTATTTCCTGTCCTCGGTTTTGGACCAGGGATTGTAAGGTATCAAATGCCTGATAGAGGCCAGCAATAGGATAAGCTTTCCCTTTCCCAGGATTTTTGAGGCTGTTACAGCGGCGTGGGAGCATATGTGTGTTTTATTAGAATGCGGTGTGTTGAGAGTGCCCCCTGTAGTGAGCATCAAAAGTTGCAATTTAAATTTACAACTAGCGAGGTTGCCATAGGTACCGTTGCACTTAGAAAAATATACTATATGATGACATGTATACCTCAGAAAAAATATAAAAATTAGTTAGAAAACTAAGCCTTTATTTAACATATATTCTTCAGTTACGTGGTGATTAAACTGCATAGAGGCAAACCAAGCATACCTCTGATAAAACTTTAAATCAAGATTAGAGTTTCTTAAACTTAGTCATCCTTCACAAAGTTGACCATTCTAATATATACCTAAGTTTTGAGGGTGTAGCCTATGAGTTAGTTATCTCTGTCGCTCCCAAATCTTCTAGCGACCTCCTTTTTGGTCTGCTAATAGACTGTGTACAATCTCTTTGAGACCTGGAGGTCATCTGTCCAACGTTGATATGCCTTGGTAAGCATATGTCCGACATTTTTTGTCATCTTTTGGGTTTTAGTCAGCGGTGTGGCTCACAACAGGTTTTCCTAGTAATTCTGATAAATAAATTAATGGGACATAACTGGTTTAAGGAACAGGATATTTATCTGGTGAACAGAGGGGATCAATCCGCCGGAAAAGTCAGGATTATATTAATGAATTAATTTGTAAACGTTTGGCTTTTGGGTGGTGAAATGCTGGTGGAATATCTGACAGCAGACTGATGGAATTGATTTACCTAAAGAAAAGGTGGTGGGGCAGGGTAATCTATATTAACTTAGTTCTAAAGAATGACACCAGCGTCAAGACTCAAGAAATGTAAACATTTATATACTTATAAGATAAAGACCTAGTAAATATAAAAAGTTAAACTTAAAAAATTATAAGGGGGGATACCCCAGTAATAGAGATATACTCACTACCACTGCCTCCTAGTGTTCAATCCCAGTAGTGAGCTTCAAATAGGGACGATGACTGTGTCATAGTGGCACACCAATGCCCCAAACTGAGATAGCAAATAGCAAGGAGGTCCATGGTATTCCTGGCCTACCATACACTGTGTGTGGATGTTTTCCAGGTTTAATCCTCCTATCCCATTTTTTCAATTCCATTAATTAGTGCAGTGTTATCTCAAGTTTGGCTCACCTAAAATAAAATTTAAAAATTTAAATAAATTATAAATTATATTATACAAAATAAAGCATAAAATTGAATGATGGTTCAAACAAAATGCAATAATAGTATTGCTCACAGTCCAGTTGTTGGGTTTAATTAGGACTTATCTTTTCCTTTTTCTCTAGGAACGTGATACCATTGCACCTCCAGGAACATTGGCGAAAGAGTAACTTTTATGCCTCTTGAGGAGTTTGAAGGCAAGGAGTGTGACAATGATCTGAGGTTGGTGAGGAGCTGCGGGCTGGGATATGTGGAACTCTTACATCAATTCCTTACAGTTCACTTAAACTTTAGCGCTCATGCATATATGTATCATTCGATGAGTAATCTTATAAGCCATCAAGAACTGGATGGAGCCCTGCGTTTTCTAAAAGCCAAGATTTCCTCTACCTCTAGCTCTCAGAAGTCATTTAATTGTTAGGTTCAGGCGACATGAAATGGGGTCCTAAAACGGTGCAGCTTGGACATGTAAAACATGTGCTTTCTCAAGTTGGAATAAAACTTAATACAGAAGGCGCCATTTCCTAATTCTTCACCATCTCATAGAGCCCAGTAAACTAGCACACTATCTTCTGTAAGGGCTTTTTCAAGGTATATATGTCAAACATGATAAGGAAAACAATTATTTTATTGTCCCTGGTGGCGTTTTTGACTCGCAAATTTCTTGTAATTGACCAATACCTTTGAAAGTGTTTCCTGTACAAGCTTTGGGTTTCTCGTATATGTTTAAAAGTTCCTCTGCTGCAGGAAAGTGGTGGTGAGACGAGTGCCAATTAGAATTATGGGCTATATTATACATTTTTCTAAAAGGGGGAAAGCTATGGAAGAATTAGTTGTTTTTATATGTAAACTGCGCCCGGGGAGGACTTGGAGTCCATGTGTCATGACTTGCACAAGCATAACAGCGAAGATATTGCTCTAAAATTTGGTTCACCCTTTTGGTCTGGCCATTCAACTGGGGTTAATAAGCAATAGACTGGTGGGCTTGATCTGGAGGAGACCAAGAAGGGCACTCCATAATCTGGCGGTGATTTTGGGTCTTCAATCTCTCACAATCTACCTGGGGAGTTCAAACATGGAGAAAACATTTGTCAGAAACAAAGTCGCAGTTTCTTCAGAAGTGACCTTTGTGTTGAAGGAGGTGAGACGCAAATTTGGTGAACTGATTGACAACCACCATTACTGCATCATACCTCATGGAGGGTGGCAACTCTAAATTTAGATCAATGAACTACAAGGTCTTGTGGCCCTATGCCTGTTGTAATGGATATATGAGCCCATTTTATTAATTCTACAAGATTTTAAACGTGCAAATACTAATGCACAATCCATGAAGAGATCACTTTTGGAAGATCCTGGCTAGTTATACATCATCTGATCAATTACCAGCATTATTGGATCTACAATGACCCAAAGTTTTGGGGATTATGATGATCTTGAATTACCTGTTCATAAAGGGCATAAAGAATCCAAACTTGGTTCCTGAATAAAATTACATCATTCTTATAGTCATAGTGGGTCCATTTATAAGCTTTGGGTTAAAAGTCCTTAAACAATGTGAACGCTTATGGGAAGTCAGCTGGGATTCAAGAACTTGGTCAAAGAAAGATGAAACGAAAAGCATGTTGAAAAAAACAAAAAGAAGAGACAGAATCAATTTTTTGGGAATATGGAAGCACGTTAGTTAGGTCAGGGTATCATTCTCACATGTTTCATGGCGAGGTTAGTACTCAGAATATCTAGCAAGACATTCAAGGCAACTTCACAACCTTGTACTTATAATTAGAATTACATATATCCATGTATGTAAAGGCATGTAAGTGGGAAAGATTCTGTAGGTTTCTGTAGTATACTAGGGATTAATGGTCCGTGCACACAATAATTTCATGCTTGGCCCATTGGAGGATTTAGCGCTAGTGAGTCAGTAAACAAAACACAGCCGCCAATTCTTTGCATAGATGGCCAAGCCTTATTAATTACTATAAATTTACAGAAAAAATAAGCAATCAGATGATCAACCCTAATATTCTCATAGAGAGATTGAGCATCTAAGGCAACTGTAGTGCATCACAAGCTACAATGAAGAGCTTAGAATTGTTTTTTTGTTTGAGGATTGGCGTAGTAAAGAAAATTTCTTTGATAGAGCCAAACACCTGCTGACATTTGGGTGTCCATTTAAAAGGTGTATCTTGCCCATCAATGGAATATAAGGATTCCACAAGGTGAGCAAGGGGAAGAACTTCTAGAGGAAGATTATTGTTAAAAATGATACTATAATTATTTTATATGAGTCTCAGTTGACCAGGATTGAATTGTTTCCAACTTGTATGGGGGACCTCATAGCCATCCTTAAAAGCTAGGTTCCCTAAAAAGGCGATTTTCAGAAAAATTCACATTTAGAGGCATTAAAAAAGAGCCCAGCCCTGTGAATGGCAGCGATTACTATTTCTAGGTATTATTAATGTTGTTCATGAGTGTGAGTATCTATTAAGATGGTGTTAAAATCAGCGCAGAAGTGGCGGATTTCAAGCGCACAGGCTATCTACACCTAAAAAAAAAGTAAAATTTGAGGACAGTAGCCCTGACTAGAAATAACACAAGGAACTTTATACAAAAAAATAGTGGCTTTATTAATTGAAGAGCACGCTGTAGTGTCTAATACTGCCAGTGGCTCAAGAGCTCACTCCTGGAATTTTCTTGGTAGTTTATTCATAGCTTCTCTTAAAAATCCCCTTGAAATTGGCAATCATCTTAAGATATGCTTTATCTACCAGAGCTCTCATTGGCGCTTTCCATTGCTACTAAGCAGTACTCCAAAAATGGTAGATTAAAATAGTGATATTTATATTGGGTTAAAATGCAAGTAAATAGGACTCAAAGCATTTCAATGAAAAAGTGTAATATGCCAGATGTAATAAAATACCAGTGGATTTCCATAGTAAAGTTAAGGACCCTATCACTGTTGATTTTACTCTGGCACATGGCAACGTAGATGGTACATTAAAGTAAATCAAGAGGAGATATGACAATCATGGCCAAAGCATTGATGGCAATAAATTATGGGATTAAAGTTACACTGGCAGGGTTTTTGTAATTTAATTACTAGTAAATTGAAATGTTAGGCCACAACTATTAAATCCCAGGCCACGGGTCAAACTAATTACAAGGAACAAATAGAATCTTAGATCTACTTATTAGATAAGATATAAATTATTATAAATAAAATGACATAATCCAGATGATTGGTCAAACCAAATATAACATTTCTCTCCACTTGACCAAACTTTGGGGGGCAAAGATGTGAGGGGGTCAAATAATTAATAAAAAATTGGGACTATTGTACTAAAACTCCACTTAAATTTGTTCAAGAACTTAGCATGCACCCTGTTAGTAAAGGTGACCGTTAACAGGATCCTCAGTGTGTAAGCATCCGTGGATGTCTTTTTGTTGATCTCAAAAGTCCCCTCTATAAGTTCTCTAACTTGCTAATCTTTTTTTATTTATGATTATCATAGTACAAAAACAATTAATCTAAAGTAAAACAGGAGAAGTGACTTAGCCTTCATTATCCCATTCATGAGATCCTCTTTTTTGAACATGGACAATAGAATTTGCGCTTTGTAGGTGTATTAATTTCTGTGCCAACGTTTATATATATATTGAGGGAGTAATAGATTTTTGCTTGACACATGAATGTAAAGAGGGAAAGTGCCAGTTGCTTACCACAAAGTAAAGCGAATGGGGAATGCCATGACCACATGATAAAAAAATATTATAAGAAAAAGTGGTGGAAAGCAAGAAAAGGTTTTAGCTATACACCTTTAAAGTGTTTATATTATGCAAAATCTCAACAAAAGTGCCGTTAAATCATTTAATGGTTCCAGTGGTCACAGGGTAATAGGGCGTGGATAATACCTCAAATATCCATCAAATCATTGAGATTAGAATTTTCTTATATTTTTATTTAAGGTGGGCTGACCTGGGGACGATACCGCACCAATTGAGGGGAAGTCAAATGAATGGGAAAGGAGGATAAAATCTGGAAAACCTCCATGTGCAGCGTATGATAGGCTAGGAACTCCATGGACCGCCTTTGCTATTCGCTATCTTGGTTTGGGGCATTGGTGCGCAACGCCAACACAGTCATAGTCGTCCCCTACCCAAAGTACCTCTACTGGAATCAAACTTGGGGAGGTAGTGGTAGAGGTCCCTATTCTACCACTGGGGTATCCTCCCCTTGAGATTAGAAATTATCTTGAACGTAAAGTTAGTCCTATTATCCTCCAACAGAAACTGGGGCATCCATGCCGTTAGAAAACATCTTCTAAAATTAACATAACCATTGTTCTAGTACCTAAATCCCTGACTACTTAGATCTCTACTCATGGTGTGAGGTGATTGATGGCCACTATTATATATTTAAGTTGGCCAAAGGTACTAGCCAGAGGGATCACAACGTCCATAGGTTGATATTCCAGGCGTAGTTGGGTTTAAACAGTTGATAAAAGGCACTTTTCAGTAGGTATATCAACCTGACATTACTTACAACAGCAGAGAGTCTCATAAATATCAAATTTATAGATTCTCAATAGTGAGGCTGTTTCATTAAATCAATTTCTTGAAACTGCATTGCCCTGTCACTTTGTGGGCCCAACAATAATATCAGTCTGCTCCGTTGGTCAGGGTATCCAAGGTTGATGATCATTGATGATTTCATAAAGCCTACCATTTTTACCACATTGTTACCCATAATTTTTAAGGAACGCTGAAATTCCATTGGTTCATTGTCATAGTATTGGGTTAAAATTTTAATAAACCAAATTGGCAGCCACATCAGCTTCTAAGGCCACGGTGGGCAGGGGAGATAACTTGATGGCGTTCTGATGCTTTATGTGTGAAGATGCTGAATCATAATCATACAAATATAATTTCAAAGCTCATCAGGACAAAAGCCCTTCATGCTCTTTAAGATCCTGTTACAAATGCAGGGAGGCATGATTGGTACTATGGTGAAATGCACACCATGAATGTAAACCCAAAATCGTTTACATGCATAAATGACTGAAAGGAACTCCTTCTCAGTTACCATTTAAAACACTTATAAACATAAAACGTCAAACTTCAGTGGGTCATGGGGTGCTCAATCCTATCAGAATTAAATTGTGATAACCCTGCACTGACGGTGGGGAGAGAAGCATCTACTTGAATAAAAAAATGGGTTATCAAAATTAGGTTACTTTAAAAAGTGATGATTGGGTAAGATAAAGCCTGAGTTTATTAAAGCCTAGTTAACAGTTCTAGTCCACTCAGTTTGTACCATGTTCTTGAGATGGTGAAACAACAGTTCACCTATCTTACTAAATTTTATACAAACTGGTGTTAATATCTAATCATCTTAAGATAAAAACTTGAACGTCGCAAATGGTACATGGTTGGGCCGTATGTTCAATTGTTCTAACCTTTGCCAGCTGTGTCTGCAAGCCATATTTACCAATATGAAACCCAGATATTTCATATGCAACAAAAAAGCTACATTTATATGACTTTATCTTCATATTTGCCTTGGTGAGATGGTGAAAAACTTCTTAATAATCTTGCAGATGTTCATTGAACGTTCTAGGAAAAAATAATGTTGATAAATTTAAATAAACAAGAACACATGAATTTTTATTTCACTGGGTTTGCTATCCATTACCCGCCAAAAAGGTTTTGGGGGCATTGCACAGCCCTTTAAGCATTCTAGTAGGTTGGTAGAGGCCCTGGGATGTAGTGTGGCACATTTTTCTGCTCCTCCTTAAGCAGCTCAATCTGCCAGTAGCCAAATTTAAATCCAATGCTGATAAATATTGCGTGCCGCCCAAGAATTCTAGCACATCAACATTCTGCAGTAAAGGATGTGAATCCTTTTTTGGTAATGCTAATAAGCTTGTGGTAGTCTACTACCACGCGGTTTGAACCATCCTTTCTTATAGTCTTTAATGGCGAGGTCCAAGGACTCTTAAAGGGCATTAACATCCAGTGATTTACCAGCTTATTAAATTATGTATTCTCAACTTCATCTTCCGCTTTTTAATGTATAATTGGATGGATGAAATTGTAACATTTTTTCTGGTATTTATAAGATGAATTACAATGTGTGCACACCCAAATTACAACCATCCATTATAAAATATGCTGTTTTTTCTTAAATCTAGCCAGCGCTTGATACTTCCCATCCTCAGTCAACCCCAGATAGACTTTACTGAGGTATGAGAGAGCAAATGGATTTGCTCAATATTGGCATTAAGCCCTAGTTTAACAAAACGGCTAAAATTGGAACTATTCAGGACTTCTTTGACTAGGACATATGAACAATAGCAAAAATCTGGTGTTACTTTATGTGGATAGGGTACACATAAAAACTTGCTAAAGGCACCTGACTTTCACTATTATTGGGGAGGAAAACCTAGCGCAGCAGCAGTATCTGAATTGAAATACAGAATGGCGTGAAGAATTTGCCTTATAATCCTTGAGTATTTTATTATCTTTTTGTCCCACTATTAATTAATGGTCCGCTGGAATAGTTATATTACATTTATAGCGTACCAGAATACCCATTAAAACACAATATGGTTGAATAACTGCCACACACGAGCCCAAATCTACAGATAACCCAATTGGTTTCCATAAGAAAGTTTATTTAAAAATTGTAAATCTTTAGTTGAACAGGCACTATACCATTCTTGAACAGTAGGTTGACAAACCATTGTTTTTGAGCAGCCAGAGCCTCTTCCTTACAGCTATAAAAATGAAATAATTTTCTAAGGATTTCCAAAGTATTATCAGCAAAATCACCCTTGACTTTATGAATTTTCATAAACGAGGTCCTAATAAGGAATTAATACTTTTATTTAAAACAATAGTGGGAGAAGAGATCACCAGTGATCCAAATTACAGCGGGACTGAACAGTATGCTCCTTCAGAAATTTTAGTCTGAGGGACTGCAGTACCATAGAATCTTTGATGATCTATGTCCGGAGTGAGGCCCAGTTTTTTTTATAGTTTAGTGGACTCAATATAAACCAGTTCCCCACTACCAATAATTGCATGAAATTAAAAACCTAATGACTAAAATATTATTAAAACACATTCTAAAATAAGCTTCCAACAGAATTATTGTGAGGACATTTAAGGTATCCACTTGAATATGAAAGCTTAAATCTCCATGACTAGCTGGGGCTAAATTCTGTCAGAGTCTCAATAGCCATCTCAACATGGACCCATTTAAATGGATGATATTGCCAGAAGTAACTGGAAGCTCTTATAGAACTAACAGTTGAGCGCAAGGCTTTTCCACTATTTTTTCCAACTCAGCAATGCATTTTTAGGGATAAACTGGTCACAACTTCCTTATCATCAGCTTTTACTTGATGAAATGCCAGAGGTGAGGCGGCGTTGTCATCTTTCCACAATATGGAGGGTGAGATCAGAGTTTTTTGTAATTGGAATTTTTATATGATGCGAATTTTATAAAATTCCTGTTCTACTCTGCCCCTACTTTTCCCTAATTCTGTCTCTTTCTTGAGGTTTGTTGCTTGAACCCTAGAGAAAGAGACAGACTTAGGGAAAAGTAGGGGCAGCTTATAACTTGAATTAGGGCAATGATTGGCGTAATGCCCCAAAGTCTTGTAAAGATTATAAATGACCTGATTAATGTCAGGCTTCTCTTAACAAGGGCTATATGGCTGAGTTAAATCCCTACTTTAGAAGAAACCCAGTTGGGTAGATTGTGTGGCTCCCCTAGGCTTTGGTTGAGCGCCTAAACCTGACAGTGCAATGATGATGATAATTCATCATATGGGTTTATTATTCTCCTCATCCAGAGCTGGTCTAAGAACTCAATACAATTCCTTTTAGGGCTCATAGGCATGATGAAGCGCAATCTGGTATTAAGAATCATTGGTTAAAAAAGCCCAGACAACGTCTGCGCCTCCAAATAAAAACATTTTTGCAAACATTCGCATATGATCCTCTTTTTTAATCAAAGTGTTAGGATATTTAAACTTTTGAGCGGTCATCCTTTCAGCTCCACCAAAATCCTTAATAAGAAGGTCCTTGGTGTTAAGGTAGGACGCACCAGCTTTTTAATTTCAGCATCACTAGCTCCTGAATTTCAAAGTCCAACAAATTCATTACTGCTGCCAGCTTAGTAATCTCAGGCGTTCATCTCATACTGATCTCAGAAAAGAACCAAAGAAATTAAGCCTGTTTACACTCTTATTAAACTTTGGTAAATTATTAGGTTAGCCATAAATTTCATGGCTTCAAGGATGAATAGCCTGAGATGCCCCATATACAACTTTCTGGGTACTAATTTGAGGAGGGGAGTGAAACAACCTTGAGCCGCCATATTAACAGGGTGCGTGGAACCTCAAATAGTCAGAATGGAAGGACCAAACAGCAGGCCAGAAACATGTAACCTGCGCCAGATCTCCCCCACTATCATGTTCTGTCAGATGCCTCTCCAAAACTACTTGACCCTGACGACACATGCAAATATTATGACAAATCTCAATTTGAATTGGCTCCTTAATTTAAAAAATGGTGGCGTTCTGCCTGCACCATGATTTCCATATCAACAATTGTTTTATTAGCAGTCTTAGATCCTCTTTCAAGACAATTTTTTCACTCGCTAAGAACTTTTAATTTTTGTCTCTAAGATTTGAGTTCTACCTGTAAAGAGCCAAGAACCTAGTTCAACTAAGTAATGGAGCAAATAGCTCCATCCATATTGGTTTTAAAACTGTTAAGGCAGTGTTGATAATCTTCCAAACTTTTCTTGAGTTTTTCATTTGATGATAATCACCTTTTACGGTGTCTGAAAGGAGGTCAACGTGAGGCTTCAAATCTTCTCATAGCTAAGTAACCTCATTAGAACAATTAGGAAAGGTTTTAAGGTCAGCACTTTAACATTTAAGAAGTGCGCTACCTATACTGAAATGTTATTTAAAATGGGGTGACCAGAATTTCTATTTGCAAACAATGATGCGCAGAGAAACAAGTTGTTGCCCACTGTAGGGAGCACCAATTGTTGAAATCAGCACAGAGCAGTTAATTACAAATTCACATGTATCAACACACAAACCACAAGTTACTGTTTGAGGACAGTAGCCTTGACAAAAAATAACACAAGAACTTTATTTACAATATTAGGGTTTTTTTAATGATCTAATAAAAAAGCACTCTGCGGTGTCTAGTACCGCCAGTGGCTCAAGGACTCACTCTTTATATAGTCTTGGTGGGCTTTTCACAGCTTCTTACGGATAATGCCTTTCAATTGGCATTCCTCTCAAATATGTTATCTCTACCAGAGCTCTCATTGGCGCTTTCCATTGCTACTAAGCAGTACTCCAAATATGGTAGACTAAAATCGTGATACCCCAAAATGGGTCTTAAGTCAAATAACTAGTGCATAATGCATTTCAATCAAAAAGTGCAATATGCCAGATGTAATAAAATTACCAAGTATGGACATAATAGTGCAAGGGGCCTATTACTGAAGATTTTATGTTGGTACAGTGCAACGTATAATGGTACAGTAAAGTAAACCAGGAGGCGATATGGAATTCAAGGCTACTGCTTTGATGACAATAAAATAAGGGAACAAGAGCTGCACCAGCAGGGATTTATGGGACTCTTTTACTAGTCCTCAATAAACTAGGGCGCTACTATTTAATCAAGGGCAAAGGGGTTGACTAACAACTAGGAACCAATAAAATATGCTATCTAAAAAATTATTTGAGGTGGGTTGACCTTGAGACAAATATACCACACGGAGAAGTTTTCTAGCCAGTACAGGTTTCAAACTCAAAACCTGCACTTAGGGTGGAAGCAGCTTTACTTGCTCGGCTAACCACCCTAAATCTGCTATCTAAATATTAGAGAAAAATATAAATAAGGTAAATAAAATGACATAGTTCAAATGGCTGGCCAAGCCAATTACAATAGATGGCATCACTATAGCCTACTATACAGGGGAATTGACTATCATGAAGGACCTTATAATGAGGCATTAAAAGGTTTTTAACGAATTTCTCAACATAAATGGCACTACTTTAACATTAAAATTTCCTTTTTTGTTTAAATAGCTATGAGTTATTCTTGGCCATGCTTGACTCTTACTTTATTAAAAGTAAACCCATTAAGGTTAGGTAAACCCGCGAATTTGTAATATACTGTGTTATAGATAGTTCTAGTGGGAGGGGATAGATGTCTAAAACTGTAACATTAATTTACATTCCTAGAATCAATGTAAAGCAACAGTGTTACATCTTCCTTTTGAGAAAAGACACAGGAGAAGCGATTGTTATAATTTGTGCTGATAAAAATTAGACTGGCCTAAAACTCAGTATAAGTTACCACCTACAGCACCAGCCAAAATACCTCTGGTACAGCCATCCAAATTGTGGGGTGCAAAAGAAAGAGGGAAAGCATGAGCACCAGTCTATAACTCCAAAATTAAAATCACTGCATCTAAATGACTGGCAACTTTCTAAACCAAAAAATAATATTTTGTTTTAAAAACTTTTATCTAAACTAAAATGGGAAAAGGAAAAAAAATGAAGTGACAGTGGTTCCTGTTGGGGACCGCAGCCCTATATGCTTGCTTTATGTGGAAGTGGAACTAAGAGCACTACTATTAGTAATACAACGTGATTTGGTTACAGCCAATTGACATTTTAAATAATTTCCGATCCCAACTTGGATCTGAACTTCCCATCTAGATTAGTATCATATTTAATATAAATAATACTCATTCTGTCAATATCACGCTTGGTGAAATGGCACCAGATCCCATGGTGCACATCAGGTTGCGTCCACTTCCAGGCCACATATGGCCGGTTACATTGAGTAGGGAAGGAATATTTTGCGCCTGTACCTGCCTGGAATGGGCCTTTCTATAGTATTAATTGAGTGAAAATTGGATGGGGATTTTTGAATCCAAAAATGACTTGATCAATTTAACTTCAATGGATACCGATTTATTTCTGCTGGATGACTTTTAACTAGTGAACGGCACCTCTTAGGGACAATTTCTGATCACCTTCTGCGGGCAAAGACTTCTAACCACTGACACCCCCTGACACACCTCCTGAATTTTCCCCATTAACTTTTGGGTGGTAAGCAGAGGAGGAAGAGGCGCGATTCTTGGAAATAGCCATCACTTACCTCTCATCTACCAAATGGGCTAAATGCCCAAGATGGCGAGAGGGACTGCCACTGACTTCTTACCCTTATTGGTTTAAAATGGGAATTTCTCACAATCTAGCTGCAAGTGATGTTTCCCAAGGCTTACAGAAATGGGGAGGGCTTTCTAACAATCCAATCCTTTTCCTTTATTTTGTCCAGCCATAAATTTGATACTTTGACCTCTAACTCTTTGTTATATAATGGGCAGTTTATTATGACAAGGTGTACCATCAGCTATAATCTCAAATCATACTATGAATGAGGTGGTAGCCTAGTAGAAAGGCTCATCTCAGATTAATCTTTGCTTGTGATGAGAAATAAAAATAAATATGTGAGGAAACGCCATGAGGCGAGGAGCAGGAGTTAAAATGGAGCTCAAGGAGGTCTCAGGGGGTATAATAATATTTATTGGTGATTCCTCACCAATCTCATTGTTAATGTAGAAGGAACTTACTTACAGCTTGATATTCAATTGCTGTTGACGCCACCAGACTATACAAGAATTTCAGTATATAACAGATCAGTAACTAATGGAAAGTGGTTGTAAAAACTATAGTTGTGTACAAAGAAATGTACTGGGTACAAAACATTATGACATCTTATGTTGAGATGAAGCGTCAAATATTGGATGTACTACATCATTATCCAGACTAAGGCAGTGCAAACTCTGAGATTAAAGATTTACTGACGCCCTTGTTTACAGGAGGGCCTGCACTGTGACCAGATATGCGCAAAAACAGAAAGTAACGGTGAACATGAACCATGTTTAATTTTCATTGGTAAAAGTTTTTAGTAAAAGAGCAGCGATGGTATAAGAAAAAGCCAAGTTGAGTGTTGAGCCTTCAATAACTTGCAGATGGTTCCTCTTATATCCCCAAAATATCTGTTTGCTTTAGCTGATTAGCTAACAAAATACTAATATGGGGTAAATCAAGTACTTTCTTAAAAGAGAGATGTCATTAAATGTCGTGAGTAGAGGTGATTTCTAACTGTAAGCGTTCATATTAGAGAACGACCTGAAAATCTTGCGCTTTGACTAATAAATCATTTGTTTGACCCCTGCTGGGGTCAAGCTTTCCAAATTTGAATGAAACATAGTCAAATGATCTTTAACCATTAACCAGGAAAGTTTAATAAAGAGATTTGATAATTGTTACAAGATGAGACTCCGTCTCAATGCATGTGGCCGCCATCAGGACGCCCTTGTACAATGGAAGGCCAACAATCATTAATCTATTCAAAGAGAGTGGTTTTAGCTCGATACTTATACTGGATAAGAGAAAATCCTGAATGAAGAGGATTTAAGCGCATTATCCGCCATAAAAAACCTAAGTGCCCTAAAAATATCAAAAGATATACAAAAAAGATTATTATATATACCACTAGTGAATAAATACCTATTTTAACCTTTGCATAGTTACTATAATTGGTATAATAACCCAGGATAGTGCATAATACTGGACCCTGAAGATGCAAAAATGCTACACCATCGCCTCTCTCCAGCCATTATGATCAGTCAAGCCATCCTAAAAACCATTTGTAACTTCCATTGTACTGCTCTGAGCATCCCCATTTTTTATATTTGAATTTTTGCATAAAGCCAAACCCTGGTGCTCACTAAAGGGGTACAAAGCTTTACTTAATAAAAATGTTGATAACGAAACATGGAAGAGAAAATTGATAATGAATCCCTCCCTCTAATGGGGAAAGGAGCTTTAATCAATTGGATAATATTTATAATCTGGGGTACAACCAATTCAATCGATAGCCTAGATTTCTGGAATACCTTTGAGTTCAACTGAAAACCTAGTCAATACTAACCAGCACATTATTGATGGGATATATTCCACCAAAACCCGCATCAGCCGTTCAAAAGCTTCTGATTTACCATCCTACATGCTAAGACTTTACAGCTCAACTGCAAAAGCTAGTAATGAGTTGGTAAGTGGAGCAGAACCCTACATCTGGTAGTTTGTACATCCACCCTCCACCAACTCCTCCAATTGGTGGGTTTGCATCATCAAAAAATACAATCACAGCATAGTTTGTACAAAGCCTTAACTCTAAAGAGGACGAACTTCATGAAACTGACTCATCTTATGACCACAACAATTAAAAATCTATTCAGGTCAACTGACGCTCATTAGTTATGCCAGAGGTCAATTCGCCCTTCTGGACTCTTGGATCTCTGGGTACATGGAAACCCACTATACTCAGCAACTGCAGGGTGTGGTCTCTGAGGAACATGATTACATCCACATGAAGCTTTGGAGGTTGCTTTCTCAAACCCAATCTTTGGAATATATCTTGATGCAACGATTGAGTCACTTAGAAACCAATCCAATCAGCTTCAGCGCAAAAGTGACTCCATCACCAACGGGCATGGGGGCCCAAAGATCCTGAGAGATAACCAGGCTCTAGAGGGCCACTGTCTTTGGGTCACCAGCTCCCCCAGCGGAAGTCTCCAAGGACCCCAGGCGTTGCGAGATGATCAAGAAGTTGGAGGACCTTAAGAAACAAAATCAAAAACATCGCTGAAGAGTGTGGAGCTCACCTAGATAGAAGCTCCATCAATACTGTTATTACCTTTGCCACGCAAAACTTCAAAAGGAAAACATATGGGAGTTCATCAAATATATCAACAAATACCTCAATGAAGTAAAATGCAAATACACAATTCAGAATGCTCGTACCAGTTACTGTAAGTTAAAATATAAACTTAAAACCCAAATTAATCAAAAATTCAACGCCAGCACAATCAAAAAAATGCTGGAATAAGATGAAGGATGATTTAGTAAAAAATCAATGATAAAAGTACCCGCATGTCCTCTATATATATGCTAAGTCACTTAACTGAACCTGGATAAATTATTGATGCTAGCATCCATGCCCTCTCTAAACCAGCAAGTTCATCTTTTATGCCTAGCTTCAGTGAAGATTCACACATATCCAAAAGCCATTGATTACTTTTTTAAAGCTTTTGAGAGCAGTGTGTCAAATAATATAATCACTAAAAGTCATGCATATACATTCCTGAATATGTGGGAAAGCTCATGAGATTATGACCCCCCACCTTTGTGAATGCTGACTTGGGCTCAGGTCAAGGCTGCTCTTGTACAGGAATTTAGCTCTGATCAGACCTTCTCGAGTCAAAAACAAGCCTTCATGGCTATCCAACTTTATATAGAAGAAACCTCTAATTATTCAAGTTGCTTTATTATAGTGCACAGATACTAGTGTTGGAAATTTTTAGAATTCCCACATCATTCAGCTTATAAGTCTATACGTAAGATCTGCTATATATTTTCTGGGGGCGATATATTACAAGAAAACCCAGAGCAGATGCGAACGTTATTATTTTAAATATAGTAACTATTGTTTTTTAATATCTTATGGGGTATTAACTAGTTCTCTAAGATTTGAAACTGTCAGATTAATGATGTTCTGTCAGGTAGGATCATTAGAATAATTTAAAAATGGTTCAACTAAAGATTTACAATTTTTAAATAAACTTTCTTATGGAAACCAATTGGGTTATCACTATCATTAAGTGTTTATTGCAGTTGCTGAGCGTTGATAACGTTTTACTTAGCAGCATCTTCTGGGTTAACCTAATAGGCAAAACACTGCTGTTATGGTTAAGAGTTGTATTGCCTAAGCAGATAACTAGCTTAATAGAGATAATCCGCTAGAGTTGAGTGAAGGCGTTGGGACATGTCTTTGAGATTTAAACTAGGAGGGGTCATTTTCTAGTTACTGGAGGAACCTGACTTGATAAAGAAATAATTAGCGTTTTGTAAGCCTACTAAGGATAAATTCATCAGCAACAGATGCTGTTCCTATGGCGCATCAAGTCTTTCACTTGTGTGCCATCTCTCATCACTTTCTCTGAGAATCAACTTGCTCAATAAATTGAGGCGATGGATACTGCTGGCCTCATACTGAAGAAAGCCTAAAACTAAACCTCATTATGCCCCATGTCGCATATGCTCCCACCTCAATGATATCTGCCATGGTCCGCCAGCTACAGCGGGAACCAGATAAAAGCTTTCCCAAAGCCTCCTCACCTTCTGACATAGCTTTCTAGGTTGATAACTTAGGGGCCATATTAGTAATTTTCTAAATTCTAATCATCTTTTTATTTACCTCATTCAAAAATAAAGATGTGTGGTGGCTCACCCTTTTTGGGTTGGGCACCACTAGTGCTAAAAAACGGATGTTGTTTTTATTAAGGCGTTAACATAAGAGTTGAGCGCTGAGTTAAATATATAAATACCTTGAAATTTATTTAATAATGCAGTAACATACAGTTCACCTTAAAATAACATTTATATAGTTTTGCATATTATCTTGTGATCTTGCAACTAAAGTGAAAATGATGTTTTTCTCTTATATATTTGTTGTTTGCTAACTCTTGGTATTAGAGTTGAAAGGATAGGGTTTCCCTTATCTAAATGTTTCTCAATTACTTAAGAGGAAGGGTCTAAGGGAAAGGTCCCTTTTTAAAATAAGTGCCTTCAAGTATCAGAAGGAAGAGCGTTTTCACAATTCTAGAGCTGAAGATATACTCATATTGTACTAAAAAAAGATATACTCATATTGGTTGTGACGAGCTCAACTAGGTTAATTGTTTTCATACTTCTTTTATCCCAGCTAGTTATTATATTAAACAACAATCTTTTCAACGCAAATCTAGAATCTTTACAGAAAGCCAAAAAAGGTTACATTTGGTGCTCACGAAAGGGATAGTTGAGTTTTTGGGGAAAAGCTTACATCAAAATGTATCAGCACAATATCATACAAAAACGAATATTAGACGATGTGGATGTAAATGGAAACTAAGAATAAGAATATGAAAATTTTGGCATCACAATCCCATATGCTTACCTTAGATGAACAAGTGACTAAAGCTGAGGAGAAAATAGAACAAGTTGAAAAAACAACATATCTATAGAAAATAAACCTTTTCTGAAATGTAAAGAGACTGAAAAGATCAAGAGTTAATGTTCGAGAATACTGAAAGAAATGTGGTTAGAGAACACTTCTGCCGAATTCAAGAAGATAGAGCGCATATCCTAAAGCACTTACAAGATTTGAAAATAAAAAATGTGAGTGCATCCTTAAGGAAGTGGATAGGCTAACAACAAGATAAACAAAAAGTTCAGCTGGGATAGTAAACCCAAAAAATATTACTGGAGCTTATTCTGCAATCTTGGAGACGACTCCCAAAACACCACATTTTTAGTCAAGTTTCCAGGCAGACACCTTCTGCCACAATAGCAATAGAAGAATTTTGGAATACGCCAAAACTACATATGTTTTACTGGGATAATGCTTTGACATTTTTACGCCTATAAAAAGTGACAATAATCAGATGCAGCGACCAACAAAAAAAATAAAAGTGATAATTTGATTGGACACAGTTTGCTAAAAAATGGCTTTGACCCATCTATCTGGGTATAATGGGCATAAAGCGGAGTCAAAGAAGCAAATATGCCTGAGTTTGATAGCCCAAAGAGGTTGACTAGCATAAACAGGAGTTTTGGGATTCAAATCAAGAAGGATAAAACATTAGACACTTTTTATGACCATTTTTACCCAGTAGCACAAATCCTGGCGGGCGCAAAAGCTCTGTAGATTTTGATTCGTGGATAGCAATGCATATGGCATCTCAACTGTAAATAGATTTGCACCAAACTATGTTTTTGGAACATGTAAATCAAACTACCACATCACAGATGGCGGAGTATTACTAGATATTAGGGGCAACATTTAAGGCACCTTACTTGATCTTTAAAGATATTTACACAAATTTTAGTCAGAATATGGTGAAGTTCGCTAAGCCAATAAAGAATTTTAAAAATGAGTGGAAACAGGAAACAAGCTCAAATGGCCATAATGGGTGTAGTAAAACTCCAAACCACTGCCACAAATGTGAAACCATCTACATTTAGCCGCTCAATGCTGGAGCAAGAAGCCTAAAGAACAAGTAAATCTGGTTCTGGCTAAAGATAAGGAAACTGGGAAGGATTTGCAAAAAGCGCCAGAAGTCTAGATATGGAACAAATTAGCACAGAAATTATCCAGTTACCCATGACATAATCAAAGATGACTTAGCTATTTCCAATCTACATGTAAATGAAGATTCACCTGATCTTCTCCATTAAGTTGTTAAATTGGATGTAAATGCAATCACCTGACCAAAGGCATAGGGGATTATTTTTCTTTCAACTCAACATCAAATTCAAGTAATTTTTGAAAAAAAGAAAACCATTAATTTTCCACTGCCACCTCTACTGCATCAGTATCCCATTTATGTCCTCAGATCCACCTCCTGCTGCCCCAGTGTGGGTCAGCGGTGCTCCACCTGCTAGCATTTACTGCCCGCCAGGAAAACACATGCAGATGGGCTCATCCATTCTGCCAAATACTTCTGGCCGATTTGTCCCACCAAGGGACTTAGCACTGAACCTCAAACGTGTCCACCCAACCCGCCCCACCCCCTAGCCCTACCTCAAGCCAATATTCACTTTTGCTTCAATGTACAGTATGTCCCCTCTTGCCATATTCCAACAAAGTGATTATTGAGCTGGCAGCAGCCACCTTTGCACCAGCAGGTTTTATCAACTTCCGCCCTTACAAGGGCTGTTTTGATATTGAATTACCTAATGAATAGGATTTGGCTGCTGCTGCAGCCACACCATATTTTTAGCACTAGTGGTGCTCAACCCAAAAAGGGGGAGCCACCACGCAACTTTATTTGCAAAATGGGCCAAACAAAGAGATTAGCAGAAATAAAGATTTCTAATATGGCATCTCATCTAGCAGCCTAGGAAGCCATATCAGAAGGTGAGGAAGCTTTAAGGAAACTTTTGTCCGGCATCCACTTTAGCTGGCGGACCATGGCGGACAGCATTGGGGTGGGAGCATCAGCGACATGGGGCATAAGGATTTATAATTGTGAGTTTTTTTCATTTATGGGCCAGCGGTGTCCATTGCCTCAACGTATTGCTGCAGCCACACCCTTAATTTACAAAAACACACCCATTACACCACCTGAACTCGTCTCCCCAATGATACCACACTCATGGTGACCTTTAAAAACCTTCCCTCTCACTTTCCCCCTCAAACATTATATTAAAAGTTGATGTCAGGCTGTCCACTTATGGCACAAACCCCAGCCTTCAATTCCTTGTCCATAGTGGTGCTGAGAGCCTAGCGGCCCCTTGGGCAATGGCCACCATTACCCCCACCAGCTATACATAGACCAGAATATCCCACCGCGTGCCTATACCCCATCCACACAAGACTATTTCTTTTGGGACTGCACTGATAACGGCCGCACAGTTTGCACCATCTGTTATGAATTGGACCATACCAAAAAAGCATGTCAATACAATTTAAACCATGTGAAAATTGTTAATCCCATACATGAGGCCACACCAACTGCATTTGATTGGGGTATTTTGGCTGCCCCCCCCCACAGTCTGTGTGCTTGTTGATTCCAATGAAAAATCTAGCAACCCATGCCCAAGCGGTCAATTTACACCCATACCAACCAATCAGGCGCAATAAAGGACCTAAATTCAATACAACCATTTTCCCGCCCCAAAACTTAACCCAAGCCATGTCTCAACGGATCAATTATACTCAACCAAAATCCCTAAAATTTTTGGATAAAGTGAACAAATCTGGTGAATTTTCCCACCACCTGATTTCCCAATTAATAGCAAACCTTAAATAAATTCAGACTTTGATGTATCACTCCCGCCTAAAAAAATTTATCCCCAAACCCACCGCTACTCCTTTCCTGAGTGACCATCAGCTAGCCGAGGCTGCAATGGATTTGCCTCAAAGTCGCCACCTCCATGAAGCCATGGCAGAATCTGCCGCTGAATTTAAAGAAGGGTTGCATACCCCCATGTTCCCTCCCAATCTTCCTGCTGTTGCAGAAGAAGTTACCCGACTCTATGAAGCTGCCACCACCGCTGTCAATCAGGTCTCAGAACTGGAAGATTTTTCCCAAACCACACGCATCACTTGAGCCAATCTTGCTAAATTTGCCCAGCTTCCTGACGCCCATACTCAAGCTGAACACCTGGTTGCCAAAATTGTAGAGGCTATGTTCCAGGCCCAAATTGCAAGTTAAAATTCAACACTTATCTATTTCACCTTGGCTTTACCCATGGCTGTAACCCCCTTGCTCTCAGCTTTGATCCACTTCTTCAATGCTAACCCTGATAAAAATGATGTCAATCTGCCTGAGCCCCCACCCCTCCACCATAATATGATAAGTGAGCTCGCCGCTGTGCCACCTGGTAGGTTATTTTTTCATTTTTCTTTTGTGTCTTGCTGCTCAATTTGGGAAGTTGATTCATTTTTTAGTTTGTTTTATTTGAGTTTTCTGTTTTAGTAATGTCTGTCCCATGGTTGGCATACCTCGAAAAATTTTAAAAATTAAATTTTAAAGGCATAGGGGATCCTTGGCTTTGCGCTCTCTTGGCAAAAACTAGAGGGTAAAAACTGGCTACCCAAAGGTGAAAGGAAAGGCAACATAGGTTGGAACTTACCTTCTAAAGGTTCAGAGGTCCCTAGCAATTGTTGGTAGGATGAAGATATTTGAGTTCTAGAAAACTGGAATTTAATATAGAATTAAAATTAGATTTTAGAAATTACTAAGTTAAAAAAAGGTTACCTATTTGAAGTACCAAGGAAAAATCAGAGATGTTATCAGTGATAGGCAAATACCACGTGTGAGGGCGTTTTGGATTCAGGAATGCAGGGGGCAATGGCACAGTCCAGGTTCAGAGTTTAAATAGATCAAGATTCCTTGTTGAAGGCAGGGCTGAGATGAAATAATGATAGATTGGAAATTGGTTCGCATTATCTTTTATTATAAAGTCAATAGGTGATAATGCATAATATGTGGCGTAAGGTGGTTAATAAGGCATGTGTAGGAGTTAAACACTAAATATATCAGGCCTAATATAAGGATATATAGTAACTCGGCTCATGCATTCTTCTCTATATTTTTGGTTAGTGAAAATAATGGAGTGATTTATCTAGAGTTCAATAGGTACTAAACTCATAGTTATTATGTGAAATTTCTTAGTTCTTGAGAATATAAGAGTACTAGTAATTTTGGGCATTAGGACTGTTAAAACATTGGTACTTAAAATATAACAATAGTATTGATCTGTAACCTCAATTAAACCTATTAAACAATGATTATAAACTGATATCAATAGTAATAATAGTAAAGTTGACATTGGTCAAAGAAATTAATATATCTAATACAAAATTTAGTGACTAACCTAAACCAAGGATTAGACTAACAGGGATAGACCTTAAAATTTTAAAAGAAGTCACTCATCCTTATGCCGTTAGTTAGCAGAAAAGATTAGAACTAATAATAAAGCACCAAAGATTTGCTTTATATGAAATTGATCATGTAAAGATTTCTCTTCTTATTAGCTAATTAAGGAATACTTCTATTTTTCCGCACAATTAATTGATACTATAAATCTGACTAACAATGCTTCAAATTTGTCTCATTAAGTACCTTATTACAATACTCTGAGCGTACATTGTGGATATTATAGCAAATCGATTAAAGGTATGGGTAATATCAGCATTGATGTGCCCATAATATCACTTTGACCAAGTTGGTGATTTAAATGAAGATTTCTCCAGATTTTAAAAACTGGGAAGAATAAAACTTGCTGACCATATACTACAACATCCTGTGGGGCATTTAGTGTACTGCCTCTTTTGTTCAGATTGCTGGTGGTATCAGCTCCTGCCATAGTATTGAAGATCAAAATTATGACATATCATAAGGAAAGATTAGTATGAAAATATGGCATCAAATTTACTTTTGAGAAGAGATCCTAATAGTTTTGGGGGAAATGCTGCCCTTTGGTTTATCAATAGTAAGAAGAAACTCCGCTGAAGAAGAAGAATAATTTTCTATATCATATCTACAATGATGGTATAATTCACATACAATACAAATTGGAGGATAAAAAATCATGAAATGACGATGTAGATTCTTGAGGAATGTGTGATAATATTAAGAAATAAAAATGGCAAATATCCTTCCGCCAGGAATGAAAATTAGTAGTTAACACAGGTTCAACGCTAGAAATCCTGGAACAATTATATGGAAGTACTCGCCTTTGGAAAAAAAATTGAAATTGACCCTTGTGTAGCTCAAGGAATTATAATGCCAGGACACAATGAAATACGAGTTGTACTGTCCAATCTAAGAATATACTGAAGAAGGTGGAGAAAAACCAAGTTATCATGTTTGCGCATGTAATCTCAATAGCTGAAATCATAAAGTTCCATGATTTTCAAATGCTAGCAGAAATGATATTGCTAATGGATGTTGCCAAAAACATTATTAAATTGGTAGATTTATAAAAATTGCTGGTTTAACAGAAAATCAGTAGTAGGAAGTGATGCAATTATTTGAAAATGATTGGGTGATAATTTCCCAGAACAATCATGACCTTGAATGCACCAATAAATGTGATCCATAAGGTGACACTAAGTAACACCCGCCAATACAATTGCAGCCTTTCCGCCAATCTAAGGCTGCTGGAGCAGTAGTCAATGAAGAAATCAGTAAACAGATTAAGTATGGGCTCCCCATACCTTTGTAAGGTCCATGGTTGAGTCCAATCATTATTGTGAAGAAAAAGGACTGATCAAAAGGAGTTTTTTATTACTGCTGTTTGAATAAAATTACTAAGAAAAATTTGTATCTGCTGCTGAGGTAAAACGATGTGCTTGATCATCTAGGGGAATCCAAGCACTTTTTGGCAAATGGTTTGATCTTGGGGTATTGGCAAATAGACTACCAAAAGAGGACAAGGAAAATGTGCAGTAATCACTGCACAAGGGTTATTCAGCTGATGAGAATGCCCCAAGGATTATGTAAAGCAGCGGCTACCTTCCAGAGGGCAATGTATTCCATCTTGAGTGACCCAAAGTTGTATTGCATTTTGGTGTACTTGGACAACTTCAATGTCTTCAGTAGGACATTAAACAATCACCAGGAACACTTGAAGGAAGAGGTTAAACGTCTAACGATGGCAAATCCGAGTTCAAGCTGAGGATATGCCATTTCTTCAAAAAGAAGCATAGTTATCTGGGGTTTGTGATAAACTCTAGCGATTACAACTGCAGCCACAAGAATAGTGTCTATTGAATGGATGAAAATAATAAAGAGTGTTCAGGGCATAAAAGTCTATATTATAGAGTCAGTTACTTTTAAAATTTCTCAAAGATTGCCAGAATTACCAAACCATTATTTCACTTATTGAAAGATCTAAAAAATAGATTCATATAGTGTGGGGAGGCCCAAGAAGCATTTAATGCTTAGAATATATCTAATGACTAGTACTGTTCTGAAGTACCTAAAATAATATCTAAGAGTTTATAATTCAGATTGATGCCTCATTAACGGCGATCAGACATGTTTCAGTTCAAGCAAAAATGACGGGTAGGAGCATCCAGTGGCATATTTGAGTAAGACATTGACAGAGAAAGAAAGGAACTACAATGTGACAACAAATACCTCACATAATATACGCCTGCAACAAGTTCATGTGAAACTTATTGAACATAATTCATAGTCATGACTGACAACTCAGTTTTACGCTGGTTGCATAACCTTAAAGAAACAGATGGTGATTGTCCTGATGGGATCTGAAGCTAGAAACCTAAGATTTTGAGATTTTACACAGATATGGAGCACCCTTCAGAAGCTGATGGATTATCAAAATTACCCGCTGTTCAAGTAATGTATTAGCAAGAAATTCAATTATTCAAACGGTTGATAAAAAATATTAGGAATGAACTCAGGAAAATTTAAAGTTCACTGAAAAAAGTGATGGAAAATACTGAGATGTGAATGGACAATTATATAAATCAATTGTTGGGAAATGGTATTTATTACCTAAGCAGTCTTAACTATCAGAAGTTATGCAAGCCGCGCACAAAGTCAAAGGGAATGGTGGCATAATAAACAATGGATCACCTATGCCAGTAAATTTTCTAGGAATTGATCAATTATGATGTGGCAGATTATCTAGCTTATAACGTGGGATTTTAACTCCACAAGACTTACAAGAATGTGATGAGATACTGGCTAGTGCGCACTGGGTTCACTTAACATGATGTCAATAGATGTTATGGGAGCTTGAGTGTTAGTAATGGTGGAGTAAAGTACATTATAGTTGTAATAGAACATCTAACTAAATGGTTTGAGACTAAGGACTTGGATAGAGTAGATGCAACAAGCACCAGAAATTTATACTGGGCCAAGGTGCGTACTGGCATGGATACCTGCAAGTATTATTCAGTTATAATAGAACTAACTTTACATCTTATTTAATTCCAAGACAAAAAAATTAGTGAGAATATGAGAAGTGGTAGCTATTTTATAACATCCAGAAACAAATGGAATGGTAGAGAGAGTCAACGGAACTCTGGCTACAAACCTGATTAAATTGGTATTAGAAAAAAACCTCCACTTGGGGGATCTTATCTACTTTTCATCAACTTTGTGTATAATATAGATTTTCATACTGCGACAGGCAAACATCATTTAGAATATTATATGGATAAAGAGCCTAACTACCTCTGATTTTGTATTAAGCAGTAGAATTAACTTCAGCGATGAGCTCAAAGCAATATCTAACCTGACTGGAGATCAACATGATCAAATTGCAATCACAGGCAATTGACATGATGTTGAAGAGAAGAATTAGAGCAAAGTAGCAGGATGACCAAAATTGACTGTCGCTCAAGGAAAACCATGTGGGAGATAAGGTAGCCTATTGTGATAACCTATTATTTGAAGAAGAAAAAAGTTGGATGCCCTATGGTCAGTTATGTTTAAGATTATGCCAAGATGGGGACAGATGCTTATATACTAAAAACATCATTTATGGTCTTAAAGTGAGTTGGGTCCATAGCAAATACTTAAAGATTTGGATTCAAGAGAAATAACAAATATAAAATAATAAATATAAAACATGTAGAAAAAAGAGATAAAAATACATGAAAATTTTATTAAGACAGAGATCATCCTAAAAATACAAAAATTAAAAACCTTAAAAATCTTGTATTTTTTTTGCCACAATTGAGATTATCTGGCAAAGTTCTCACCTCCCGTTATTGTGTTGGGAGAAGGGGTTGTACTATGATTCAAATAGTGAAAAAGAACGTGAATGTTTGGCAGGACATTCTTGCATTGAAACTGGGTTGCCATGAAGAGGCACAAGAAAAGAGAATAAAGAAAAATACACTCTGATCAATAAAGAAGAAATTTGACTTAGGGAAAAACAGGCATTTAGAATTCATCAGTGATATCAACTGAGAACATTCTTTGTACAGCGTGAATGTAAAAATTTGTATCCTGAACAGTTTCTCAGTTTTTGAACTAAGTGTTCATTGTCCTATTTTTTTAGGTATCTAAATTTGATTCAATAAGTTTTGATTTTGATTATTTTTTTCAATTTAATTTGAAATGAATATTTTTTATTACATTTAATTCAATTTCATTAAATTCGACATAATCCATTTTTAGGGATTTTCTTTTTTTCAAGTTGCATTGAGGGTCTTTCTTATGCAATTTTGGGGTTATGTGGACTCTAACACTGTTGTTCATTTTGCAGTACCTAAATGCATCACTTTATTTTCTAACGTCTCTAAATAATAGAGTTAATCTACCCTCAATTTATCATAGTATAAAAACCAGGCTAGTAAGAGTAATTTTTAAGCTAGCATATAGAGATTTAATGCAGCTTGATCTATATTGTCTTTTATCTTAGCTAGGTTATTGATAACTATTACTTATAATTTAGTTCTTCAAATCCAGTGCTGGTAATATTGAGATGCCAACTGCCCAGGCCTATCCATAAACTCCAAAATAGAACACCTCGTTAAAATTCTTATTTAATACCTTGCCACCGGGAGAAAGTTTCACCAAGAAAGCAATAATTCCCTCTTTCATGTACCACTATTCACCCCTTTTCCTTCTAAGGTATATAGTAGTGTATATGACTCTCAATCATTTCAGAAATCATTTAGGACGTTATTATCCTCTCTTTCTCACCTTGCACAAGTTCTCATGGTGCTAGTGACAGTGAATATGAACCTAACTGGATTTAATTTTAAGGATTTTATAATCTAGGTCATTATGAAAGTCACCTCAAAGCTGGTGTCTTACACATAGTCTCTTTGTTCTAGCAATTACTCCATCATGCCTCTATTTAAGGCTAAAAGCCCACATATGTCACCATTGGGTGAACCCTGGAACCAGAAGTTTAACACTACCATATAAAATACTTGATTCTATTTATTTATATGACAAATTGCCAATGTTTTTCAACCTTCCACCTCAATTTAAATATCTGGTCGCTCATGATGTTATTAAGGTTCATTAATGTCATAGACCATAATAAATAGTAGTTCTCCAATGAACGTAAACTTATCTGAATATATTGAAGAATATCAAGGTTGCGCCTGATCTACCTCATTACATAAAGTATGGTACAGAAGACCTCAATGCACCCATTCCTTAGGAGGCTACTTTGCATTCTACGTGTGGGACAAATTATGTTAAACGCCTTATCCGTAGCTCTAGAAAATCTAGCTATAATTTACTTATGAACACCCAATTTATCTGCATATAAAATTCATCATTTATTATGTAGAAAGATTTCCATCTTTACTCAGTACCTGCATAATATTGGAGTTTTAACATCCAAGGATGGCAAGGAGCGCTTAAAGTCTTAAGCCTGTTCATTGCAAAATGAAAACCATATTGATAAGCTTGACTACCAAATTCAAGGCTAATGCATAAAATACCTCCTCATTTTGTGGATGGGACGGAAGGGACACCTGTATATATCCAGAGCTCAAGGTAGTTCCTTCAGGGTCACAGACTATTGTGGACACCTCGATTTATGTGAATTACCACCTGATAGCTTTTGGAAATCCGTGAGGCTGAAAATCCATCTGCTAAGGAGTTCTTAACCTGCTAGATATACTTGACCCTTCATATGTTGGCTCCAAATTCTGTATTGCTGACTACCAAATCCAAGCGCCCGTCTTAAAGTCCCAAGTACTCCAATAGCCTATCTACACTTCATACCATTCAATGGTATAAGTTATGTCCATGAGATTAAACTCATCCATGACTTTGGTTTAGAAGAACATCATACTGCAGCTCTAGTCACCACCTCCATAGGTGAAGACCTTATTCCAGAGCAAATGAGGAATGATGATGAGCTCTTAAAGGAATTTTTCTGACATTTTCTCCGAGTTACCATATTACTTCAGCAAGGTAAAGGGGTTGTTCACAGTTTAGAGATGGGGGACGCCTAAATCATAACCTTACGCACCTAACAAAGAAGCAAAGTTGAAGATTCTCTGATCTCCACTGAACATAAGGAGCTTTCTACTTCAGGGTTGTTGATACCCTCGAAGTACTTAAGCATCTTCACTTTTGTTTGTTTGAGAAGGATGGGAGCCATTGTAAATCATGGATTATTGCAAGTTCATTTCAGTAACACAAAAGGATAGCTACCCCCTCAATCGAATTGATGATTCACTTCAGCTTTTAGAAGGGCCAAATATTTTTCTGTGATGGATCTTTTTAGAGGGTACTGGTAGATTATATTACCTCCTGAGGATTAATCCAAATGGCTTTATTGCAAATAAAGGTCTGTTTGAACCATCCAATTTCTGCAGGGGCTATGCAATTCCTCTGTCACTACACAGCGAGCTTTTAATGGGCTCCTACGTGATTTGAAGATGCCTTGCATTCTTTTTTACCTTGATGATCTAATCATTCTCTACAAGAAATTAAGCAGGGACCTAGCTCATTTCCATCAAGTTTTTTATCACCTCTGAGGAGCATCCTTGAAGCTCAAACCCACCTAGTGCTCATTCTTTTAACCAGAAATGGAGGTTGTAGGACACAAGATCACTAAATGAGAAATTTACCTTCTACTAGAAAGGTTACCACTATATAAACGATGATGCCACCACAAAGCCTTTAGAATTTAAGTGATTTTTGGAATGATAGGATATATCAGGCAATTCATACAATGGTTTGCTGATCTGGCCGAACCCTTGGTGCATTTGCTGCACAAGAATGCTCCCATAAAGGAATCTGGAACAGGACCAGGACTTCAATCTACTCAGTACTGCGCTAATCTCTCAGCCTGTACTAATCCTTCAAAAGTTGACCAAACCCTTTGTGTTATCTAATTAATCCAGCAATGTGGCCATAAGGGCAATCCTGCCTCAACTGGATGAATAACAATAAGATCACCTATGGCATATTTCACCAAGACACTAATAAAAGTTGAATGGAATTACAGCGTCACTAAATGTGAATGTTTATCTTTATTACTCGCAGTCAATCATTTCTAACCATACTTGAATGGGAACCATTTCCATATTGTCACCAATCATGCTTACTTAAGGTAGCTTCAACAGATGAAAGATATTGACAGCCAATTATCCAGATAGGCCCTCCATCTTCAAAGATAAAACTTTTACATAGTATATTGGGCGGGCACAATTCTTTAAAATGTGGATGGGCTAACCTGGATGCTCATCCTTGCAGTATTATTTCGTGAGGAAGACCATTTGTATGATCTGATTGTCTGGCCCAGAATTAATGGAACTGGAATTATTGGAAGCGGTGAAGATTTTATGCTTTATGACAAGAAAATTTAATTTTAAGATGGCATGGTTTGTAGACAATGCGACAGAAAATGACTGCCTCATCTATGACCCTCCTTGAGAACCAGAATTATCCTTAAAAGACATGCCTATGTAGGACACTGGGCGTTCAAGAAAACCTAAGAATGGCTAATGAGCCTAAGCTACTGGGATCAAACATATTAAATCTACCATGGAGGCATTAGATTCTTGATTGACGTACAGAACATAAGATTAGACGAACCCTTGCTATCAGTATAAGGTTGTTGTCCAATCTACGCCTTTAGGCGTCTATAGCGTGGATGTAGTTGGGACTTTATCCATAAGCTTCAATAGCCACCGCTACATTATTTTAGCTATTGACCATCTTAAAAAGTGGTTTGAGGCCATCTTGGTACAAGCCGCCAATGCCAAAGCCACCTTCTTGTTTTTGTTTCACTCCATTTTCACCCATGTTGGGTGTAAACGGAGTTCTTCTCTCAGAAAATGAGTTAACTTTCACCTCCCAAATTGTCAAAGAATCGACCACACTATTCAATACAACAACGCTTCACTGCGCCCTAAAACCGTTCAACAAATGGTACATCAGAACAGTTAAATGGCACCCTGGTATCTATTCTCTTCAAAATGGCTGCCATGGGCCCCATGTAATATTATTACTACCTGCCATCCGCTTTATTAACCTATGTGATCAGCTACTACCAATAGATCAAAATTTTCTTATTTCAGGCCCTCTACGCTAGGTAGCCTCAACTGCCTATTAGTATCCAGCTTTTATTGGAGTCTTCTCTTCTGAAACTGCTTAATTGATGATGAGGGATCTAGGCAAAAAGATAATCAGACTGCAAGCACTCACCACCCAAGTTATGGTCACTACCACCAGGGAAACTATATGGTCATATGCCAAACATCCAGCTCTCCGCTTATCAATATTAAAGACCTTGTGCAGCAATACCATCATTACCCTGTTGGGCGCCAATAAGCTAGACAATTTATGATTGTGACCCAGACACGTACTGTAAAGACTGTCTGCTGATACTCCATTGCTGATGTTGTTCAAGGAACAGTGGCTAACCGCATACATTCTAGGTTCCTGGCTTTTATGACCCCCTCTGCCAGAATAATGAGGGTGGTGTTTTCAGCATATGTACTAAAATATGGCCTTATTATCTTAAAACCCAGAATGATAAACGTTCAATCATCCTACGCCAGGGTCAAGCCTTCTGGAATCAAATAGATCTTCATCAAATGAGCCCTTGCCATTTATTAGGCAATAATTAATAAAGGTGATTCGAGATTTTTCACAAGATGATTCTCTGTCTAAATGTAAGCAGCTGCCATCTGGACGCCCTCATAAAATGGAAGTCCAAAAATCTCAAAGCTGATAAAAAAATAGGCTACAACTCAACCCTTTTACTGGATGAGAAGCAAAGATCCTGAAAAAAGGAATTAAGCGCCCCATCCGCAACAAAACACCTAGTTGCCATATATATATAAGACTCTTAAAAGTTATTATTATAATATACCTTTCCTAGCAGACTTACCTAATTTTATTCTTCGCATTTTTAAAATAATTGGTATCATAACCCAGGATAGTGATAATGAACCCTAAAGACGTGAACGTTATACATCATCACCTCACGCCAGCCATCTTGATCATTAGAGCCTTCCTAAAGACCATTTGCAACTCAATACTACTTCTCTTGGCAACCAAAAGTTTGATATTCAGTCTCTTTTGAGAATAGCTTAATCTACCAACTAGGTATTCAGATGTATCACTGATCCTAAGAGTAGGGTTTAGAGTTCTGAAATAAAAATCAATTTGATTTATCATGATACAAGTTATTAATTAAGACTGACCATACAAGCTAGGATTGTTTGGTGCCCAGAGAACGACCTAGAAATCTAATTGCTCAGCTAACCTGATAACTTGGTAGTTGGAAGTCATAGTGGGTAGATTAGGAGCAAATCAGTCTGATAACATACTAGAGCACTTCATAACAAGCGAGTAGACTGTGATGGGGGCACCCAAGTCTATTAGGTGCAACTCTTATGAGAGGGAGAGGCAGGGAGTGTGATAATTCCTCAGGAGATTTGTAACTTTTGGCTTAAATATAGATATAAATTAGGGTATACAGGAGTATAGACTTGGCGGATATTGCTAAACTAGTAGAGATTGACAGGGTAATTACAGGAAATAGTGACTTTGGCATGAAGATGTATATTAACATGATAAGAAATGTGTAGGTTCATGAACTCCATTACAGTGTAATAAGTGCAGTATCAGTATTTTTTGACACCCACTGCTATGAATCTTTTTAACTAAAGTAAGACTGGGCTTTCTAATCTTAGGTGCGACAACCAAGCGAAAAGCCATGATGAAAGTGACATAGCAGCCTCAATGACTCAAAGGATGGACGACCTATTTTTTCTGTTAGGGTATTAAAAGTTAATTATAATACCAAAGGCCACTAGAGTAAACCAGGTGGTTGCAAAGGGCAACCGCGGGTCATGATGGGGAAACGCCAGGGAGGAAGAGTCATGGAGGATGATCTATCCTTCTGGTTTTGCAGTTACTGGCCTTTGGTTTCTTTTCAAAACTTTAAGATTGAATTTTAGATATATAAAAATAAATAGGGTCATTGACAGTCCATGACTTGCAAAAATGAGGATCAAATTCATGAGTTGAATCAGATTAGCTTTATTTGAATATGAGGTTGGCTTAGACATCGTCTTGTGCTTTATAGGGTGTTTTGATCTGCTGCATGGAGTTTGAAAAGGCATTATTATGGCAGATTATTTTATTAATGAAAATCAGGGTGGATGGACTTGAAGTTCAATGTTTCAGATGATCTGGTGACTGGGCTTTACCTCCTAGTTATGAAAGTGGATGTTCATCGCCCACAAATGACATATCAAAATTGGTGGAGTGGGAGGCCTCGTCAAATCTGGATCACGCCAAGCCAATGATGGGTCTGTGAAGCAAGTCAGGATGAGAAGATACAATCCCAAGTGATGGGTTGCAATGCTCTTGACTGTCCAGATACTAAACCAGTGGTGGGTTGACGAACTGGATTTGGCGGATTGGGGTGGGCATCTGGTACAGCAATTAGGAAAAAGATTAGGAGGTTACTTCTGATAACAAAAACTAGGATGTAGTGACACACTGGATCGGTGGATTGAACTGACCACTTAGCGATCATTGGCCCCAGAACGCTGATTATAATGCGTTCAATTAGATTCAAAGAGAGACTGTTGTATAAAATATCTAGTGGAGTCCATGGATAGGGGTTGAAAACTGGAGACTTTATTTAAACTTAAAGCAAAGAATGAACCAGAGACCAGACCCTAGGAAAGGAGTTGTCTATTATACATTTGTTAAGGGATGAATTGGGAAGTGGCCTTAGATAGGTTAGCTAATATGCTTGCATAAGCAGACATAGTTTGAGGAGTTGTCAGATAGCTTACATATGAGTTCATAGGAGCTCTGAGAACAAAACCTCCAGATCAATGGCGGAGGCACACAACTAATCCAACTTGAGCTGTTTTCTTGAATTGTATTATTTGCATAAATGGTTTTAATAGAGGCAGCTTTGTCAATCTATCAAAATAAAAATTTATCAGGAACAGACTCTCGACTCAGATCAGTGCCTCATGACCCGAAATTGAGTATTTTATAACCTAGTATAGTTTTTCTGATTTGGCAACGTTTTCTAGAGTTTTTAAGGTCCAATTTCTCAGCTTCCAAGGGGTGGGGGATGACAGGGTTGGGACCAAATGATGGTGAGGGTCCTGATGGTGGCCCCTGGACAGAACTTCCTTCCTAAAAGCTAGTTGATCTTAATCACAAGTGGAGAAGCATATAAGTAGGATAGAGTAGGGGGATTTTTGGGGGCTAAAACAGTTTCTCAACGCTCATCAACAGCATGGGCCAAGTTACCCAGTATAACCAATGGCTCCACAGGTGCCAAGGTAGCTATTTACTCTTTAAGGGAACTTCCTACGGTCAAACCCAAGAGTTTGGAATTCCAGACTTACATTATATTCTCCTTTTTAAAAGGAACTATACCTTTTCCTGGTACATGAACCAGAGCGTAGTTCATGTGTCTGGTGGGGAGTATGATGGCCATAATGGAAGCAATTTTCTTAGGTGTATATGGTCCTCATGATGTGACTCATGGAACTCTACTAATAACTCTTTACAATCTCGCACTACTTTGCGCTTACCCAACAATTTGATAGGCAGTGTAACCTTTCCATACAAAAAGGTATTGGACATACTTCCTGGATTTCATTGAGCTTTTATCGCCTCAACTAATGCCTTCTGTGAAACCCCCACAATGACAGGCTCTAGGGTAGTAGGTTGCTCTCCCTTAAATGGTGAAAGATAAGAATGTGGATACATTATGTTGTTTACAAAGGATGGGAAGTTTGATGCGGTATGCACCATTTCCCAAACCTCCTTCCACTTCAAAAAGGCCCTGGGAGCTTACTAGCCAACTTTCATAATAAGACCTTAATATTCAATTGCCGGGTGTCAAGCATAACAAGTGAGCCTTCTGAGTTATTGTGCTCTGGAAGTCGCTTTCTATAAACAAACTTCTTTCAATCTCCAATAGCTTTAGACAAGTTTTCTTGAACAGTTTTTGGTTTTCCCAAATATGAGTGATGTGGAACTCCGCTGCAGGAACCACAGAGGGTAGGTATGTCCCATATGGTGACAAGGATTTTGCCAAAAAGCCTCAAATGGGGAAATCCAGTGGAAGAGTGTAACGCGTTGTAAGAAAATTGTGACACATGGAGGTTAAAGCCCAGATAACCTGAGTGGCTGAGGAATAACAACTAAAGTGTTGTTCTAGGACTAGGTTAAATCTCTCTGTTTTCCTGTCTGATTGTTGGTGATATGCTGTAGAATGGCAGGGCTTGGTAATGTAAAGTTCCAGTAAGGCGTCTTAAGACCTGTCTGTAAATTAGGGGCTGAAATCACACACATTTCCATTGGGAGTCCAAACATTGAGAACACATGAGTAATAGAGCGAGCTGCAATATTGCTTCTGTTATGGTTGTGTGACAGGGGATAAACAGGACAAACTTATTAAACTTATATACAATCACCATTAAGCATCAAACCCCCAAGACATGGAAGGTTCTATGATAGAATTCACTGAAGCAGATGTCTAGGGGCCTTCACTTTGTTATAGTGGGTGGAAAGGTCAATTTTTTCAAAAATTGCCACATTTGGATTGAAAACAAGTATATAACTTGCTACCCAACTTGTTAAATCCTTGATTATTCCAGGCCAATTATAGGTTCTTTTGACTAGTTCAGTACATCTTTGAACCAGGAGGGGCTACTGCAGGTTGGGTGAGGTGATCTTTAGAAATCTGTGTGCGCAGGGCAGGTGGTACATAAATTTTACCTTAGAAAATAAATCCCCATCCTTTAAGGCTTTCAGAGTGCTGTTTGTGTTTCCTAGACTCCAGGTCATCACAAGCTCTCTATCATCAGGGCAATATATATGTTCTGACAAAACGCGTTCACACATGTGTTTCTGGGGCTAGATCAGCATATAATACTGTGACTGGAGCCACGGTGAGGATCATAGAGGAGGGCACCACTGTGGTGAGCTCAGACAGGACATACTATGGGACTAAATCCAGGGAAGTTATATAACTCTAAGGGTTAGGAAGCACGTTTAGTGGCCCTTTTATAAACTTTTACTCGCAATGAAAAACTGTAAAATTTTCTGTAGGTAAGTGCCTGGTAATGGGCCAGATCCATAAGTTTGCTATAGTACAATAAGGATTTGTGGTCAGTGAATACAGTGAATTCATGTCATGTCCTTTGGAGGAAATACTCCTGAGGATAAGTAGCAGGACACTACTACCAAATTTTTACATAATTTTCCCTTTTCTGCTCTGTGGAGGTGTATTTCTTGACAAGTACGCCATGAGATGCTATGTCCCTTCATAATCATGCAAGATCACCACTCCAACTGCAACCGCAAATCCATCACAAGTCACAATGAATGTCTTGGATGTGTCAGCATGACGCAAAACTGGCGTTGACAGGAAAATTTCTTTTATTGATTTAAATCATATTGGCAATCATCTGTCCATTTGAAAGGAACATTCTTCCCCATCAGTTGACTGAGGGCGAGAACAGATGGGAAAGGTATGGGGAGAACATCATCAAGAAAATTACAGTACTGAGGAAGCTTAGAGCTTTTTTGAGTAGTGGGGGTTTGCCATAACTGGATGGCCTCCAAATTACATGGAGGAACAGCATATTCATCCTTAAGGATCAGCTTTCTCAAGAAGGTGACTTGCTCCCAAAAGGTTTTATTTGGTAGGCTTAACAAAGAGACCTGCATTGAGGAGGGATGCCATCACGGCTTCTTTGTTCTTACCATGCTTTCATGGGTCAGGTTTAAAAATATGTCATCAATGTAAGAATAAACGCAAGTAAGCCTTAGGTTACAAGACATCGTCAATTAAGCGTTTAGAGGTGGCTGGGGTAATCCTGAACCCAAAGGGAATCACCTTGAATTAAAATATCCCACAAAATGTCTGAATGGCTGTGATCCATTATTGACCAGCCTTTAATCTCACCTGGTTGAAGGACTTGACCAGGTCAGGTTTTGAGAAAACCAAAGATTTAACCATAATGTTGGGATGCCTGCCCAAAATGTCGATTTTGATGTGTCAGCTGACAGGAATTGATCATGATATGACCAAATATGCCAAACTTATGTTGGGGATAATGCCTGACACAATTCATTAGCTCTCAAAGTTAGGGATCAACCCTGACTTATAAGGGCTACTATTTATCCCTCTGAGCTATCTAATATCAGGTTTCAAAACTATACATGCAGTGAGTGAAGCCTATTTAACTGAGATAGTTAGCCTGCCGCAGAATCCCATATTCATTATAAATATATATCTTATCTTGGACTGCATTTTTTACCGAAACACCATCCCAATTTCCCTTATATTGTGGCTTCTAAGCTAATAAAACTTACTCTCTTCTTTTCTTAATTTTAAGTAAAAAATTGGTATATACTTGTGGAATTACCTCTCCAGACTAATTATCTGGAATAAGACTTATCGACCAAGAGAAGCAAAAAAGGTATTTTCCAACACACAGGAGCTTTTGGTCCTATGGCTTAAGATAAATTAAGGGATACGTGGTTCACACCCATGGTCCTGACAAATATGGGACTCCATGCCAGGTACACCCAGAGTTCACAGTAAATATAAAAAAATAAAACTAACAATGGACAATAACAATTCTGCTTTGGAAAACGCCTCAGATTGTGAAGTTGCTTATCTCTATAAAAGGGCAATCAATATGCACGTAGGAGGTACAGTGGTCAACTGTGACATTCTATTTCCCCCATCAATAGATGTGACCCTCCACGCTCCTTTCGCCAAACAATATAACTTACACTTTCTGACTTCGCTGAAGCTCTCCAGCTCCTCTTATCTAGGGCCTTTTTCCATGGAGGCCAAGCTAATAGAAGATGGGCTCTTACAGTTTGTACTATGATATTGGCTCAAAGTTCTTCTCTCAATATATCAGGTTGGAGTCAGACGTATGGAATAATATCAGTGTCACCTTGTACATCCCGCCTTGTACCATATACTTCAAGTAGCGGTGTTCAATCATCAGGAATTACTCCACAACTTGCAGTTAGTGGAGACAATATACTCGCAGCTCATCCAATTTTACCAATCTGCCTCCCAGTTTGGCAGTGAAAACCAAAATGCTCTATTAGAAATCTGGCAGCTCATTAATGAGATAAAAAGTGTTTTCCGTTGGGATCAAGAGATCATGAGTTTTGTTAAACAGAACTCACTAATAGTTTTAGTCAACTTTAAGGTTGTTATCCATAATCAGGATATAGATGTACTGCAAAGTACGGTCTGAATTTGATAACTTTATCACCTCTGTGGACAAGCACTTCAAGTCATTAGAAGAAATGATCTATTAATTGCGTGATTTCCAGAATAACCTCCATTCTTCAGGACTAAAAGGAAGCCTGGTGAGCGCAGACACCAAAATTATGATGGACATGATGGTGAACGGTAACCCCTGGTCATGACAAACAGGATGATGAATGAGGACCCTCTGTTTGTGATGCAAATAATGTTGAATGGGGACCCCCTGGGCCAAGATGACCTCCAGGACCCAGTGTTAACCCAGGAAACCCTTAAAAACGCCCCCAGGCGTTAATTCAGCAGGTAAAAACCTTGATGTCTAATTGGTATGCATCGCCTAAGTTCCCAACTCACTTGAGATGAGGTTCCCCTCTCCCCCATGGTTTCCTTAAGCACTCATCATGAACGCCTTGGGACCCTGGCAGCCCTACTTGCTGTGGTACGTGGGTTGGATCAAAGAGTGCTCGCCATCAAACAAAACTAACTCAAATTAAAGCTGCCAATGCTGCTTTAAAAATGAATTGTGGCAATTAAACTAACTCGTCGCCACAAAATTAACTCTTAATGCCACTCATGTATGAGTATATTTAATATAATTGTCAATATTAATGATCTGCAGAGTTAAGTGGATGTGCTTCATCCTCAAGCATATTCCTGAGATACTACTTCTTCGTTAGGTGAAAGTGCGGTCCCAGTACCACTTTATGTCATTTGGCCTCCAACCCCATCAGTGTTACATTTAAAAACTTGTAAAAAAAATTGTTTTTCTGGGGAGGGAAGCATCTTCTCTTTCTTATGTTGATATGAAAGCTTTATGGAGTAAGTGATTGATCACAAACAGCTTAATCACCTGACAAACTGTCTTAGTCACATGGATCAAGATATTATGGTACCACATCTGTTACATTGCCGTACTTGGACTGATGTGAAGACTACCTTGCTCCAGGAATTTGGGAGCAACCTAACCTTATCCAACCATAAACAGACCTTCATGTGAATCAGCTAATGATGGAAAAAAATCATCAATAGTTTGCCCACCATTTTTACCTCGATACTCAAAAGCTGGTCATAGGGAATCAACTTACAGTATATTATGCTACTACCGCTTTATTTTCGGCGTTTAAAAATAAGCCTATCATTCTATTTTATCTTAAAGCGGTGAAAACCAACTTGATGTCACTCCTCCATATTAAAGAAGCTATTTTAGAAATTCTGGCTGAATTACACAAACCCACTGGGCCACCTAATTTTAGTAACAATAAGCCCTGGCCCCAAGTGTTAGCCATTACTCCCCTGATTCGCCTACACCTGAGTTATACTAAACCCATTTCAAGAGAACCAACCACAATGTGGACTATTGCTGCGTACTTCAACGTAAGTTGGCAAAATATCAGTCTTATAGGGAAAGAGACTCCCTTTGCTGACAGAAAACAAGTGCCTCAAGACCCTTGTTCTAGCTCTAGCTCTATTTAAGCACATCATGCTGTTTTGTGTTAGCTTTCCCTGCAGAAGATGACATACTTATTTCTATTTAAAAAAATAAAAATCTCAAGCTTTCTTACTATTAAGTTGTTCAATTAACCAAACAACTTTTGGCGGTCAACTCTTCTATGGAAAGCCAAGCACTGGCGGATAAAACTTTAATATGAACTTAACAGCCCTGAGCTTGGCCGTGGCAGAATCCACCGCTGGCCTCACTGCAAATCCCTAAAGAACATTCTACTAGCTGTTAATTCCCAGTTCATATCTTTGGTGGTTTGAGTCAAGGTAATTGTACATAAGGTTAATGTCCTGGAGATAAATGCCACCAGTTCCCTGGTTAACACTATTTCTTCTTGACTTATCTAAAAGAAAAAAATGGCACCAGACTTGATCCATGATGCTGAATATGGGACAGCAGGTAGTCAGTCTACTAAGGCAATTGGAGCGTATTCCGCCTTACCCCTTCAATTAGGATTGACTTTTAATTACTGCCCCCTCACTTGCATTAGAAAATGATTCTTATGCGCTGCTTATTGGGGTCCAATTGATGTGGGAATTTAATCGCCTCATCAACAAAAAGGGAAAGTACCTATTTCTACTAGGGTATCAGATTCCATTAATATTCAAATTCCGTTTTTAAAGTAAAAAAGCCAAAAAACGGACATGCCTCCTCAAATACCCGTCTTCTATATGCAAGTTGAATACCAAGTCTTAGGGGGAAACTAAGTTGCCCCTGGAGGCTGTGATGCCAAAGATGAGATTCCTCTGTATGCCATTCATCATACCACTATACCCTCTGGCTCATAAAGTTATTGTGGATATAGGGATCCAGATTCTCACCCTGTCTAATCAAATTTTGGAGCTAAGTGGACACCCAAACCCTTCCATCAAGGAAGCGTTGACCTGCCCAGGGGTATTTATCCTGCTTATGGGAAATCTCTCTATTCTACTAGGGAACTTAACAACTTAAACCCACCAAGTCCCTTAGCATGCCCCTATCACTTATGTAAAACTATGACCCTTTGAGAATATTGCTAGTGTGAGCAGTTTTGGCTTATTACAGGATTTATGATTTTTGTCCCCTACCCACAAAATCTCTGGTTGAAAGCAGGATTAAAGATAATCTTACCCCTCACGAATGCCAAAATGTCAAAGACCTCCTTAAGGAGTATGGTGATATTTTTTCCTCAGGACCAAGTGACAACGGGAAAATGTCTGGGGCAATATATATAATTGAGACTGAGGCTCACCCTCCATTCAAATCCCAGCAATACCAAAAATCCAAAGTGGAGGAAGATTAAATGCCCTTAGAGTTACAGTATTGTTAAAGGCTGATTAATAGTTTCTTCTAAAAGCCCATGGACTTCCCCACTCTTATTAATTTTAGAAGTTTGGTACCCACCGTGTTTTCATGGATTATCACCGCCTCAATTAATCACTCAAAAAGACAGCTATCCATTACCGTGTATAGAGGATTCCTTATGCTTGATGTTGGGGTCCCACTATTTATTGGCTATGGATCTCACCAGTGGGTACAGGCAAGTCGATTTGCCACTAGAACGTGAAAAATGCGCTCTAATCTCAGATGAAAGAAAATTTAAGCCCTCTCAAATGCCGCAGGGTTTATGTAACGCCCCTGCTACCTTCCAACGCGTCATGGACGGAATCCTAGGAGATTTAAAACGCTCTTGTGTGCTAGTTTAACTTGACAATAATACCATTTTTTGAGAACCTTTACCAAACAATTAGATCATCTAAGACAAGTCTTTCAGCGGTTAAAGCAATTATTGTTAAAGCTAAAGCTGACAATTTGCTCTTTCTTTCAAAGTGAGATGATTTTTTTGGGGCATAAATAAAGTAAAGCCACAATATCCTCAATGGATGACAAGGCCTTGGCCATTAATAATATGACCCCCTAAATCTCTATGAGGCGTACAAGATTTTAGGGATGGTGTGATATTATTGCCAATTTACCCCCACTTTGCAGACACCTCCAAGCCTATGATGTATCTAATGAAGGAAGGGATATCCTTTCAGTGGAAGGAAGAGCAACAGCAAGCCTTTGACCTGCTACGCTTCTCTCTCACACACTTTCCAGTACTTATTCACCCAAATTTTGATAAACCCTTTCTCCTCTTTACTAATGCTAGCGATATTGCCATCAGAGCTATACTATTTTAACATGACGAAAACTTAATGGACCATCCTATCTCCTACTATAGCAAGACTTTATCCAAAGCCAAACACAATTGTAGCATTATGGAATGCAAAATGCTTGGCGGTCCTACTGGCTATTAAGAGTTTCTGACCTCATTTATACTAACAGCATTTAACCATAGTTACTAGCCATGCTTCCTTACAATAGCTACAGCATTTGAAGGACCTCAGATGGTATATTAGCTCAAAGGAAATAAAACTTCAAAACCATGACTTTTCTAATATCCACTGTCCAGTGCCTATACATAAAAATTTGGATTTGTATATCTCAGCCTCCCATATTAACCTTAACTAACCCAAAAAGGATTTATTCTACGACCTCTTAAAACAATTGCATTTATGGAAGGATGATTCCCCAAACCTTCATAAGGTTTAGCGAAAAAATTTGCAAATCTTCAAGTCAAGAACGGCCAATTGTGCAAACTTGTGTCCAAAAAGTGGGTGCCATATGTATGACCTTTGGCTCAAACTGACGTCATATTAGAGGGACATCGAAAAGTCAGCCACAGGGTAGTTCAGAAAACCAACCAGTGGTTTAAGAATCAATGTTATTGTGAAGGAATGCTTTTTTTAATCCAGGATGTATTAGAGTCCTGCCTGATGTGCAAAAGTCAGGCCAAACTAAATCTCGTTCTCAATATCCAGTGGTTCCACCCTATGAACCATTCCATACAATTAGCATTAATGTTGTGCAAACTCTCCCTTGAGCCTCAAATGGTCATTTGTTCCTCCTTAGAGCCGTGGACCATTTAACCAAGTGGATTGAAGCAGTATCTCTACCCTCAGCTTTGACAAAAAGCTACCGCCATGTTTTTGTATAATCAGATATCACCCAAAATGGGTGCCCTAACATTATTAATTCCAATAATGGGAATATTTTCTAATTTACGTTGGTAAAAAGATTTTGCTGAAATGATGGGAACCACACAGGTATTCTCCACCCCCTACCATTCTGCAATTAATGGAATGGTAGAGTGGGCAAATGGTATCCCTAACTTCAACCCTCAGAAATTGGTTATGAATGACCACCTTCAATGGCCCCAATATCTGCCTTGTGCAATTTTTGCCTCGAGGATCAGCTATCATCAAATAACTAAGATGTCATCCTTCAAAGCATTGTATGGCAGAAATCCCCATCTGCCTTCTAAAGTATGGCTATTCTTGATCTAGCCACCCCAAAGCCCCTGAAGTCATTATGCAAAGTATTGCCAATGAATTTATCTGACTTCTGGCCCTAGCTTCAAAGACCCTATCTGCTACAACCAGTATAGAAAATGCATAATTTAAAGATAAGAATGAACCCCCTACACACTAATAACTTGGTGACTTAGTCCTTTTTTACCATCACCGGTATGGAGGTCTTGACAACAAATTGGGCACCAACTGGTCAGAGCCTTTTAAAATTATTTATAGATGGGGCAACAAACACTCAATCATAGAGGTTGTTCAAATACAGTAAACAACCGCATACATAGTCGCTTTTTCCATCCATTTTCTCCCCTACGCCAAGATCTAGAGTGTTATTGTTGGAATTTTCCCAAAATTGTAAATTTGGATGTGTCAGGTGATGGGAATCAATCCAAATCCAACCCTTTAGCTCAAACTTCTGTCAGAGTAATCCCTTAGAGATTCTATTGATTCTCAAAGTCAAGTATTAACCCTGACTTATGTGGTCACCTATTGCTCCCTCAGAGCTATCTAACCGTGGGAGTTTTAACCTGATCCATGAAGTTAATGAAGCCTATTTGACTGAGATAATTAGCCTGCTGGAGAAATCAAATTAGTTGTAATTATAGATCTCAGTGTTAGACTTTGGGGGAGCTACTTCAACCCAGCCATATTAATCAGGGAGAAGCCCCCAGCGAGTTGATAAGCCAAAAAAGTCCTAGGTAAAGCTAAAAATGAAAAAAAGATTGAAAGAAATAGTACTTTATTGAGATGATCCTCAAGGTATTTTTGGAACCTCGATGGACCAGAAACAGGTGGAATTGGAAGTGGCAATCAATGAATAAATATAAATAATACAAGGGGAGTGGGAGCATCCTTGGCATAAGTTGACGGTGCTCCCAAAATTGGTTAATTGATTGGGCGTGTCAGATGGTAATTTCCAACAGCCCAATTGTTTGTTCAGCATCCTCAGCATTAATTGCCGGTGCCACATTTATTATTAAATTTATTGGGGTCAATCCCCAATACTTTGGATCAGGCTTACCCAAAGTTAATGGGAAGCTCATTCTGGCATCCGCCCATAGGCAGGTCACAACCACTAGTTGGGGCTTCCACCAATTAAGAAAGTATCCCAACACTTGGCTAGGACTGCTTTTATTCTCAAAACACCAACCCAATTCCCCTTATATAGAGGCTTAAAAATCTAATAAAATCTACTATCTTATTTAATCAATTTAAAGTAAAAGATGTTATATATTTGTGGAATTACCTCTTGTAAAAATTTACTGGTTCAGGTTATTATCAGCAAACAACCTCAATAAACTTATTACTGCACAGGTTTATTTCTTGTACACTTTGTCCCCATTTTATAGTATATTATATTATCAGTTGATAATAATATGATGACTATTATACGTAGTTGAGTGAAATTCTTATATCTCAGCCCAACGCTCAGCCATTTTTCCAACTTGAAATACTTGAGATGTTATATCATAGGGATTCGTTCCCTCGTTCTGTCCAACCCAATCTTCTCTAAGATTCTCTGGTGACAGTCGCTTCAGTCCAACACATAATTGGTAGCAATCCCTGATTGTTTCTACTTCTTCTCTAGATCCCAGCTCAGATCTTTACTCTTTTCCTTAAGAGCCTCCCAACTATCGCACACAGCAATAATATCCTTGAGAAGAATAAAACAATTGAAAGCTAATAATAGCTTACTACTTAAGCTATATACCAGATGAAAATATCTTATTAAATACTGTTGTATTATCTGTTTTTTATTATGAGTGACTTCTAGGGAATTTATAGTGGGGATTTGGTCGTCTAACCCTCAGTTGACACCTCTTTAATGAAATGGCAGCCGTTGCTGTTGAATCACCCAAACTCTTCTCATCAGCAATGGTCTTCCCCATCCTGGCTAGGATTCTGTCATCGGACATACTTGAGACCTAAATAGAAAGTGTCAGAAACGTGTCCCTAACGTTTTCTCTCAATCCAAGTAAACTAATCATATTTTTGCTAGCGACATGCTTAGGTAGTGGGACTAATTACCCATTAAGGCAGGTCACGCACCAACTGATTGATTCGCTAGTTGCTGGTGGCATTACTTGCCTCTCAACTTTTACTCATTCCCAATCAGTCAGTGATGAAACCTGACTGATCCCAATTAGTACACCTGAAAGTTAATCATTATAAAATGGCACTATTTCGTCAGCAACTCCACCTGAAGAGATCTTGAGTATTTGTCCAGATCGATCCCTGATGGATATGACCAGGCAATTATCCCAAAATCCCCCAAACATAGTTACTCTGAAATTCGGGACAACCAATTTCTAATTCACCCCGCCTTAGCGAATCATCCTCTAGAGATTCTAGTAATCTAGCAGGCTGGGAATATGGTAAAAATCCCACACCTCACCAGACAAAGTATCTGGAATAATACTTCTTGATCAAGAAAAGAAAAAAAGGTATAATCCAACACCCTAGAGCTTTGGGTCCCCTGGCCTAAAATAATTAAGGGATACGTGGTATCACACCCATGGTCCCAACAAATGGCCTTGGCGGTGATTTGTTTGAATGGAAAGGGGTATGGATCTGAATCTCTTACGTTATTAACATGACCATAGTCCACACAAGGCCGCATCTTTAAATCAGCCTTCTGGGCAAAGACTATTGGTGAGGCATTGGGAGAGGATTTATTCATAAGCCACCTACTTCTAGCATGCCATCCAACCAAATGCCCAGCACTTTGCCTTCCTCATTATTGTGCGGATACAAGGGACAGTTGATATTAGCAATACTTACTGTCAATTGGAAGGAGAGCTTCTATTCAGTATATGGTGGGATTCAGATTGCAAGATTCATGCTAAAGACATCTTTAAGGGTTCAGAAAATTACTAAATCTTGGGAGAGATCAAGGAAATAGCTCAAAGGTTGAAATGAGCTAAGTGAGCGCTTTGTGCTAAGAGTTCTAATCAGTGGAAATTTCCCACTTAACCTCTTATTTGCAAATGACAAAGAGTTGAGATCCAGCTTAATGTACACCTGTTGATGAAGCCACCACCCTAACCCCTGATGACAGGGTACAGTATATCTGACTAAGAAAAAATTATTTGTAAAAGCAGAAATCCATAGATTAAGAACTGCACTGGACGTTGGACTGTATGACAGGTCATCAGTTCAGAGGGGGCGCTAAGTATATAAGGGGATAGCACAATGTACAGGTCTCATGTGAGCTACTCTTAACTCCATTAAGTTGCTTCTACTCCTGTGTCAAGGTGCGCTTAAACCTTAACCTCATGCATTCCCACTCTGGAGGTAGTTGGAAACAAGAAGAAAGCTTAATACTATTTATTGGTCATCTACCGAGAGGGTAGCAGAAGGAGGGCCGGACCCATGATGAGGAGTAGAATCTTTGGTAACCTATGGACTATACTGGTGCTCTCAAAATGGCCATCTGCGAGGTTCTCCTGGTCCACAAACAAGATAAGGTTAGTAGGATCGACGACTATGGACTTGTTCATCTCAATTTCAGGGGAGGGAGGCTATAAGGTCAACATATCAGAGGAACTTTTGTGATCTTGTGCTCCAAGAGGAGAATAAATTGTAGGGATAGGGGTTAGATTTGTGTTATGGAGATTAGTTTCCTGATCAGTATCTTCGTGTAATTCCACTTGAGTCATTTAAGTGGGCGTTAAAGAGGATTTTATGGGTCTAACGTTACAATCAGGTCCTCTTCCTTTGGAGTATGAAAGAGTTCACAAGAGGTACTCTGTTGCTCTCCAGGGTGCTTTGAGATTATAGGGATACCATTGTCTTCCAGAAGAACGCAACCATAGACCCTTATTCCTGAAGAGATGGTGGTAGTAGTCTTTAAATGAGATGAATAATCTCAAGGGGACCAGCTGACAGAGATTATGACGTGACTGCCACTGAGGGTATGCTTCCATGGAGGCGTTTTGTCCAATTAATTACGCCATGGAAAACGCCGCCTACATTGATATTAGATTATGACCCATGAGGATTTATGCCTGTAGTGGTGCCCATGGCTTATTTAAAGGCTGACACTTCAATATCAGTAAGGATCCCAACTGAAGAAACTAATGCTGTGAAGGCTTTTATGAATGCAGATATATCAGAGATATAAAGGTAGTGTAATGGTCAAAAACGTCACAGTTTTGACCACCATCTTGCCTTAGAATTGGCAAAATTAAAATCTATGCCAAAATATTGTCTGATATGAGGTTCCCTCAAGGTAAGTGTTTTTACTCCATGTATTCATCAACTCAACCACAGATTTAGGGAAATTCAAGGCAAGAAAGGATGACACAGGTAAGAGAGGATTTTGGCCCTGAAATTAACATTGTTTTCTTTATTAATAAAAAACACATGGACAAATTCAATCCTAATAAGATATGGCACCGCTAACAGTACAAAAAAACCCAGGGAAGTTTGGTGGATCAAATCAATGCCAAAACCAACATTTTAAGGAAAAAAACTAAGTTTGCTGCAGGGTACTGTAAAAACCGTGGGGTTTTCACCGGTGGACACTTCTTAACACCTGACTCTGGGAGTAAATATGAACTTGCTAATTGTATGAAGACAACTAGCTTAGTAATGTTTTGATAAATGGGTAGATTCAGCCCTACTCTGTCAGATAATAATCAGTGACTTTGGCCTCACTCTGGTAATATATAAGAATTCTAGTGACTTCAGCCTCACTCTGGCATTAACACTTAGACAAGGACTCTCTTCACAAGAAGAATATAAACTACAAAAGTTATTATAAATATAATATAGGTCTAAGGTTTATCTCAGTCTAAGGTGTTTTCTATTATTAAAATAGAAAATATTTATATGTGGAAGTATGGGAGGAAATGCATTAGGGGTAAATCGTGGTAACCACGATGGTCTCAACATGCCTAGCTGACAAAGAAAGATATTGTTTCAAATTCAGGAAAGATTCCAGCTGATATTCATGAGGAATAGAATATTTAAATCACCATTTGTATCAGCCCACATGTCAGCTACCAAACCTGAAAATTTTCCATGAGTAATTGCCCATTTTGAGCCAATTTACTCAACTCCAAATTGTTGGCAACAATCCCCAACAAAATTGTAACTGTAATTATCATTAAATATGATCCTATGATAATTACAATTAACCCTTCAGTCAGTTAATATTGCCAACTAGATGACATAATTAAATCATAATCCAAAGCTTAATCAATAAGCTAAATTAAAATATGTGAACCATTATTTTAAATAAATTGAAGCTTAATTAATCTCAAGCTGGATGATGTGGTCATATAAAATTCCCACACATCCCCACGCTTGACCAGATTATCAGCTAAAAATGTCCTCTTCCAATACTTCATGCTATGAGCAAGTCATGGCCAATCTATCTGAAATGGACGTTTCCCTTTTTTGAGCAATGTTACAAACCACCCAAAGAGGTATCCTTTCCCATTCTGCCAGGTATAGCGCCCTGAGATAACCTGATTAAGTTCCCTCTTCATCTGCTCTCCCCACAACGGTAGCTATTTTTGAAGAAGAAATAGCGTTGGTACTTCCTCAATAAATTCTCAGCATTTAATTTCATTTTTCCTTCCATCAAGCTCAATTTCAAGTTTTTATTGGACTCAGCTCCATCTGTTCTAAATTCAGAGATTGCCCTCAAGCCCAATGAAGAGATTTCCCTTGATTTAAATCAATCATTCTTAATAGAGTTGAATAAACTCCCCAAGTTCCTTTTTCAGAATGAATATTATTAATAAATAATCTTGGCAACTGAATTGTCATTCAGTAATGATGAGCATGTTGAGCTTCCATATCAGGAACTTAGGAGGAAATTGATGAAGCCCTTAGCATTTCTTTTGCTTCTTGTGACCTTGATACTTTGCTCAACCAAAATAATGCAACTTATGCACTTTGGTTTTCAGAGCAAGTACTTTGCATATGGGCCACCTCACTCCCTGCATTGCCAAATTTCCAACGTTCCTTTCCTTTTTGCTTTCAAGAGGCCTGCAGCCACCACCTCCAAGATGCTGTTAATTGTTGCACAATTACTTTGCAGCGGGGAATATCTGATGATACCTCCCATTAATGGAGATAATTGAGGGAACGGTTTGACAGCTACCTGCACATATTCCCTGTTTGTTATTCTCTCATATGGCAAGTGTTTTTGACAAAGCTTGTCATCAAGCACTTCGCACACAACTTCCTGAACCTGTGTCATATAGAGATTATATGGACTTGTTTGTGGATTGCATTTTCTTGCATTGGTGTTTTCCCCTGCAATCCAGTGTTTCTCACCTGCCAATTTGGACATTCCATTCACTCTTCCAATTGTAGCATATTCTCAAAATTCCCCTCAGGTCCAAAAAAATTGGTTTTGCATTGATCTAACCCTTGCTAACATCCAATCACAGATTAACTTCAGCGGCCTCTTTCATAATATTGCCATTCAACCTCCCTCCCCCAGAGGCGTCAAAAAAGAGCTCACAATTTGCAACCCAAGGCTTAAAAATAAATATAATAATTTTTTTAATTAATTTCTTTTTTCTTCCCTTTTTTTTTTTCTCTTTTTCTAAAAATATAATAAAACTTTTCTTAATATATACTTTTAGTAAACTTATTTTTAACTATTTTTTATTTTTAGCGTATTATTTTTTTCTTTTTTTATTATAATATTTAGTATGATTATTATGCCTATTATTATTATTATAATAATTATTATTACTACTTTTTTATTGCTTTTCTTTCGCCTAAGCGTCACTTTTATAGAGTGAAGGAAGATTCAATTGAACTCAAACATTCAATAATCAGTACATAAGGAAAAGATGCATAACTCCAACCAGAATTCCTGGGAAAACATCGCAAATGGTGGTAATTCCACTAACATGTCATTCCTCAAGGGCATCAAAGCTCTCACAAGGAGCTCCTGGCAAGCCATACAAACCAGACCAAACAAAAAATGCAAGTCCCTACTGAAGGGTACTTGAAAATGCTGCACCAACATATTCTTTTTAATAATATCCGCCATTCACTCACCTCATCCCCAGTTAAGCATGGTGTTAGAGTGAACTTCAGGGTTGAGCACCCAGAGATCTTGTTGGCAATCACAGAAAAAAAAATTTATTTCAAAAATGCCGTTTTTATTAAGCAAGAATTCTATTGAGGATTCATAGATATTGGCTTCGCCACTGTGGAGCAGGCAGATGCCGTGGCAAAGGTCATCATTGAGGTAACTGTCAAGGGTGTGCCCCACCGCATCAATGTACACTGTACCCACTGGAACAAGGAGAATGACCTTTTCATCACTTTTGAAGATCTCTCCACTGATCTCCCCTGTGAATTTGTAAAAGCAGAGTTGATCAAGGGTCTTGAGGAATATGGAAGAGTGAAGCAGTTTATGCTTTAGTGCTTCCACCTCATGCCAGAATACTGCAGTGGGAAGGCAATCACAGTTATTGACCCCAAGCCCAAAGTAGAAGCTAACCCCAACCTGATACCACGCGTTGCACAGTTCATCTTGCCAGAGGGACAAGCATCTGACCCCTTCAAAGTCACCCCAGAGAGGGCTCCACCCATCTACCTGCACTGCCCGGAGCTTGGGCATTGGGCCCTTGCATGCCCTGCTGCAGGCAAGTAGCAAGAGGAGGAGTATTAAGAGGATATGGATGAAACCAATAAAAATTTTGGGAAACTCCAGGTGGTGACAACCCCATTCAATTGGGGGGAACACAGTGAGTACCAGATCGTTGACCAGTCACTGCAAAACAATGCAAAACAGAGGAAAAGGTGAAGAAATGGGAAATGGCCAGAGCATGGGCTGAGGAAGCTAAAAAAGCGAATCAGATCCTGGAAACAATCAACAAAGATGGAAACGCAAACTGCTTTGAGATCCTGAGGGAGATCCCTGAAGAATCAATGAGTGGACAGCAAACCATCAGACACATGCGGCAACACACAGGAAAATGCATCCCATAGGAGCTGGAAATGATCCAGTGCTGGCTCAGGCCAGATTTCACAAATCCAGTCACTTACCTATGATTTCAACAAAAAATTCATAGAACAAAAATTAAAAAATTTTCAGGATGGTCCAGCAACTGATAGGGTGAGCGTGGCTTCAGCTCAAATCAGCTCAGTGGCTCAGAAATCCCAACTGGAAACTTGAAGCTCAAATTGCTTGAGTTGTGATAGAAACGGGTCTAATTGCCTGGAACTATCTGATTAAGGTGTATTGGGAAGATCAGGTAATCTAATCACAATAGATATGCTCAACATCACAGGGCTGAAGGCTGCCACGTCCTGGGCCAAGAAGATTCACCACCTGCGAAACCCTCTGGCTGACATCCTGGCGATCCAGGAGAGTCACTGCTCGAGGGGGAGGAACCTAAGTGGACCCATATGCTCCTCCCAAACTTCTCAACTTGGTCCACCCTCTGCGGGTTCATGATCAAACCAGGCAGGGCATCACCATCACATCATCAACTGATCACCTAGGGGAAAGAGTCCTGGATGATACAATCACCTGGCGAGGAAGTCAGTACACCATGGTCACCAATGCCCACAACATACCTAGCAAACGTGCCAACTTCTTCGAGGAGATGGCCAATCTATCACCACTAGAAGACAGCCTTCTCCTAGGGGACATGAACTGTTGGCTCACAAGGGCCACAGACAGATGGCCCCGGACATTGACCACCCTCGAGGACACCAGGAACTCACGTTGCTCATGGCTGCAATGAGAGTTATAGATGCACGCCCAAAAGGCATGCCAACCCTCAAGCACATGACAAGGCCACATTTCATAGAGGGCGAGCTGCTCCTCAATGATGTGCATTGACCTAATCTGCATCCCAGCGACCCTGAAGTGCATGGTAGGAAACTTTGAAACAGTTAGTATCCCCCACTCAGACCATCGGCTGGTAAAGATTACCTTGAGGTTGGAATTGCAGGCACAACCGCGCCCAAAATGGGAAAAAATCCACCCACAAATGGTGAGTATACTGACTTTGCCCACTGGCTAGTGGTAAAAACCATGTCACACAAATTGAGGGACCCCCTCAGTGTAACCTGATCCAGACCTGGGGATACCTAAAAGCTGAAATGGTCACCACCGCAAAACATGCATCCTCCAGGAGGCATGTGGCCAAGACGTAGGCTCATCAAAATGGTGATCAATCAATGAACACATCTCAAGAAGAACGCCCCTCAGATGGGCCACAGCATCAACTGGACGAGGGAATGGGTTTGGTTGACCCTCAATATCCAAGGTTTCAGCAAGCTAACTCTGGAGCGGCTCATGATACAGGCTGGAGCAAAACTGGTGGCCGAGGGCAAAAAATCAACCAGATTCTTCATGCACCAGTTCACAACTCAGAAATCCTGGACCCAATGCGATGCCCTGGCCATGCAAGATGGCACTGTAGCACGTCACATAGATGCACTAGCGGAAATAATGCACAATTACTACATGAATTTATACTCAAATGAGTGAGCTTTACCTCAGGTCATCAAGTCATACCTTGAGATGATGGAGCCACCCCCTGACCCTGGACATGTCAGCCCTCATGTCGCTGATAACAAAAGAGGAGCTTAACATGGAGATTGTAACGCACCGGATCCTTCCAATGAGCCACAATTGAGTTGGGCAACAGAATCCATGTTACAGACCATAGGGCTGACATGGCTCCTGATACGACTCTCCTTGTGCGCGCGCTACAAGACTGGACAAGCACCCCCTGGAAGACAGTTGCAAGAATACTCAAACCCAGCAACATGCCTTGACTCCAAGACAAGGTATAAAGGGAGACAATAGCTCTCCCAAGCTCACTCTCCAAGTCCAATTCTTGTTGGTTCAAACCAAACATGGCTGCAGTTAGGCAATATTTAAAAAAAAACTCAAAGTATAAATATATGAATTTTAAGTTTTTTTTATTTAATATTGGCCAGGTCGATAGAAAACAGAACTGAGAAGCCTCCAGCTTCCAGTTCCTTCCCTATATACACATGCTACAAGCTAATATAAATTATAACACAAGCTTATGGTGCTAATCTGACTGATGCTTGGTGTAAACCTTACAGCAGGATCGCGGAATCCTCACTCAATGGTTCTGTGCCAGTTCTGATCCTCAACAGTTCCGCACCAGTTCCATTTCGAATTCCAAACGAACTGCGAAACTTCCAAGCACCCATTCCATTCCATTTTTGATTCAAATCCAAATCGAATCTCAAAACTACCTCTTTTACTTGATTCTCGTTTTTCCTCGACTTGAACGCCCATCTTGCTGCTTGGCCTCCTTCAAGCTCCTGCCCCTTAGGCGTCCCTGCCAGGACCAACTCCCTCCTCCTCCACACATCCAGACACAGCCTGCCCTGTCTTACCAAAGATCAGGGCAATGTGATGTTGAGGATAGACCTCAACCGTCACATCACCCCCCTAGACAGGAAGAACTCTTTGATTTTCTCAGGACATCGGGCACAATCCCTAGCTGACTGCCATGTGGACTCCTCAATAGGATGACCCACCCAATGTACCAAGAATGAACGATGTCCTCTCACCACTTTGGTGTCAAGAATCTCCTCAACTTCATACTCTTTGGCTCCTCCTCCAGCTGGAAATAAAGGAGAAGGACTTTCAGGTTGCTGGCCAAAGAATGGCTTGAGCTGCGATACGTGCAACACTGGATGAGCTCTTGACCCTTCTGGGAGCTTCAGCTCAAATGCCACCTCGTTCACCTCCCTCACTACCTGATATGGGCCCAATGCCACCGGCCCCAATTTCCGGCTCCTTACAGGCAAGGCATATTTCCGAGCATTCACCAAGACCCAATCACCTCTCTTGAAAGCTCTACCCTCAGATCTATGCCGGTCTGCCTTCCTCTTCTGAGCCGCGACTGCCACCACCAAATTCTTCTTCAGGAGCTCCAGGGTGTCACGGGTATCTCGTAACAGTTCATCTGCCGCTGGATTCCGCCCTTGCTCCCTAGACCCCATACCCTCTGGGTGTTGGCCGTGATTTGCGAAAATGGGGTCATACCCATGGATGAATGCTTATGATTGTTATAAGCAAATTGAGCCAGCTTCACCCAATATACCCAGTCATCCTGCCGCCCTGAGACATAGCACCTCAAATACTGCTCCAATATCTGATTTACTCTCTCAGTTTGGCCGTCTGACTGAGGATGATATGCTGACAAATGGCAAGCCTTGATCTTTAGATTTCCCAACATGTGGAGCCAAAATTTAGATGTAAATTGCGGACCCCGATCTGACACAATCTCTTCAGGCACCCCATGTCTAAAGAAAATCTCATTTACAAAAATCTGTCCTGCCACTTTTGCAGAAATGGTTGACCGACAAGGGAAAAACTCTGCATATTTAGTCAGGCGATCCACCACCACCATTAAGGCATCCATCCCCTGTGACTTGGGCAGTCCTGTGATGAAATCCACACTCACTGAGGACCATGGCCTAGAAGGAATCTAAAGCGGCTTCAATTTCCCCCCGGTGCCACCTGTTGGGCCTTTTCCCTGGTGCAAACCACACAATGTGAAACATATTTCCGCACTGCCTCACCCACACCTCTCCACGAATAGTGACGGCAAACAAGATCTAACGTTTTCTCTTGACTGGGATGACCTTCCAGAGGATGGTCGTGATTAGCTGCCATTACCTCTTGTTGCAGACTCTTCACCATGACCCAAATCCTTCCCTCATGGCATATGATACCATCCCGAACTGAGAATCCCGCATGCCCCCTGCTTGTCTCACCTTCCCCTGTCTCTTCTCTTATCCGTTGGCCCAGCTCACATCTTTGCTGCGCAGTCCGGATTCTTCCTGCCATTCCGTCTCTCCAACCCTGGATCGTTGCAAACAAGTTCTGTGGCAACATTGTGGCTGTGTTGAACTTCCTCAACTCCTCATCAGAAAACACCAGTCCAGAATCACGGCTCAATAAATCTGGCAAGATATTTTGTTTTCCCGGCTTATATTCAATCCGCAGGTCATATTGAACCAACTCTAAGTGCCACCAGGCCTGCCTCTGGTTCATCAGGCGTGGGGACTTATAGTATTCTAAGGCTCAATGGTCCGTTTGGATGACAACTGGGTGCCTGGCATACAATAGGTGATGTTGCCACTCCTCCAAGGCTGCAACTATTGCCAAAAGTTCATTATTATAAACTGGATAGTTGGTTTCAGCTGGTGCCATCTTCCGACTGAAATAACAAACAGGATGTTCAACCCCATCTTTACCCTCCTGCAACAACACGGCTCCAAGTGCAAAATTTGACGCGTCAGTCTCTACCACGAATGTTTTGTTTGGGTCAGGGTGTGCCAGAACTGGGGCTGTCAGCAAACTCGTCTTCACTTGCTGAAATGACCTCTCCTCAGCCTCTCCCCAAACGAATGGCACATTTCCCATCAGTCTTGTCAACGGCACAGCCCATTGGGCCAGATCCTTAGAAAACCTTTGCACGAAATTCACCACCCCCAAGAAGCTTCGCACTTCAGTCCTATTCCCAGGAGCCTTCCATTCCCGCACTGCCCGCAACTTATCAGGACAGATCGCTATCCCTTCTTGGAGGACCACGTTCCCTAGGAAGGACACTGATTCCTTATTGAACTCGCACTTGGATGGCTTCAACTTCAAGCCCGCGTTACTAACCACCTCCAACACACTTCTCACATCCCTCACATGGTCCTGTACGATTTGGAAAACACCAGGATGTCATCCATATAGGCAACACAACACTTACCCACTAAGTCCCCCAATACATGATCAATTATGCGCTGGAAAACTGCAGGGGCATTGCGTAGCCCAAATGACATAACCCTGTACTCGAAGTTTCCCAGATGACATTTGAATGCTGTATACCGCTGGTGCTCAGGGCGAACAGGAATCTGATTAAAAGCGTCCACCAAATCCAATTTGGTGAACACCTTACACCCGGAGATCATGGGCAGAATGTTCTCCATGAGTGGCATTGGATAGGGGTCAGGTTCCGTTACCTCATTAAGGCGTCGGAAATCAACACAATGACGTAACTCCCCCTGACTTGGGAACCAACAGGACTGGCGAAACCACCGGCGACTTGGAAGGCACAATCAAACCCATATCCAGCATCTTCTGGACATAACCCTCCAATGCCTCTCGGGCCCAGGGATTCAACGGATAGACTGGACAGCCCTTTGGTAACTCAGAGCCTTCCTTAAACCGGAAACCAAATGCAAAATCCCCTGTAGGCGAAAAGGGCGCATCACCTTTAGGCTCAAACACCTCCGCGAAATCCCGATACTCCCTTGGCAATCCTTCCTCTGACACACTTGAGGTGATTCCACCCATGTGCTTCACCATCGAACCTAGGGACTGAAACGTCCATTCAAATGACCCCTGGCCTCTAGGCGACAGCAGAACCCTCTCTCTCTTCATATCAAACTGTGGACGGACATGGTGCCACCATTTCATCCCCAGCACCACAGAATGTGGCAGGTGAGCTACGGCGTGAAACTCCTCCCTGAATACCTCCGGGCCTTGCCTCAACAGGACCTTGGCCTGTACTCGCCATACCGCCGTTCTTTTGGAGGTGTCTGCCAACTTCACCCATCCATCCTTCTGTAATGACAATCCATGGCTTCTTGCCCATTTCTCCTCAACATAATTCTCCCTAGCTCCGGTATCAATCAAAGCTAGAACTTCACCGCAATCCCTTCCTTCATCCCCCACAAGCACACTGATGGGCAAAATCAGATAAGGATAAGATGAAGTAAGCGGTTTATTTTGAGGTACCAAATTCACCGGTTTCTTGCGAAAATTATAAGGAGCCTTCTTATTCTGAGCCTCAGGATCCTGAGTGGTAATCTCAATGGGAATCCTTGTCTCCCGCACCTCCACCATACCCTCAGGATTCCCTTGACTCTTCTTCCCTTCCTCCACATAGCTAAACCCCTTAGAACCGTAGATGGGCTCAGAACCTGCCCTTCTTCCACCACTCTGTCCTCGGAATCCCCCTGGGGTTCGCACAACTTCCTGACGGGCACGTACCAAACTCAACTGTCATTCTACCTGCAAGGCTAAACCCACCTCTTCCTCCAACGTCACTGCAGGTTTCACCGCCGCCATTGCCAATAATAAATCAGCTTGCAAGTTTTGGCGAAACATGCGCGGAAGCTGAGACTCTGGTGCCTTTGCTGCTCTTGCCAATGCGCGGAACATCTGGCCATAGTCCTCCACTGACTTCTTCCCCTGACCACACTGCAGTAAAGCCGCCCAGGCCGAATCCTGCATCTCATCCGGACATGCTGCACGATCAATCCAATCCAGACATTCCTCCACTGATATGGGTAACCCTGACTGCTCTTCCAAAAGTTCTCGTACCCAGTTGGACTGCTTTACTGGAAGTGCCAACAGAACCTGACTTAACTGCAAGGCAAACGAATCCTCCCCACCCGCTGCCTTTGTCAAACGTCCCTGAAACTGAACCCGGCTAAACGTCTGGTGGATTAGTTCTAGGTCTTCCAATTTCAAAACCGTGGGAATTCTTCCTTTGTCCTTCCCAGGCCCTACCACTTTCCCACCATTCCGGGACACACACTCTAGAACCTGGTATAATTCATGAAGCAAAAAAGCGGTGGAGAATATCACCATCAAGAGTGTTGCAGTATGGTTATACCACTTTGGAAACACCACTTCTTCTGGCACCTCTTTTGCTTGCCACCACAACGACAGGAAAGTAAATGAGTTCTGTTTAATGTAACGCATTGGCTCCTCTCAATGAGCCACAAATGAGTTGGGCAACAGAATCCATGTTACAGATCATAGGGCTGACATGGCTCCTGATACGACTCTCCTTGTGCGCGCGCTACAAGACTGGACAAGCACCCCCTGGAAGACAGTTGCAAGAATACTCAAACCCAGCAACATGCCTTGACTCCAAGACAAGGTATAAAGGGAAACAATAGCTCTCCCAAGCTCACTCTCCAAGTCCAATTCTTGTTGTTTAAACCAAACATGGCTGCAGTTAGGCAATATTTAAAAAAAACTCAAAGTATAAATATATGAATTTTAAGTTTTTTTTTTTATTTAATATTGGCCAGGTCGATAGAAAACAGAACTGAGAAGCCTCCAGCTTCCAGTTCCTTCCCTATATACACATGCTACAAGCTAATATAAATTATAACACAAGCTTATGGTGCTAATCTGACTGATGCTTGGTGTAAACCTTACAGCAGGATCGCGGAATCCTCACTCAATGGTTCTGAGCCAGTTCTGATCCTCAACAGTTCCGCACCAGTTCCATTTCGAATTCCAAACGAACCGCGAAACTTCCAAGCACCCATTCCATTCCATTTTTGATTCAAATCCAAATCGAATCTCAAAACTACCTCTTTTACTTGATTCTCGTTTTTCCTCGACTTGAACGCCCATCTTGCTGCTTGGCCTCCTTCAAGCTCCTGCCCCTTAGGCGTCCCTGCCAGGACCAACTCCCCCTCCTCCTCCACACATCCAGACACAGCCTGCCCTGTCTTACCAAAGATCAGGGCAATTTGATGTTGAGGATAGACCTCAACCATCACAGAGATCAAGAGTCTTCCCCGGTGGAAAAGCCTAAGACCCAATGGGATCCCATATGAGCTGATTGCGGCATTTCTAGACCTGCTCAGCAACATACTCCTCGCCGCACTCAACAGATGCCTGAATGAGACCTAGCTGCTGCCTGAAGGGGAAGAAGCCCTGTTCATTCTTCACCACAAAAAAGGTGACACACAGTCACTTGACAACTGGCAGCCAATCTTGCTGATCAATTCAAACTCCAAACTGCTCACAGAAATCCTGGAACATTGAATGGGTTTAATTGGGAAGAACATGATCTCAACAAACCAGCACGGATTTGTCCCCATCAGGAGTATCCAGGACAACATCCACATGGTCACCAATGTCACCCAGTCAAACTCTAGTGGAGCATTAGTATTCTTAGATCAGAAAAGGCTTATGATAGGGTAGACTGGTCGTACCTGCACTGCTGCATGGAAATAGCACACATGCCATGGAAATTCATTAACTAGGTGATGAAGCAAACAACAAGCACCAGCATGTCAGTATTAGGCCCCAGATTCCAGTAAGCCAAAATTTCGCCTCAATGTGGTGTGAGGCTTAAAGACCCTTTGAGTCCCATGTTGTACAACCTGGCTTTCAACCCAGTGTTGCAGGTGGTGGATGCAGAGCTCAAAGGTATTGATGTGTGCAGGCAGCCACCGCTGAAGGCTCTTGCATATGTGGATGACACAGTCATCAGGATTTTAAGCTTGGAGGACCTGGAGAAACTTGAGTCATTTATTCACCAATATGAAATTGCTTCAAACGCAAGAGTTAACAAATCAACAACGGAAATCTTACCAGTTAGTGCACAGAAATCACCCAACCAACCCTGGGCAGCAAAACCTGAACCAGGGTTTGCTAACTGGCCCCTGCTAGTGCCCCCTGCCTCCTATCACCCCCACTCAGCTGGAAATAGTATCTGAGGTGGATGACAGCTGGGCCTTATATACCTGGCACCGTGGCCATCCAAGGAAGACTGACATCATGGTTAATAAGATAAATCATAACTAAATAGATTATGAGCGCCAAAAAATGCATTCAGAAAATTCAGAAGTTGGATGCATTTCAAAAGCAACAAATCAGGAGCTGGCCGCTGATAGTGGCAATGTCATCATTGAAGCATCAGCAGATCTAAATTTAAATGCAAAAATCAGTTTTGATAAGCAGGTTAGTACTGCAATTATTTGCAGGTTTTAAATTTAACAAGGAAATGATGGAATCGGCAATGAATCAATAAGCTGAACTGATGAAACCAATTTAAATAGGACAACGCACAATTCTGAAGTCTCATAACTCAATACAATCTATTTAAATTATTTAATTACGGCAATCAACGATTGAGACCTTAAGTAAAGGTCTCAGATCTTAACTGAGAATGACATAATCAGCGCCAAATCAGTCAACTGCTCTGACAAAGTTAAACTTTGAAAATTTAATGCACGATTCTGATGTCTCAGAATCTAATATTGTCAATTTAAATAATTTCACTACACCAATCAACGACAGAGACCTTAATTGCAGGCCTCAGCACATTGTTGTAGATGATGTAATTGGTCCTGAATCAGTCAGCTGCTCTGATGAAGTTAGATTAGATAATATAATGCACAATTAAGATGTCTCAAACACTAATTTAAATAATATAAACAATTTAATTCCACCAATCAACAGTCAAGACCTTAATTGCAGGTCTCAGACCATGGATGAGTATGACATATTCAGCAACGAATCAAGTGGGTGGGCTGACAAAACCAATTTTCATTATTGTATACAAAATTATGAAGCTTCAGAGTCCAATCAAAATAATTTAAACAAATTAATTAGGCCAATCAAAAGTTGAGACCTAAACTGCAGGTCTCTGTATATTGCTGGGGATGAAGTAACTGGTGGCGAATCAATTCCCCAACCAAATCCAAATAATTTGAATAATTTAATGTGGAAACCAAAAAGGACCTAAGGCGAACTGAAGAAATAACTTAAAAATTAAATTAAATCAAATTGAAAGTAAATTTATTTGGTAAAATGCATACAATTTGCCAGCACTTAAGGACACACCCCCACCACCCTCCAAAATCCACAAAAAATAAAAAACTGGGCAGAATCCATGCCCCATTCAGGGTGGTACCTTCTGGCAGCCCAGTGCAACATAAGGTTTACACCCTGAGCCCTAATGGGCTAGACCTACTCGGGATTGAGGACAGGCTCATCTAGAAGCTCGCATCCCACAATGCCTCTCTCAGGGGAAGGCAAATGGGACTCGTGGGATGAGTTGAATTCATGAATTTACTCCTGCTTCTGATCCTCTGGTTCCCAGCGGCAATCATCCCCTTCTCCTCAGAATTCCAAAACAACATCAGGGCCTTATTGCAGCCATAGTTGTGGGAAGGCATAAGACCCCCAATATGAATAGGCCTGCTCCACAGACCATGAACAGAAGGAGGCCTAGGCCTCACTGACCATGTCACTTAATCATACAGAATATTCAGTAAGTGGATAGTTAGAGTGACAAGCCCAACCCTGAACCAAACCACTAGTCACATGCTACATGCATCAACCTGGACAGGGACCTCAATTTAGCTAACCCCACAGCACAGAATGCACTTCTGTCCTACCTGGCAGTCAATCTGAATGCCCATGGCCCACACCAGTCCTTGAGCTTCTCTAGCGCAGTACTGAAGACTATCTGTAAAAGTGCGTGGCTGTTCCCTCTCAGCATCACAAGGGGGCAATGCAGTTGAGGGTTTGTAAACTATTCCTACGCTCAGGAATGCAGGGGCACATGAGTCTCAGAGGTGGAATACCCCTGCCAAGTGCATGAACCCTAGCCCATATCGACCTCCTGGATCATAATGATAAGCCATATGACAAAAAAACTCAATTTTTTTGGAAAATTTGCAACCTACAATTTACTTCACCCAAAAATTAGGGCACTCATCTGGTGATGCTTACACAGGGCCTATCAAACAGCTGACTGGTCTAACTCAACCCAGGAATACTGTAAAGTATGTGGTGCAAAAGATACCCTTCTGCATAGGTTAAAAGAGTGCCCAACAGCCTGACTTGTATAAAAACTAGTGTAACCACTGATGGCACACAACCACATACCCACCAAACTCTGTCCAAATTCAAATTTCATGGCACTTAATATTGACTCACCAATCCCAGAATTGCTCTGATCAGTTATTTTTGCACTCTCCCTATGGACAATTTACACATTTTTCTTGAGGCAATTCGAAACTTGGCCCCAAAACCCATCAATATTTGCAATCAATTTAATAAAAAATATAATTAAATCATTCAATATTTAGCTGTTTGGTGAAGTGACTCCATGCCAACTTCAGAGGATGGTGCAGATATGGCTTCCACTCCCCTTCCTAACTGTGAACATAGAAATGCAAACTTGCCTCAACAGTGTAAATTATACTGAGCAGCTCAAGTGAACCCCCTCCAACACTGCCAGGTCCCATGAGCTCACTAGCCACAACGTACTCCCCTGGTACTCGGGTTTAGGTCACAGCCCCCTTATTTCACTTTCTCCCCCCTTCTCTCTTTGGTGTGGCATATTTGTCTTAAGGTCAGCCCACCTCAAATAAAATTATTATTGATACTATTATTATTATTATTTAATTTCCATTTTTTTTAAAAGTTTGCTGTGTACCCTATAAATCACATGACCATCAGATACATTTTTGAACGTGTAGGCATCATTTACCTATTTTATCAATAACCTCAAATGGTCCAAACAATAAAAACAACAAGCTTATTTTAGTGACCGAACCCATGTGTATCACAATAGGCTACTCATTCTCCAACGGCAAAATCCCTTTATGGTAATTCAACTCTTATCATCAGCTTTTTTTGGCCTGAACCCTTCTTTTGATTGTAGTAACATAAGCTTGAGATCGGATATCCACTATAATAAATTGTGAGAAGATTTAGGTATTTATCTGCACTCATCCCTGGAGTCATCGTATGTTAAAATAATCCACAGCTTTGTCAAGGTTTTGGTCAGAAAAATTTGAAATCCTCTTCAGGATATCACTAATACTATATTAATTTTCTCAGATTTGCTCCAAAGATGGTTTGTAGATTGCTATGGTATTCTTGTTCACTCCAATTGTTGATAAATAATATATGGGGATCCACCAGCATACCCGCCTCTAATTGGATGTTTCCTCTCTGGGCTGCTGATGATCCTGCCTCCTTGTTTCTTTGATGCTCCATATTAGTTAAGAAACTTGCATTATTAATTTTGTATATACTTGACTCAGCCCCTGTAGTGAGCATCACGTGTAAAACCGTGAGGTTTTTACTGGTGCCCAGGTCACTTAACTTCTGACTCTTGGAATAAATATGAACTTAATAATTGTAAGATTAAAATTAGCTAGCTGAGTTTGGATAAATGAGTAGATTTGGCCCTACTCTGTCGGATAATAATAAGTGACTTTGGCCTCACTCTGGTAATATATAAGAATTCTAGTGACTTCAGCCTCACTCTGGCATTGACACTTAGACAAGGACTCTCTTCACAAGAAGAGTATAAACTATAAGATAATATAAATATAATATAGGTTTAAGGTTTATCTCAGTCTAAGGTGTTTTCTATTATTAAAATGAAAAAATATTTATATGTGGAAGTATGGGAGGACATGCATTAGGGGTAAATTCTGGTAACCACGATGGTATCAGCATGCCAAGCTGACATAACAGATATTGGTTCAAATTCAGGAAAGATTTCAGCTGATATTCATGAGGAATAGCATATTTAAATCACCATTTGTATCAGCCCACATGTCAGCTAACAAACCTGACAATTTCACATGAGTAATTGCCCATTTTGAGCCAATTACTCATCTCCAAATTGTTGGCAACAATCCCCAACAAAATTGTAACTGTAATTATCATTGGATATGATCCTATGATAATTACAATTAACCCTTCAGTCAGTTATTATTGCCAACTATATGACATAATTAAAATATCGTCCAAAGCTTAGTCAGTAAGCTAATTTAAAATATAAAAACCATTAATTTAATTAGATTGAAGCTTAAATAATTCAGAGCTAAATAATATGGTCATATAAAATTCCCACAGGTACCTGGTAAGACAAGGCAAGAGTGGCCCCAAGGCCTCAGAGAGAACCACGTGAGACAGGAAATGACAAATAAATCTGTACTAAGTTCATAATCACACAGTCCCAAAATTTTAAGGTCACCCTTCTGGGGAGCCCCTCACTCACCTTTCTTTAAGACCCTATGAGCCTAAAGAATAGCTCAGGATGGGCATAGCCCAGCGCAAACCCCGCATAAACTGAAAAACCCAAAAAGCGTCTTGACTTAAGATTTGGAAATCTGAATCTCAAGTCAAAATATAGTTATTGGTTCACCTTGACCATTACAGGTAGAGGTTTAAGAGATGACTGAGATGGGATGCTCTAGATTATGTTGCTTTTACTTCAACAAATACTAGATTCAATAAGGAAATAATTCCCCATTTTTTTGCAGAACGTAGCACACTCTAACCCAACTGCAACCCTCTCTTTCTAAGGCATCTAAGATGCCACAGTTCTTTGTGAATCAGTAGGATAAAAAATTTGAGAACCACTAATTCAAAGTTGACATGAAGTTCTGTAAGGGCATCAATACATGTTCTGCGACTTCTGGCGAGGTAAAGAGCGTAATCCTTACTACTACCACACCTACTGGAGGAGCATCCTGATTTACTGATGCTTTGAGGTCATTGACCTCTGACAATTTAAGTTGTTTACACTACAATGAGAGTGAAACAAGTAATTAGCAAGAGAAAAAACAAGGCAAAGAGGAATGTAGGTTCAATGTAAATAAATAAGCAAACGCTTTGCCTAATTTCACAAAAGAGTTTAGAAAGTGCTTATATTATTGGTCTCCTGATTATGTCATGTATCCTGCTAATTATATTGAGTATGGGATTCCAATATTGATGTGTGACAACCCTGTGAAAAGCCCAGAATGCCAGTGGCGCAGCAGCACTAATGACTTGGAGGAGGGGTTCTCTATACTTTCTATTAGGGTAGTAAGAGTTAAGTAACGTACCAAATGCCCCATAGCAAAATATGGCTGAAATGGGGCAACCTCAAAGGGAGAGGCATCTAGGATGAATAATCCTCCTGGTTATGAAGTTGCTGGCCTTTGGTTTCCTTTTTTAGTACTAGTGGTGCCAACCCAAAAGGGGGAGCCACCACGCATCTTTATTTTCAAATTGGGCCAAATAAGGGACATTCGAAATAAATTATAATTTAAAATGACACCTCAGCTAACAGCTAAGGAAGCCATATCAGAAGGTGAGGAAGCTTTAGGGAAACTTTTATCCGGCGCCTGCTTTAGCTGGCAAACCATGGTGGACAGCATTGTGGTGGGAACATCAGCGACATGGGGCATAAAGAGGTATAGTTATGGGTTTTCTTCGTTTATGAGGGCTGGCCTTTGGTTTCAAGTTCATAATCTTCAGTTCAGTTTCAGATATAAAAAAATCCTTAGGATCATTAAAAGTTGTTGACTTACAAAAATGATGTTCAGGTTCACAAATTTAGATCTAATTCGCTTGATTCAAATATGGGGTAGGCTTGTACATGGTCTCACAGTTGTTTGGGTGTTGAACTGCTGTGCGTAGTTAGAAAAGGCGTTAATATGATGGATCAATAATTATGTAATTTATGATCAATTATCTAAGGTTTGATGTTCTTCAAGAACTGACAATGGGCTTCTCCTCCAGGTTACGAGAATAGGCGTCATTTAACACAAATGTGCACCAAAATAGGCAAGGAAAGTGGCCTCATCTAGTCCAGACCGCGTTGAGCATTTAATGTGTTAGTGGGTCAAGTCAGGTATATGATAATAACCATCCCAAACAATGGGTTTCAATGTTCTTGATTATCCAGATCACACTGAGCCAATTGTTGGTCAGCAAACTGGATATGGTAGAACGAGGTGGGCATCTGGTACAGAAGAATGAAAAACTAATCTGAGTGTATCTTTATGATGACCTCAACAATCATGTGGCAAGCCATTCGATTAATGGATAAGTTTGTCCTCTCAGTGATAATAGCCCCATAATGCTGATTGCAGGGTTTTTAGTGGGATAAAAAAAGGATGTTGGTAGAAAGATAGCCAGAAGAGTATGCAGAGATGTATAGAAACTAATGACTTTAGCTAAATTTTAAAAGAAAAGAATGAACCAATACCTAAACCTATGAAGTGAAGTTAATTTTTATATTTAATAGTGAGGGGAAGACATTAGAGGATGGCTTGAACCTGCCCATCTGACGTGCTTGTAAAGAGTAGCTTAGGTTTGGGATTATCAGATAGCTACATAAGAGTGTATAAAAGTTTTGACAATGAAGCCTCTGGATCAGCAGTGGGAGCATACTTCCTGATCCAAAATTGAGCAAATTTACTTGTATTTTATGCTAGTCATATTTTTTATCAGCTGAGTCAATTTCAATGATTTATTAAATTAAAATTTTTAAGAACAAACTCTTAACTCAGATCAGTGCCATATGATACAAAATTTCATATTTCATGACACAGACTGGCTTATTTGAGTTGGTAAAGTTTTGAGAGTTTTTGGTCAATTTACCAGTTTCCAAGGGGTGAGGAATGACAGAGTGGGGACCAAATAAGGGTGGTCTTTTCTGGTGACCTCTGGCCAGAACTACTTACCTACAAACCCCTTGATATTATTCACAATAAAAAAATCAGAAAAGGAGGGTAAAGTAGGGGGCTTTTTGGGTGCTTAATTTGTCACCAAAGCTCATTAACAGCATGGGTGATGTCTCCCAGTTAAATCAAGGGCTCCAAAGGTGCCTTGGGTCCCTTCTTTCCTCTGTAAAAACACTCTTCATGGTCTAACCCAAGAGGTTAAACTTTCAAACTTAGACCCATTTCAAGAACGTTTGTGATGAAGTTTGGAGAGGAGTGTCTTTTACAGGATACTATCAAAATAACTAAATGCAAAGGTTAAAAGTGGATTACATTATAAACAACTAAAAACAGGAAGGTTTATCTAAATGATAAAAACTTTAATATATAAGCTTGCAACCTACCATAAGGAGGGTGGTTGCCTATATAGTTGGGGTAAGAGAATCAGGAAGGAGCTTGGAAATTGGCCTACAGCTAAGCCCCTGCGTAAACCCCAATTGGGCATGTAGAGATCACTGTAGGGACGTTGTATCTCAAGGGCACATGTAATAAACACACCAATATAGGCACTTCATATAGACAGTGTATGTAAAAACTAGAAAGTAAACATCATATTTGTCACTAATATGCTTCTATAAAAAACTAAAGGAAGAAGGACGCCATAGTGTTGACTTTTGTCAGCTGCTTTAAGGCTTTGCAATTAAATTTCCTTTCCTAGCTGTAGGCTTTAAAGTCATTAAACTAGAAAACTGATCCCCCTCACAATGTTAGTTTCAACCTGATATTCTACTCTATAATGCAATACAATTAGTAAAAGTTATTTGACCGCGTATCAAAACCAAGTAATTTTGGGGCAATCATAAATTATGGAAAACGGGCTGCAAATGCTGTAATCCGTGACACTATAAATAAAACAGTAGTCAACCTTTTAGATTGTAGACTCTGGCAGAAAGGATAAGGAAATGATCACAATCCTATTACTGAAATTTTTACTAGCGAGGCAAAGTAATGATTATAAAAAAATGATGGATGATACTAAACTAAGGCTGCAGGCCTAAGAAATAAAAAATATTAAGGTATTGAGTTGCACAAGTAGGGATTTAGTTATGTATCTCCCGCCATTTTTATCTGTAAAGGATGAACATGTTTAAGGTTACCAATAGAAACGTAATACTAATTCAATTACAACATATAAAGCGTGATACATGGGGAAAAGGACTTTTTTCAACCCTTTATATAAATTCTTTGATTTAAAAACAAATGAATTATAAAAAGATGGCTGGTCAAAACAATTCAAACAGGGCAGGTGGAAATATTATGATGAGCTGAAAAGATGCATCAGAAAGCTCAAATTACATCATAAAATTTGATTCATAAACATTAGATTAGAGAGGAATCTAAGGGATATACAAAGATATGTGGACATCCACATGGGCAAGCTACTACATAATTTTTGTAAGAACCAGTTCCATTAATGGAAATGGATGAGTGAATATTGGAGGTAACTGAGATTTTCTAGTTTTTCCGTGATTTTAGACATCAACACTACCCAATATGACTTATTTGACATAATAAGGCTTATATATTGGGTTTAATAAGGGTTTGGTTAATTCTAGTAAATTATCAGTGATCAGGACATGCTGGGGTGAGCCCTAGGGCACTGTTCTATGCCTTTTACTGAACAAACTCTCTACACACCCTTTCAAATATTTATCAAGGTAAAAGAAGAAATAAAGGCCAAAGAGAGAGAGACCTTTGGGGTAAGTGCTGTCATCCATCGCTCATCTACCACATGAGCTAGCTCACTTATTGGGATAGTAAAATATTGAAAAATTAAGATCTTTTGTACTTCTTTAAGGGTATTGCTCACAATCCCAATGGAGGTGCGGATCAATGGGACTCAAAAGGTTATAAAAATAATCTGTACGGATTTTCTGTTTTGTAGTTTGTAAACGTTACAAATCTGATAGATCTATAAGGCCTTTTTCATCCGTTAAAACATGCAGAGGGACCCTTGAACATGGTGTCCATTAATTTAACTTAAAGTTGCTACACTCCAAGAGGTATAATGCATTCAGGGTGGTCGTAAATCAGTCATATGTTTGCACCCTTCATCCCCAGGAATACAAAGGTCACTTCTGGTGAAAATGCGGCTCTGTCTGTGACAAATTTGTTCCTTATGGTTGGACCTCACAGGGCAAATAGTGATAACTTTGGAACCCAAATTGCCGTCATGATTTGGAGTGCCTTTTTGACCTCTTCCAGATCAAGTACTACCAGTCTAATGCTTATTAACCCCAGTTGAAAGGTCAGCCAAAAAGTGAACTAAACTTATGAGCAATATCTCCACTGTTATGAATCTGCAAGTCATGACACATAAGCTTCAGATCTTCCCCTGACACAGTTTCTATATAACAAAGCCCCATGACACCAACAGCTTTTCCACTTTTGAGACGAGTATATGATATAGTCCCTCATACCATATTGTTGCCTGTCTCACTTCCAAAGTTACTTAAAAAAGAAACGTTTGAAATTTTAGACATAAAATTTACATAGTTTTTATGGGAGCACCTGTCAAAGGTAGTGAATGATTACAGAAGTTTTTCAGACCCAAAATGCCACCTGGGCCATGAGCTTAAGAGAGGTTCCCTTGTTATGTTGGACATTCATCACTTGGACATGAAGTTTTTCCTTGAAGCTAGCGTGCGAATGCTATGGGCCCTATGAAGTGTTAAAGGACTTTATAATTGGCACCTTCTTTATTGAGCTCCCCAATCACTGGAAAAAGCATAACGTGTTCCTAATGTGAGTTGTTCCTGTTCAAAGGCCCCATGCCTGCAATTCCTGAAACTATTATTGTTGATGTATACCTGAGGGTAGAGGTAGAGGCAATCTTCACCTCTTGGAAATCACAACACTATATCCAGTACTTGGTGGCGTGGAAAGGCTATTCTAGGAAACTATTTAAGTAAGTAAAAAGATTATTTAAACTGTAAAGAATTGACAAAAGAGTTCTGAATATCCCACCCCGCAGCTCCTCGCACCCTCAGAAGATTGTCACACTCATTGCCATCAAGTCCCTGTAGCAACCGAGCTTCTGAGGCCCTATTTGTCACCTCAATATTGCAAACCTAAGCTGGAAAGGGTTTCCTCGATCCTCATGCCATCATGGTTGCTTTATTATGCAATTTCCCATATTAACATCCAATAGATAGTTTAAATTCCGCCATGTTCAGGGGGTCCTGATATCACTCACAGAACGATACTAAAAACACAATATATCTTTTACAGGCTGAGGAGCGACGGGACTTCCCTACTTTGCCACCAGCCTTTGTCACCCATCATTTTCACAAGGCTGCACTAATAGGCTGTAAACCCTATCCAACTCTTTTCATGTTGTACAACCAGACTCATGGCGTACTGGGATGTTGCACCCCCTCCTAATCCTGGTAAATCGTGACCAAAGTTCCAGTATATAAGAATTTAAAGTAGATAATATTATAACAGCGCAGTTTGTAAGTGAATGAGCATTACTTTGAAAGAATCGACTAAAATAAGTAGAATTTCTTAGTGAGAGATGAAAAACACCCTCACTTGGTGAATAGTAGCCTTGTAAGAGCTAAGCAAATTAATAGATATTAGGTGTGGTCAAGGCTCAATGGATGCGCCATTCTGACGCTTGTCTACTGTCAAATCAATAGAACCTATATTTTTTAGAAATCTGCCACAAATATGATTAATTAATAATTTATCATAAAGTGAATTTTCTTGCCAATTAAGTTGTTTTGGAAAATTGGGATCAAAAATGTTATCATAACAGATTCTTAAGTCTTGATATTTGGAAATACATGTACAATCACCAACTGTTACATTTCCTAAGAGGCATATAAGATATGCTTTGCTTATATCCTTGGATGTAAAAAACTGTTTATGAAAAGGAAAAATATTAAGATATTTGATCAGGCCTCCAGATGGAATGTATGCAATAACATGACTGAAGTAAGAAAGATCATAAGCTCCAAATGTGTATCCATTTCAGATCATTGACCTAGTTTATATGAGAGATGAGTAATAGATGAATGCCCTAGACCCGAAAAATCCTCCCTCCTTGCCCAATATTTCTTCTGATACTTTGAATAAGATGATTCAAAAGGTTTTAGAGTGGTGGTAAAGTATAAAGTCTCTGGAAGGCTCCTAGGGCTCACCCAAACAAGGCATGATCATTGACAACTTTTAAGTATCACCTAACCCCTCCCTACACCCATATAAACCCCAATATGTCCATTAGTATGATTGGGTTAATTTCAATAGTATGAGTTGTGAAACAAACTCACGGATCATTCCATTTACCTTCAATGTTCATTTTATAATTCCATCAATTGGACAGGTTCAAATGGAAAGATTAAAGTACCTTACTTAATTGGATAAAGCTATTTAAGGTAAGTAGTATCCCTCTAGATTCCCCTATAATCCAGAGTTGACACTATAGTAATCTTTATGATGCAATCCAACCTTTTATGAAATCTCAACTTAACTCAGAGTACTAATCCCAACCTGCCAAATATAAATACCAGATAGTTTTAGCTGAAAGCCAACTTCCAAGGTTGCCCCATTTATCTCTAGCCCAATATAAAGGGCAGCAACCCTATTAGGGTAAATTGCCAGTTTATTTCTAAAAATTATCTCCATTTCAATTACCCATCCTGTTTTTAGCTTTTTACCATGTGTCCGCCCTCCACAGTTGCCTTTATATGTCTTATTAAATATAACAAGCCATGAAGCCATATGCTTTTTTACTACTAACACTCATGGAGTGGACATTGTGATCTTGAATCCAATACTTCTCCATGCTTTAGCGGAGTTCATGTAACTATATATAATTGACCCTGTTGGCCAATCTGTTGCGCATGCTATAGACACCATTAACCTGAAATTACTCTCCAAGTCCGCCTCTAATTCTCATAATCAACCCAATCTATGCCTCATAAACCCAAATTAATTCTTATATAAAACCAACAGCCGCAAATCTCAGAGAGGTTGTCACCCTCCCGACCTCTCCCTCTCATAAGGTTCTCAATTAAGACCCACAATTCCTATCACAGTTGTTTGGCTTGTTATGAACCGCTGGTAAGTTATTGAACTTATTTGCTCCTCTATATCCACTATAACTTTTCACTACCATGTCATTAAGTCGCTAGGCCCTTGGTATTTGAGTCATTCTCTGGACACCAACACACTATCCTAAGTTGTCAATCTACTTTTAGTCTGCTTAATCATGTCAGTGCCCGTTTCTAATTTTAATGACAGATGTTCAGAAAAATCCAAAGTTAGATCTCTGATTGATTTTCCTGTTTTTTATATTTTCTTTAGAAAACACATGACCATGTCTTAGGGTAAAATGGATTTAACAATCACCTAGCTAACTAAAAGATAAAAATAGGCTTGGATCCTATGCTAATATCATATTTAGATCTCAATAGTTTTTTAATTTTAAAATATACAATGCTATTAAATAGGGTTTTTTTAATTTTGGTGATTCCATATATACCTGCCGCAGGGTTTTTTGCACAGAGTATGGCCATTTAACAATTGGAATGGATGATATGACGATCACCAGTTCCTCAGATCACTTGTAAATTGTTAATTTATAATAAAACGGGAGCAATTTCTCCCAATTATCTCTTTATTTTTAATATAATAAACCAGAAACTTTTTCTCTCTCGTTGCAATCACTTTTGCAACTTATTCAATTAAAGTCTGAATCTAGTTTGATAATCTCACAGAGGAGATTACTCTGCGCCCATGTCAGGGAGCAGTTGGGCAAGTAAGGTAAGAGGCACAGGTGGTAGGCCCGCGACCTCCAACGTTCAAAAACGTCCAGAGAAACTGGCGAAATAGAAAAAAGTAAAAAACTGGCAGTCACTATTTCCCCAGAAATCCTCGCTTGGCAGGTGCGATATAACCAGTACATCAACATGCTGCACTCTCAACCACTCTCATCGGTGGAATATGGAGTCTGGGTGTTTCTGGATATCCAACAAACAGCTTTATGGGAAAAATTTTGTGGGGATGTGCACACCTTTTTCCTGACCGCGGTGTACATTGCACTGCACTCCATGTCATGCAGTTGGCTGGATCTCAGTTTTGAAAACAAGGAGGCAGCAGATGAAGCTGCTGCGGTATGCGTAGTGATTGACCTCCCTGAAGGGCAATGGGTCATTGAAACCAAACGCACCAGATGGACAAAATCCAACCAGATTTTCCTCACATTTGACTTTTTGCCCACTACAGTCAAGCGTGCCATTCTGGAGCAGCACCTGAAAGATGGTCTCACCATATATGGCGAAATACAATCCTTAGAGATGCAATGCTTTATGCTGATGCCACACCTGTGCATCAGCAAAGCCATTGCAGTTTTGACTCAAACTGAGGAGATCACGAAGGACCTAACCCAGATCCCACACTCCACTTATATTAATATGAAAGGGCATACCACCCCCTTTCTGGGTAACTTTAGACATCGCACCCCCCATCTGCACCCACTGTGACGTGTTCAGCCATAAGGCACATGCATGCCCCACCAAAAAGGGCATCACATTCTAAGAGCACCCCTCAGTGGCCATGGCCAGCGGGGAGGTGCACTATGAACCAGCCACCAACACCAAAGAGGCTTTACCGTGGGGAGCACAAGGCTGCTACTTATTAGTAAAGCCTATTTCCCCTCAAGAGCGAAAGAAGGCCAAACAGGCCCGCAGGACCACAGCCAAGTAAGTGGCCAAAGTAGCTTCCACTATCACACACTCCCAATGCCAGGAGGACATCGAAACCTTTGAGGTGTAAGCAACTCGGGAATCCTCAAACTAATCAGATTGGGAAGCCCATGCCATTTGGGCCACCCAATCTGAGGATTTGATGGGTGACTCGATCTCACCTGTCCTTTGCAACCAAGCCCAAATTGAAACTGACTTGGTCTCTAACCTGCCTGAATATTTTTTTGCCCTGAACGTTGGTGCACTGAACTCATCTGCACCGCAAAAATTTGTTTAATGTTGGGGAAACAAAAAGTGAAGGCAAAAGCCAACGCGAACCTGTCTACTAAAATTAAAAAAACCACTGATAGCGTTGCCACAAAACACCTGCACTGCTGTGAAGGCCAGTGGGGATCCAGAGTAGGCTGGTGGGCCCGGGTGCCCACCCCCTCACACCTAAGGTGTTAAGGGGGAAGCCTGACTTTAGGGACGTTGAATATCGCCAGACTCAAGGCCTTGTCGTCCCAGGATAGGAAACTGAGTTTTTACAAAAAATTTACACGTGGACATCCTGGCCATCCAGGAATCCCACTGTCTACGTGGTTCCGAGAATGCTTGGAAAACCATACTCCTCCCTTCCCTATCCTTCTGGTTGGAGCACTGTGGGGTGCTAGTTCAGAAAAATAATTTTTTTAAATTTCCATTGTTGGAATCCTTCCTCAATGGCTGAGTCCTCAGTGTTACATTTTTGTGGGCTGACGTGGTGCACGCTATCATCAACATTTATGCCCTGACCTGTGCATGAGAGCATCAGGAATTTTACTCATTGGACAAATCCCTTCCATTACCCCCTGACCCTTTTGTAGTTGGCGACATAAACTGTTGGCTAAAGTCACCCACGGACCATTGGTCTTCCTCATCCATGCCCCCCAGGGTCACATAGAACTTTGCATTCTAAAGGCCACCCTTGGGTTATTAGATGTGCTTCTGTGGCAAGCCCCACTGCTTGAAAACATGACGCGCCCCCACGTCTACAACAGCCAATTAAGGTCCATGACCCACATCAACCTTATCCTCATACTGTCAAAATTTCAATCTCACATTTCACACTTCCAAACAACAAAAATCAAATTCTCTGACCACTGGCTGGTCTCAATAACCTACCACTTACCCATCACAGTGGCTAGGGTTCCGCATTGGTGCAAACTCTGCCCACCCAAACTTGCGTTGCCAGGATTTTCCACTTGGGTGGAATCAGCAACTTTGGCAAAAGAGTTTATTACACCATTTTGTGCGAACCCAATTTCCACATGGTCAGCCTTCAAAGAGGACACCATCTGCCACACTCGCCACCTCTCCTCCTGACGCTCACAAGCTACATCAGCCATCATCTCGCGCACTCTGCCAGAGTTGGCACACCTGGAGTCCAACATCCCTGCCACAGGCTACAGCCCTGCTTGGGGCTGGAAGTGGGCAGAAGCAGCTGCCCACCTCAACACGCTCAAAAGGCAACACAAACATTGGGTTTGTGTTTAGTACAGGGCCAAACACATTACAGAGGGTGGCACATGCTCTGCATATTTTTTTAAAAAAATTCTTTGCACTGCGCCAGAGCGTGGCCCACAAACAGGTGCAGAGATCATATGATTCCGTCTAGGATATGCTGGTCAAAGTGGCAATTGAAATATAAAAGTATTACTCCGAGTTGTACTGCTCTGATCCAATTCAGCTGGCCAAAATGGAGAAATTTCTTGATAGCACTCACATCCGCACCATTTCCCAATACCTGGAATTAATGAATTTGATTACTCCAAATGAACTCTGGTCTGCCATCCGTGGTGCACCAAATCAGAAATGCCCAGGCCCTGTTGGCATTCCGTATGAGTTCTATAAGAAGTACTTCAAATATATATCCTCACTGCTGTTTGCCTCCCTTAACCAGAGCATTCTGGATACGCGCCTTCTACCAGGAGGGCAAGAGGCCTTCACCGTCACACTCTTCAAGAAAGGGGATAAGCTAGACCTAGCCAACTGGCACCCCATTTCTTTAACTAACATGGATAAAAAAATAAAAACTAAAATCATGGCTAACCGTTTAGGGATTGTAGCTTCTGCCACCATTTCCCCAGAACAATTTAGTTTCATAAACAGAAGATCGATTTGGGACAACGTGCACTCTGTGGCTGATGCATGCCAGTCCACAGCCTCTGGGGCACTTTTATTTTTGGACCAATAGAAGGCCTATGATGGATTAAACTGGGAATACCTCAGGGCCTGCCTCAACCAAATCCGCTTGCCCCTCGCTTCATCAACTGGGTAATGCTTAAAGAATCTGCAACAATGGTAGTGCGTTGCCCAGGCTTCCTAACGGAGTAGCCCGCCCTCAAAGGGGCCTACGCCAAGGGGACCCCCTTAGCCCACTCTTATACAACTTTAGCCTTGACCCACTACTTCAAAATGTGAATTCCCACCTCACTGGGGTCCATGTACCAGGCCAAGCCCCAGTCAAGATGATGGCGTTTGCAATGAATGTGTGGTCGGGGTGTCTAATAATCAAGATGCACGCGCGCTTGAAGCTCTCATCCAGGATATCTCTGGTAAGTAATGGTGCACTGAACGCTTCCAAAACCAAAATCATCCTCCTTGGTTGGTATCAACCCTTCTGGGCCCCAGCAACCAATGCCCAGCCCAGCCCATCTGCTCGCACACATGCTCGCCTTCCCTGCTCACCCCACACCGACCCACTTGTGCTCCCCTTCGTGCCATGACCTACCATTGGGCCTGTCCGCCATCAGGGCGTGTGGGTGGAGGCAGGCGGGTATGCCTCAGCAGTAATGGAAATCGTATTCTAGACTGTGTGATGAAGCGTATCGCCTCCCTCAGAGCCCATCCTACTTCCCTTACTGGCAGGGTTGTCTTAGCCAACTCTATGCTCCTCTCTAAAGTCTGGTATGGAGACCATGCAATCGCCTTCTCCGCGGCTTTTCAAATCTATGTATGCCCTCCTACAAGGGTGGCTATGGTCAGGCCGCCCACCGCCAGTGCAGCTTGAGGTCATGTTTGGCCCTCATCGTCATGGTGACATGGGCCTGCTCGACCTTAAAGCCCATGCTGCAAGATCCTGGGCACCTGGGTTGCAGCTGTCACTGCCCCTACGCTCCCAACCCAACACTGGTCCCGCGTGGCCCACTCCAACTTCTCCCGCGCCCTGGGCCCTAACAATCCATCAAACCCTCATTCCTTGATGAAATATCTGGCTTCCCACCCATCGGCCACAGGTCCTCACGTTACTAAAACCCACTACAAACAAATCTTCCTCTCATGCGGAGCGCTGAGTGGAGAATTCATATTTTTGGACACACAGCCCATAGAGGCCGCCCCTCTTCTCAGTTCACACAGGAGGTACAGGGGTTACCCAATCAAGATGGCTTGATCCCCACACGGCCCCATGTCCTATCCAGGGTGGACTACCTGGACATGATGGACATCAGTTTCTCCATTGAGACTCAGAAGACTATTTGGAAATACGCACACCACCCTCTGTTGCAGCCTCAAATCCGTTCCCATGTGTGGAGCTGCCTGAGGCGGGTGTACCGTATGGCTGAGCGCTCTAACGCTTTACACTCATCCTGCATCGTGTGTGGCCAGTATGAAACGCTGTTCCACCTCCTGGAGAAGTGTCCTACCTCTAAAGTGATATGGCGCGAAGTTCAAGTTCTGTTTGGCCAGGATCAAACACATCCCTTCAGTCTGTCAAGAGATATGTTTGCTATATCCATGGTATCCCCCCTTCCACCCTCCCTCCATGCTCTGGTGGTCGCAATCACCATGTGGACTATCCACACGATTATCTTGGATGCCATCGCAGGCTCCACCCCACCCTCCCAGAAGCTGGCACAGAATCTGGTCCCATTTGGTGGACCACTTTCAGGCGTGGATGTTTGGGCACCTCCTACCGCGTCACCGTCAGCTGGTCTCCTCCTGGTTCCCAGTTTGGTTTATCAGAGCAGACCCTTTCCTCCACACGTGTTCAATTGTGGTTACGGCCCCTTTACACGTTCCCTCCCCCTCCTCATAGTGGCATTCCCGCTAGCAAAAAGAGATAGCATCGCTTCTCTGGGGTGCTTCTCCTGTTACTAAGTTTCGTTTCTTTTGAGACAACATTCAGAAGTGTCCATCCCATGTTCGGCCTTACTCGCAATAAATTAAAAATTAATATAATAAATTGGCAGATCTTATTCTAGTCCACTTCTTTTTTCTTCCTTCTTTCTTCTCTACTACTAAAAACTACCTCTTCCAGTCCCCTTGTTTCACTGATATCCCAGAGACCTCAGTCAGTACTGACCCTTTCACTTAGTTTATTTGTTTTGCCATATTATCATTGGTTTTGGCTTGTTGTTCTTCAATTCTTTATCACCCTGATTTATGGCAATCCAATTTATCGTTTTGTCAAATGTCAATATCACCTTATTGCCCTATTTTGAAGGCAATCTGATATGACCCATTATAACCCATTATTGCCTCATCCGAAGGCGATCAATTAATTATAGCTCTGAAACATCCTCGGCAGATTCTGTCAATTGACCTTTGGTGGAATTCCTCCAATGATTTGCTTATTCATAATGGTGGTTTTAAATTTAGTCATATAGATTTGCAACATTACCCCCCTTTTACTGGACGATAAGCCTTACATCTCTTTTTCCTTCAACGCCATGTGAACCATCGCGCACCAACAGCTGCGTTTCTGTAAATTTACTTTCTTCTTTCTTCTGTGGCTTGGTGTGGAATTACCCAACCCAGGCCACATCCCTTTTCCCCAATTTCCTTTTCCCTGGCTGATGAGGATTAGGCTGACATGGACCTCACAACTGTGCAAACCCAGGAAGAGATTCTTCCCAAATTTGTTGGCCATTTGGCTTCCTGGTTCACCTCCTTTGGGGACATAGTGGCCCAGCTACGCTGGGGAGGGGAACGGACCTGAGGGCCTTCATATAACAAAGCAGCCCAGCTCCTCGTTGAGTGACTTTAGTCACCTAGTACTTCCATCTTCTGCTGAGCCTCATCCCATGGCTCTGTCTGTTCAGCGGAAGCTGTGCTTTGTGCAGTGGGTGATAGCCAGCTGGTTGGGGTCCTTTCCCCATGCTCCTACCCACTTCTGGTCCCTGGGGGTATACTTCTGAAACAACTGGTTAGCTAGCCTTCACTCTGGGGTCACCGCAGCATTCACCGCCCTCAGTGCTGATGATCCATCAAAGTATCTTCCCATCATTGAGCTCTTAGGTAACTTAATTTTGCATCCTGCAACTGCTTTAGGTTCAGGAATAGAGCAGCACTGGACAGCCCTCAAGTGGGCCCAGTAAGCGGTATTCACCACAACTGTTCTTTTCTGATAGCATATCTGAGCATGGTGGACTTCCTTGTAGATTGCCTGGCTCTGGGAGCAGCCCTTTTCCCTAGAGCTGGAACTCACTTGCTTACTTGCCAGCCCTTACAACTCTGACCCCCTCTGTTGATGTACTCGTTTTTTCCCAGGATCTCAAGCATGTGGTTGCAAGCTTTGCTCCAAGTGGAGCAAGAATGGTTTCAACTTGATCAACCAGCCGAGCTCTCACCACCTCGCCTGCTACCATGAAACCCCTGTCTATCTTCCTCTTCCAGTCCCATTACACTGGCCTCCCCTCCTCAGACGAGCACAGTGGCCACAGAGCAGATGTCGGCCCCCTCTCTCTCACCTTGGCAGCCTTTGCCTCCACCCCCAACCCCAGACGATCCCATAGAAATCACAGCACTCTCAAAGCAGCGGAAGACGAAACAAAGGTCCCATTAATCAAAACAAAAGGAACACCGCAAGAAGCCAAAAGAGATAGGAAGATAAAGGCAGCAAAGCAAAAGACCTCAAGTGACAAACCCAAATAAACGTAATAAAACTCATATATGTTATTTTCTACAATTAATTATCATCATCAGCAGTTACACATATTATTTTTTTCCCTTTTTAGAGAGGCATTTTACTGCTTATATGACTGAAGGAATTTTGTGTGCACCCAATTTATAATCTGACCACTCGCAGGATCCATGATAGTATAAGCATCAACTCCCATTCTTTCTATTATCTAAAACAGCCCTACCCAAATATTTGTGAGCTTGTGCTTCTACCTAAACCTGTGTTGATCATGGAATAGCACCATATCTCCTCTTTGAACTGTGCTAGATCACTTTGCCATACCTGATCAGCAGCCTGATTTTTGATTTTCTTGTCTAAGCTGAAAAAGTACGCTTCAGTTTGTAACTTAATCAGAATATTTGTAAAGGTGATTAATAGCGTTGCAGATCCATTCCGCCGGTGTCCTCTACACAGGCATATAGAAGCGAAGGCAGAGCGGGGTGTCATCCATAAAGCAATTGGTTAGGGCTTTTCTCCATGGCAGAATGGTAGCTAATATTGTAGGCGAGCACTGCAGTTGAAAGAAGGGTATTCCAATTGAAAGGTCTAATTGTAACCAACTTCCGTAGTATATTCACCAGAGTCCCATTAACTCGTTCAACCATTTCGTTGGACTCAGGGTGATACGGGGTGGTTAGGACCCCTCAGAAGGCCATCAGTTCGTTATCTTGGGTAAAATATGAGAGGTGAAGTTGGTTCCATTATCAGTAAGGATAAACTTTGGGAAGCAGTAATGCTGTATGATGCATTCCATTATGAACTTAGCCACTGTAACTGCCCCCAAATCCTGAATGGCTCGCGCCTCAACCCACCTGGTCAAGTGGTCAATTGCTATCAGGGTATACTTAGACTGACTAGCTCTGGTCGGCAAAGGTCCCACAAAATCAATAGAGACTGTATGCCAAGCAAAGCGAGGTTATACTAACTGGTATGAAGTCTTCTGGCAGAACGGCTTCTCCAGCTGCCACTGGTGGCAGCAAGACAGGGTCTCAAGCACGTCAAATTGCATACTTTCCCAATAATACCGCGGCCTCAACAATTCAAGAGTTTTCATACTCCACCATGGCCAACTGCTCAGTGCTCTCATGATAATATTTGGGCATGTGGAAGGTCTTAGGATATTTACAATAATGTCCCCTATACGCTTATACATTTCCCCGTTTTTTAGGAACATATTGGTTCTGAGTCCATCTAGTAGCTTGATAACTTGAGGCGGTTCATCATTGTACTTTCCGCTGAGCATTTTGTCAAACATTATGTCACTTAAATCTGCTGTAAGTGCAATTGTTGGCAATATTGATTAGCACTCAGCATTCTGGTGTTTTGCTCCTGGTCAGTGAAGAATTTCAAAGTCATAAGCTAGAAGCTTGACCCATCAGGCCATTCACCCCTTAGGCTCTCTTAAATTCTGCAATCAGCACAACGATTCATGATCCATCATGACTTTAAACTTTACTCCATGCAAGTAGACTTGAAACTGTTTATATGCATAGATCACTGCTAAGCACTCTCGCTCAGTTATGTTGTAATTCTGTTTATGGCAATTCAAGCTATGACTACAGTACACCACGGGGTGCTCCTCTCCCTCATCATCCTTCTGAGACAGAACTGCCCCAACAGTGAAAAGTGATGCATCCGTTTGCACTATAAATTCCTTATCAAAATTAGGGTAGTGCAACATGGGCACAGAAATTGATTTTATTTTGAAGTGTATCGAAGGCACATTAATGCTGTTCCGTCCATTTAAACATGGCATCCTTCTATAGTAGCTCAAACGGTGGACCTCCAATGCAAGTGAATTTGGGTATGAAGCATCAGTAATAGCCATTATCCCCAAAAACACCTGAATGTCGCGCTTACTAACTGGCTTAGTCATCTTCTTGATAGCCTTCCACCTTGGCAGGTTGGGGTCTTAACCCAGTCACATCCACCACAAACCTGAGGTACTCCAGCTTATCCTTGAAGTAGTGGCATTTCTGGGGCTTGATTTAGATATTGGCCTCATACAGTTGGCGAAATACCTCTTCCAAAATGGTAAGGTGCTCAGTGAACGTGTGAGAGAAGATATTAATATCATCAAGATACACAATAACGCATGACAGCTTCAGATCACCCAGTAAAATGTCCATTGCTCGTTGAAATGTTGCCAGGGCGTTACATTGCCCTTGTAGCATTTGAGTTGGTTGGAAAAGCCCTTTTAATGTGATTAAGGCATAATTTTCTTGTCCGCTGAGGGCAACTCAATTTGCCAATACCCAGATATCAGTCCATCACTGAGAAGTATTGGGCTCCACCTAACCGATCTAGCACATCAACAATCCGTGGTAGAGGGTATAATCTTTTTTGGTGATACTATTGAGCTTCCAGTAGTCGATTACTACATGGGTAATGCCATCATACTTTTTAACAATTAGGACAGGCGAAGCCCATGGACTCTTAGATGGTTCGAGCATTCCCTTTTCTAGAAGCTTTTCAATTTCTCAGTGATGACTTCTTCAGCTGCCCATGATTGGTGAATTCATCGAGACCTGATGGGGGATGATCCCTAGTGTCCAGCCAATGAACAACCCCCGAGCGCACCCCAAATCATGATCATCAACTGCAAAAATCTCTTTATATTTTTTGAATAAAGCTTCCGCCCACTCCTTCTGGTCTTCTGATAACCCCATTAGATTCTCCCAAAACACAACCACCATTGCACCAAGGTTCAGTTCAATGGGAAGACCAAATTCATCCAGAGAACTGAACTCATGCTCCTTGTTGATCTCCTCAGCTGGGTTCAGATGTAAATATGCTATAATCTGATGCTGGCAGATTCGAATTAGTTGGTTCTGAAGATTAGCTATCAATACCTTGATTTCCCTGTGGCTTCGAAGTATGATGCTTGGAGCCATGTGGGGCTCAAGCCAAGATTGCTGGTAAGGGCTAATGATCTCCCCATAGAGCCCAGCTGGCACTTCCACCTTTAGCTCAGTGTCTACTATTACTTGATGTCCAGAGGGAATAGATATAGATCCAGCTGCCCTAAGCGGTAGCCCTTGATATTCGTATATCTGATGAGGGAGGGCCCAAGTTTTCCCTTTTAATCAATGATAGCGCTTTGGAATCGCCCCATCACTGTAGGCAAAATTGATCTATCCCATATGCCCTGAGCCCTTCAGCACTCCGCTATAGTTAAAAAATTGGGATTCGCTGACCCAAAATGGCTAGAGTCTCTTCCATCATATCAACAATAGCCCCATAGTGTCGCATAAAGGCAGTTCCCAATCAACAGATCGTAGTTTCTATTTGCTAATACCACCATCAGAGCCAAACAACAATAGATCTAAATTGCAAGGGAAGCGCGCTATACGCTCCCTCGGAGACTGTGGTTTCAGCTCCAGCGGTCCCATACACCATCTTGTGGTCTATGTCAGGTTTTAAGGACAACTTCGCCACCAATTTAGTGGAAATAATATTAACAGCAGCACCCAAATCAATTATAGCGCGTACCCAAGTTTTAGCTTTCCACAATATCACAGTAAGTGCTTATGAGTAAGATGAATGCTGACTATTAACTACGTGTACGTTCAATGGTTTAGGAATGTTTCTGAAGATGTAAATTTGAAAAAATTGTTTTTTAAATTAGCACCCCACAGTGCTTCGACCAAAAGGATAGGGATGGTAGGAGCATTGTTTTCCAAGGAAACTCACAATACCTGCACCAATTTTAGTGTATCATGTTATAATAGCATCCATTGGAATGGCAACATCCACTCCTCTCAGGGACTAAGCATCTGCAAATGGTTTTAACTGGTCTGACGGACTTTGGTCAAACATTTGACAAGCTTAAAGATTTGGTCGCTCCAGAGATTCTTTGTCCGCCATTTCTTTGACTTGTGCTTGGGCAGCACATTTACCCCCCCCCCAACTAGCTGTTGGTAGAGGAATGTATTGTCATACTGAGAGGCGTCTGCTACAGATAGAACAGTGGATTCAGTGGGACGTTTAAATTAAAGATAGCGGAAGAAGAGAGTCCCATCTCTACTCTGCTCTGACTTTTCCCTAATAGCCTTGATCCAATTGTATGGGAGGATCCATCAATTGGGTCACCATCATCCCATGTGCCCAGTGCTACCACAAATAAAGCAACTTACTCCATAGGACCTATGGCTGTGCTTAATATAAGTTGGTCCACTTGGTAGATGGTTCTGAAAAGAATCGGTTAACCAGACCCCCATCGTTAGAATGACCACTGCTGATCAGTGTATTTAGGGCCAGATCAGTGGTTGGTCAGATGTCAATTGGTAGTTAAGGAATGACCATTGAACTGCAGTGAGTACCCTGATGGAACACGCACTGACCAGTTGACTCCCCTCACAGGATTAGGGTTGACAACAGCAACAGTACAGATTTGTTTAGTATTGGGTGGAGGGAAAGTTACAGCTATGCGACGTACAAACTGAACAAGTTTAAGAAGAGGTACATCATCCTCCAAAAATGGAGCCATGACATTGTAAAGCTCAGGGTATGGCTTCGCTGCTGAGGCCATTGCAATACACACATCAACTATGGATAAAATTCTTGCCCCAATCGGCACATGTGCTTCCATTGTAAATTGCTCAGCAAAAGCGGTAAGGGTCTCATTTTGCTGAAACCTGATGGTCAAGAACTCGGCTTTCCTCTGCAACATCTTTGCAGTTCCGCTAAACAACTGTAGCACCATCTCCTTAACTTCTTGGTTGAAACGGAACTAGCTGCAAGGTAACAAACGACTTGATCAGCACTCCCAACATCCAAGGGGAGAGAGCAATAGTTTCGCCCTTCGCCAATATGAAGTTCCTTCAGTTGCAAACTCAAATCTCAAAAGAACCCATGAATATTTGCTTCATGATCAAATGGTGGCAACTTATTACTGTAAACCTTCTGAAGCAACTCATCTTGCCTTTTGAGCACAGTATCTAAAGCGATTCTCAGCTCCTCATATGCAACAGGCCCAGCATGTTGTGCAGATTTCTTACTAAAGCAACCTGGATGCAACATATTCAATGACTGAGTTTGCATTGTATTATTATTGGTCAATGGGCCCCATGTAGTGAGCACCACAGTTGAATCTTAGTGATTTCTTATTTATCTGCTTAAGGATTTTTTGCACAGGGTTATGCCCACTAAATAATTGGAATGGATGATATGACAATTTCTGGTTCCTTGGATCACTTGTAAACAATTAATTTATAACAAAATGGGAGCAATTTCCCCAAGACACTTCTTAATTTTTAATATAATAAATTGGCAGATCTTATTCAGGCCCACTTCTTCTTCCTTCTTTCTTCTTCTCTACTACTAAAAACCTCCTCTTCCAGTCCCCTGTTTCACTGATATCCCAGCGACCTCAGTTGGTACTGACCCTTTCACTTAGTTTATTCATTTCGCTGTATTCTCATTGGTTTCAGCTTATTGTTCTTCAGTTCTTTATCACCCTTATTCAAGGTAATACAATTTATCTTTTAATGTCGACATTACCTTATCACCCTATTTTGAAGGCAATCTGATATGACCCATTATAATCCATTATCACCTCATCCTAAGGCAATCAATTACTTATAGCTCTGAGACATCCTCAGTAGATTCTGTCCATTGAACCTTTGCCAGAATTTCTCCAATGATTCACTTGGTCATAATGGTGGCTTGTTATCCAGTCATATAGATTTGCAACAGGGTTATAGCTTTGCAGCGTTTGTTTACACTTATTTGCTTTTCTAGCAATAAATAATGATTACATAAATAGAAGTAAATAAATAAGCTATCTTAAGCTTAGAGTTGGTAATAATAAGTTAAACTCCTATTAATTGAACTACTAAAAATAAATATAGTCTTTCCTGACAAAGTTTATCCCTTTAATGTATGTTTTTATAACCTAGCTTATCAGGCTAAGATTCCATTTAAGGGTGAAATACTACAACATATGTCTATATATTTACTCTATTATTATAGATTAAATAAACTCAACTTTTTAATTTTATTTTTGCAAAAAAGAATGAGACAAGTATGTCTTTGAGTCACAGAAAAAATTAGGACCTTATGTGGACTTGGTCAGGATAAACTATATTATATATAGTCATAACTTACTGTAAAAATAGCAGTTATATAAATTATAAAGACCACTAAGAAAGTTATAATAGAAAAGATAGTCAACATTTAATCAACTTAAATATAATGTAAAATCATTTTTGTGAAGATAAAAGAGTATATCTTAAACACAATGTCTTAGGTGATCTACTAAATACTCAGATAACTGATCAAACTGAATTTTTAAGTTTTCAAACTAAAAAACTTTATAATAAAAAATAACTATTTTACAAACCTGGAGAAATCAGAAAATTGACAATTAATATTTACAAACATGCTTTTGTTAGGTATTAATTAAAGATACTTACCCTGAGACAGTTCTAGTGTGTTTATAAATTTCCTTAACTTACTTCTAGAGGAATAGAATTTTGTCATTTCTTTCTTGGCTAGCTGATAACCTGTTTTATATAAAATCTTTTTCGTATAAGATTCTTAAGAAATAAATGTAAAGTTATTTCCATAGTACTTTTAGCTAATTTGTCTATTTCTTAATATTTCATGTGTACATTGATAGTACATAGCTTCTTACGCCCACCAAAATTGTTATATTTACAGATCAATCTTTTGTGAATATAAACATATTGTACTTTATTTCTGATACTCAAAATATAACTAAATGTCACGCAGTTTTTACAAGAAGCTTTAAGCAAAAAATTTGTTACCTTGTTTATTATTGATCTTCGTTTACCTGATTATGTCTTTCATTGTTATAAATATATAATTAAACATTTAAGCTTTTTCATAATGACAGGACTCCAACATTAAATTTCTACTTGGGTTCTGTTTTCAAACTCTGAGACAAATTGAAATTAGAGACTCTCAGCTAAAAATTGCTTCTAAAGCTGATATGCTTTCACAAAACATTCCTTAAGCTTATAAAATCTTGGAAGATGCTCTTGGTTGCTTCTACTAAAAACTTAAAAGGTTAAGTTTAAACCATTTCAAACTTCAGTCTAAATCTTATGTCTTTCAATGGTGGTTCCCATATTCATAACACGTTTTATTACATTGTTAAAAACTAGAAAACTTTTTGAGAACATTTCTCCCAGATTAAAATTAGTTTTTTTCCATTGTGCATGCGAGATCCACAACTCCTTGGCCTTTTGCCTTTCTTAAATTTTTTGGTAATAAAATTACAAAGTTCTTCTGACATCTTGCCTCACAAACTATTAATCTTATTTGTGTTTATCCAGATTTAAGATGATGAGTAAGTTAAAATCACAACACCTAAATTGATCTGATAAATTAACACATGAGCCAGCATGAATGAAACCTATCATTTATGGAACAGATGAGAGTTTATAATCAAGAAGTATCACACAAACAAGAATTAATGGAGATGCCTTAAGGAATTTCATTCCCACTTCCAAACCTTGATATGAGCGATCCCCACCAAATTATTCATGAGGATGATGCTGAACAATGAGGGCACCAACCAGGTGGTCAATCTGAAAGGCTGCGAAAGATCCTGGTTGTTCAGAGCCGCAAAGTTCCCAAAGGCACCATGTCCCACAGATCCTATAAATAATGACGCTTTTAACTCAATAAAGTTGTCTGTTTCGCCTTTTTACGTCTTATTTACTTCTCTAGTAGCTAATAGCTTTAAGGCCATTTTCAAACTTCATCTACAGTCAAGAGAACTGATAGGCTGATATTAGTGGTGCTCACTACAGAGGTCTCTTAGCTGTTCAAGAGAAAATGTTTATCAAGAAAATGGATCTAATGGCAGTCAAGAAGATCAACTTGCTGATTGGTTGAGAAGGGTGACTTGATGAGTTAACACCTAGCAATAAAAAGTTCCTCCCATGAATCCTGATAGCTTAGAGTTTCAGCCTGCCCTCCAGTTCACCTTACCATCTTTTACAATAATCAGAATAACTTCTGTATAAGAACCTTAACGAAATTATCCAACAATTTACTAAGTTGTATCTACTCTGTGGGATGCCACTACAGTTGCTCCCATGTCTCTTTGGTATCCTCCATGATGCGAGATTTTTTTACCTTGGCTCAACTGCCAGTGGGAGAGTTGGCTTTGGGTGCTATATGCTATCTCTTGAGTTTTTTCCATCCCGCCATATATCACCTCCTACAAGTAGTCATTTTTATCACCATGAAGTCTTCCAACAGCTAGGGATAACTCAAACCCTACACTCTACCATTGTCAATTTCTATAATGTGGCCTCATATTTCATTCATGACAATCAAGAAGCCATTGTTGATAACCAATGACTATTATAAAGCATTTAACCAACTCATGATGTTGGATAGCAGAATTTTGGGCTACCTCAAGGACCAGCTTCTCCAGAATGTTCAGCTCCATAAGACTTCCTGGAATCAATACATCAACCAAGTTGAGGACCATTTGTGGACTCTCTAACAGCACTACGAGAAGTCTTCCTCTTATGATAACACCTCAGAGTTTGAAGCGTCTGAGTGGAATAGGGGGCCAGAGGGGCCTGAATGACCTTGTAAGCTTTAAGAATACTCTGTCCTGTGATGCATACTCCTGTCAAACCTCACGATTCCTGGAAAAATGGACGTTTTTGCAGCGCTCATTACCTATGAGATCAGAATGCAATGTGGCTAAGGATGCAAGCTTTGAGTAAATGGAGTCCCTATCAGTTATAGAGTCTAGATTGAGGCCTCAATAGATAATATGGACAACTTCAGCGCCTTCACCAAGATCACAGATAGTTGCATCAGTTATCCTGAACAAACATTTTTTAGTTTGAAACATGCTTGATCAGCTTATAGATCCTGCTGCTTCTCAAACGTGCTGACATCAAGAATAGTAGAGCAAATGGGTCACAAAGCCTTCTTTACCTCACTAGCCCAGAACTGGTGCGATATTTAAAAGGACCTTGAGGGCCTAAGATGACGACTGGATCAACAAATCCCCCATAACTATGCAGAAACTGAGATTTCTGAGCCTGCATCAATTCCTGGTGTAAATACCCTTTTCAATCCTATTGTGACTAACTTTAAACTCAGTTTAAGGAGAAGTTTACCCCCGGCTAAGAAAGTATCACCTCCTTCCTATACTCTTATGAGAGTTCATGGAAGAGGCCACTGACCGTCAGAAGGTAAAACACATCCAACCTGTTCAATTAGTACTGCTCAGGAGATTATGACTCTTAATATAAAGGAATGCTTACCTTGGAAAAAGTCTAAACCGTCATGACCCAGAAATTTAGCATCAAATAAATCTTGGCAAATCATAATCAAGTGTTCTTGGGTATTCTTATGAACAAATGGTAAAGTTAAGTGGATTTGCCATCTAATTATATGTCCAAAAACAGCCCTTGGTCACCAATAACTGCATTACCTATGAAGACGCCATAACAGCAGTCATCTCCTCGTTGGGGTCTTATCATTAGGTTCAAATGCATATGATCATCCAGAAGAATAGGATTACTTGTATTTTGGAAATTAAAGAAGCGTTTATTGAAATTGATGCAACTACCCTGCATTCTAAGTCTACCAAATCCATTTCTTCCAGCCGCCCTTAAGCCCACGTTTTTGACAACCTGAAGAATACAAGGCCTCAATGCTCCTAATTAAGTGAGTTTTGTCACTGCGCCACTACATCTTGGAAAAAACTTACTGAGGACGTGGGAAAAGTTCCGTTTTCATGAAGGACGAGGCACTTCATACTGACATCCCTGTACCACCTCAAGACAAATCAGTAAAACTAATGATCCTGAAGTTGACATATCAGAAAAAAAATCTTGGTACCCATTGACAATAAAGAAACTGATTTTGTTTACTATTCTTCTGGTGAAACTCCTTTGTTTATATCACTACCTCCACAGTTTGGAGGCTTGGTTACTTGATTTTCTGTTATAGTCCATAAAATCCCTGTCCACGCCATTGTTGAAAGTGGTTCCTCAATAATGTCAATTATTCTAAACTGACGAATTGCATTAAAATTCCTCTGGACATACACATTACATGGAATATGGATCAGCTGGGCCGCAATGTACTAAGTCCATTAGGGCCTATTCTTCCTTACAAATTCACTTTGAGAAGCTTCAAGAAAATACCCCTGCTTTTGTATTTGATAACCTGAACTATGACCCTATTTTTGTTACTCAGTTTATCAAATATTTTTAAGCAATAGTGCACTATGATGAGGGATACTTATCCTTGTTAGACAATAAGTTCCATTAGACTTTAAAACCTCATTTAACGCCAAAACAGAAGTCAAAGCTTGAGCTTGCTATAAGAGAGTGAAAGCTGAATCAATTGACTTGATTGCAATGTAAGGTGTTCTCGTGTGCAGATGCCACATCCTGTGGTTGATGCCAGAAATAATGCCAACCTATTTTCTAAGAGAACCACTATGCTTTCAAGTTCCTAGATTATTTTTGATACCCAAGTTCACGCCAACATCCCCTCTGGATACCTCTTTAAGTATTAGGCCTAGCTAACCCATTGACCAAGTAGGTCCTTACCTGAGCGTGGAATTTAGATCTTTTCTATGCTGGATCCATATTGGTGTTGTTGGCTAACATTACTGACAAACCTAGGACTGTGGGTCCTGATAATCCAGCTTTTAATGTTCACCTCCTACCTGAAAAGGCTGTTGATGATGTCTGCATCTTTTGATTTTTTTAGCACTAGTGGTGCCCAACCCAAGAGGGAGTTGCCATGCATCTTTATTTGCAAATGGGACAAACAAAAGGATTAATATAAATAAAAAATTCCTAATATAGCCCCTAGGTTATCATCCTAGGAAGTTATATCAAATGGCGAGGAAGCTTTGGGGAAACTTTTGTACAGCGCCCGCTTTAGCTGGCAGACCATGGCGGACAACATCAGGGTAGGGGCATCAAAGACATGAGGCATAATGAGGTATAGTTGTGGGTTTTCTTCATTGATGAGGCCAGCGGTGTCCATCGCCTTAATGTATTGAACAAGTTGATGCTCAGCGAAAGTGATGAGAGCTGGCACACAAGTAAATGACTTGATGCGCCAGCGGGTTTCAGGATAATGGGGGTCAAAAAGAGAAGTTTTTGCTGCATCAATGCAAGTGCAGCTTGCACTGAAAGTAAGCTTCTCAATTTTATATTTATCATCTTCATCAAAATTGGAAGGAAAATTTGGGATGGGAATACCCTCAACTAGGGGTTCCATCACCCCATGGAGATGCTGGCGGAGGAGGGTGTTGGCAGGGGCAGCTGCGGCTTCCACTGCCATTTGATTGATATTTTTATAATTTGGATAGCCACTTTTTGAGCAAAATATTTGGGGGCGCAAATTGGGAGGATCAATTAAAACTCCTCCAACGCAAAATCTGGCTTCACATTATATGGTCAGTTGCTATCATAAATCCAATCGAGACACTCAAATGGATTAAGCTTGGCTAGCGCTGGCCCAGCCACAGGAGTTGGTATGGTGGCAGAACCAGATTGGCTATGAGATTCGACCATGGAAGCTCAGCAGAAACTGCTTCATCCATCAACTCAGGATTCTGTAACCTGGCCAATTTATTCAAATTTTTTAAAATTTTAAATTTTGATTGGCTGCTGCTTTTTGAAACAGCGCCAGAATTACCTGAGGGTGGGGGTGGGAGGATCACACCCCATTCAAAAAATTGAGGCAAGGCAGCCTCTGGGGTGGCAGCAGAAGGAGAGGCTATGGAAGTGGGAGAATCATAAACTTTGGGGCACTTGCGCTTAAAATGGTCAAGCTCAAAGCACAAGGGGCAGATGGTGCACCCATTTTTGATGTGTGCCCAAAAAGGATGATCAGGGGTGAATCTGATCATGGTGCGATGGGGGGGAATCATGAGATGGGTGGCACAATTAAATGGGCAGATTTGTTGCAAAGGTGTGAGGGCATGCCTGATGATCCGCCCATGGGGCATCACGAACTGCAACATGGGTCTGCGCCATAAATGGCCAAACCCTCTGTGAGCTCATGGCAGAGGCGTTTGGGGGAAAGGTTGGAGGGCAACCCAGAAAACTGGACCACCAAATTGGCCTCATCCGGGAGCTGGGTGCAAACAGTGGGGAGTAAAATTTTTTATAAATCAATTGCAGCTTGGCTGCTGCCACTGCATCAGCTTTAAACAGAAGCTGAGGTCAAAGTACCCTTAAAGGGGCACAAGTCAATAAAGCCAGCGGGTTTTAAAACTACCATAGCCATCTTGATGATTTCTGTGCTTGCATATGGGAAAAGATTCCATATCTGACCTAGAGGCCAAAATGCAAATTGCTCCATGGGAGCACCAAAGGGCTCCAGAGCACCGCCTGAGAGTTTGCGAGGTGTTGGGCCAAGTCCTGAGGGGGACATAACGCCCAGTAGCGTTGGGAGTGCTAGCAGAGCCAGCCCAGGTGCACTTCAGCGGTGGCCAAAAGTTGCCAGATGGCGGTGCACCACCACCCCAAGCTGGGGCAGTAGGCGTCGATTGCATCACATTGGTAGGTTTTGGATCAATCAATCAAGCAGTCACGTTTTGTATTTTTTAATAAAAATCCAAATTTGGCTTCGATTTAGTTAACAAAGCGAAAGAAAGATTAATAATGTCTGCAGCTTTGATTATCTAAGGGATTTTCATTTGGTAATGCTCTCACCAGTAGCTCTAGTCAACACCAGTATTTGGCAAGAGCTCACTCGTGAGCAACAGAGCAAGGTTAATAAATTACTAAAGGATTACTCTGACCTTTTCTCAACCTCCAAGATTTCAGAAATATAGTGGTATTCTCCATCAAGTGGAGACCTGGGAAACTCCCCTCATTCAGTCCTGACCCCACCAAAAAAAAAGTTTGAAGCTCAGGTTGCCATTGAGCTTAAAAACTACTGGAAGATGGACTATTGGTGCCTTCGCAAAACCCTTAGACCTTTCCTCTCTTGTTGGCTTAGAAGAAAGATGGCAGTCATTGCGTGGTGATGGACTATCGCTTGCTCAATTCCATTACCAAGAAAGATAGTTATTCCTTGCCTGGATTAAAAAACTTTCTCCGCTTGATTGCCAGGTTGCAATACTTTCCACTATGGTTCTCGCAGCAGATATTGACATGTGGAGCTCACTCCTGAAGATCAAGCCTAGTGTTTGCTTATAGCCTCTGAGGGTCTATTTCAACACACAAGGATGCCTCAGGGCCTTTGAAATGCACATATTACATTCAACGCGCCATAGATGGGATTTTGTGTGACCTGAAACTTTCCTGTGCCCTTGTGTACCTCAATAATATCACTTTATTTTCACAAACCTTCAATGGTCATGTTAAACACCTCTGGGAAGTCTTTAACTATCTCAAATAGGCTTCAAAATCTCAAGCCTTAGAAGTGCTTTTTTCAATATGAGATGAAATTCCTTGGACACAAAGTCTCAAAAGATCGTATCCAAACCATCCCAGATAAAATAAATGCCATTAAAAAGATTTTGCGCCTTCAGAGTCTTAGGGATATTCAATTATCCTTGCCATGGTGGTCTCTTACTGTCATTTCATTACTTGGTTTTACAACATAGCTGAGCCTCAGTTCTATCTCCTGAAAAAAATGTGTCCATTGAGTGGTGGCCTGAAAAGAATAAACATTTAATGCGATATTGACCGCTCTTTGTACTAAACCTATTTGAGCTTATCTGCGTTTGATTGTCCCTTATTGCAATTCATGGATGATAGTGGTGTCGCTGTTGAGCCATCCTATCTCAGCACGATGAAAAGCAGGTCGATCATACAGTAGTTTCTTCTCAAGACCCTGAGATAAGCCAAACAGAACTATAGCATTACTGAGAACAAGTTCTTCACTGTCTAGTTGGCAATTAAGCATTTCCGGCCCTACCTCTATGGCACCTATTTCACCATCAACACTGACCATCCTCACTCTAATGGCTGCAGTAGACGAATGACCCAGACTTTCATTTAGCTAGATGGGCTCTAAGGCTCCAGAGCTACGATTTCACTATAATCCAACATGCAGGAGCAATTCATCAGAAAGCCAATGGTATTCCTAGGATCCAATACTAGCTAATTTGATCCCCAAGGAGGACAAACTGTATGATTTAATTGGCTGGCCCAAACGATGGGAGTTTGAGACTCCTGAGATCAATGACGAGCTCTGAAAAATGAACTGAGACGCTCAGATCTAGAATGGGATGTTACATAAGAAACTAAATAAGAAATGGCTACCTTACATCCACCTTCTTCTCGAACCAATGTTATCATAGAGGGGAATATGACCGTGGGACATGAGGCAATAAAGAAGTCCCACAAATGGCTATAGAAATAAAGTTATTGGGGTTTAATGGTTGAGACCATCCAGGAAGTTCTAGAGGCCTTTATGACATGTCAATCTCAAGATTGGGCTAGCCCAAAACAACATTCAGTTCTGTCTCAATCAGGCCCCTTCATGTCACTAGCATTAATGTGGTGTACCATCTGCTTACCAGAGTTAAACAGCTATAAATATATCCTATTAGCTGTGGAACAATTGACCAAATGGGTCAAAGCAATATCTGTTCCCGCTGCCATCATGAAAGCTATGGCTTTATTCCTTATTATATCAATTTCAATCAACATTGATGCCCATAAGCTTTACTTTTGGACTTTGGGCTAAATTTCACAGAGCAGGTAGTCCAAAAACTTACTTCACTTCTTGGAACTAACAGAAGGTTCAAAGCCCCTTATAATCCTTCAACCAAAATGGTGGTGGAACGCACTAACAGAACTTTATCTCTATCCTACAGAAGGAAACCACCTCTGACCCTACCCACTGGAGCCATTTAATACCCAGTGCCTTTCTTGCTTACCATATAAGCTACTATCAATTAATCAAGATATCCCATACGAAGCCTTATTTAGGCGTGCTTCCCTTTTAACAAGTAGCGTTCAGACCTTTTTCAATACCTCTATACCTAAGGACTCTGATTTAACTATGAGGGCCTTAGCTGGTAAAATTATCTTGTTTGAAGCCTTAGCCAATCATTGCATTGTCACCACCACATAAAAGGATACATCAAAATTCAATTTCAGCCTACCATTCTTACTCAATTTTTAATTAGGTGACCTTAGTCTCTTTTATCACCATTGACCCAGAGGTCGACAGAACAAACTTAACATCCTTTGGTCTGGACATTATATGTCATTAATGAAGTGAACTCAGAGTACTCCATTGCCAACGTCAGTCAGGAGACAGTGGTGAACCAAGTACATGGCTGATTTCTTCAGCCCATTACCCCTCCAAACAGGATCTTGAGGAGGCGTTGTCAGGATTTGAGATGATGAGTGAGTTAAAATCCCTAATCATAAACTGAGCCTTGATAAGTCAACTCTGAATCCAATGCAAATAAAACCTTCCCTGAAGGAACCAATGAGAGTCTAGTTCATGCAGAATCATATTATATGAAAATCGATGGAGATGCCTTCAGGCATTTAATCCCCACTTCCTGAACCTTGAGAGGCGCAACCCTCACCGTTGCATTCATGAGGACGATGAAGAACATAGGGCGGTGACCAGGTGGTCAAACATGAAGGCTGAGAATGATCCTGATTCTTACAGTGCCATGATGGTCTATGGGACAACACGTCACCACACATCTGATATATAGTGAATCTTTTCATCTCAATAAAGTAATCTATTTCGCCTCATCTTTCACTTATTGACCTCACAGCTAGTTTACAGCTTTTAGCCATTTTTTTACTTTGGCTACAGTCCAGAGAACTGTTATGCCAACAGGATTTAAGGCTATAAAAATTTTAAAGTTATTTTCTTTAGTCCATTGGCATTTAACCTTTCTTCATAAATCTATACTGCATTTTGGCATCAATCAGAGTCGTTACACAGCTTTTTTTCTAATTCATTTATGCCAGATAAATTACATTATTTATGACTATAACGATGGTTCTATTTTATTCATAAAAACTGTAATTGTTTAAACTTTGGTATGTAATGCAATTTTATCAATTTTAATTTTGGGGATTTTTAATAGTATATAGAATTTGTATTGTCTATATGGGAACTCTAGCAATAAAAAGTATCAACAAAAAACCACTAAATTTCTTTAGCATCTAAGAGATATCTGATATAAGTTAGATAAGTAATAATCTTGTTAGCCTATAATCTATTTCTGGAGAACTTATCTTGTCACAAAAAGCTTTTAATATCTATATTAAGATGTCTTTTCAGATATTGATCTAATATGGTAAGCATAATAGAATAAGGGCTTTATGGTATACTATATTTTTTAGCACTAGTGGTGCCAACAAAAGGGGGAGCCGCCACACATCTTTATTTGTGAATGAGCCAAGTAAAGGGATTATTAAAAAAAATCCTAATATAGCCCCTAAGTACTCTGCCTAGGAAGCCATATCAAATGGTGAGAAAGCTTTGGGTAAACTTTTGTCTGGCACCCACTTCAGCTTGCAGACCATGGCAGACAGCATTGGGGTGGGAGCATCAGTGACATGGGGCATAAGGAGGTATAGTTTTGGGTTTTCTTGTTTATGAGGCCAGCGGTGTCCATTAGCTTAACTTCTTGAGCAAGTTGATGCTCAGCGAAAGTGATGAGAGTCAGTGCACAAATGAAAGATTTGATGCGACGTGGTTTTGAGGACAATTAGGGTCAAAAAGAGAGGTTTTTGTTGCATTAATGCAGGAATGGCTTGCACCAAAAGCGAGCTCATCATTTGATATTTCACATTTCCTTCAAAACCATGGTGGAAATTTGGGATTGAAATAACCTCAACACGGGATCTCATCGCCCCATGAAGATGTTGGCATAGGAGGGTATTGGTGGGAGTAGCTGCTGCTTCTAACGCCATTTTATTTATATTTTTATAAGCAGTAGAACGTTTTTAAATTAAAAATGGCGGGGATGTGAATTGGGAGGATATATAAAAATTCTCTAAGTCAAAATTGGGCTTAACATTGTAAGGCTGATCCATATTATCAATCCATTCAAGCGCTTCAAATGGAATTAAATTGGCTAATACCAGGCTAACAACTGGATTCAGTGCAGTGGTGAATCCTGATTGGCTGTGAACAGTTGCCCATGGCAGCTTAGCCAAAACTGTCTCAGCCATCAGCTCAGGATTCCATAATTCCAACGAAAGTTTTAAAAAATTTCGATTTTGATTGGCTGCTGCTTTGGAAGCAGTAACAGAATTAGCTGAGGTAGGGGGCAGGAGGATCACGACCCACTCAAAAAATTCGGGTGAGGCAGCAGCTGGCCCTACACCAGAAGGAGGAATGGTGGAAGCAGCAGAGGTGGAAACCATGAGGACTTGTGCTTTGATGATCCAATTCAAAGCACAAGGGGCATATGCGTGGGTGTTTTCAACATGCACCCAAAAAGGGTGATCAAGTGTGAATCTGATCACCGTTTGGGGAGATCACAAGGTGGGTGTCACAATGGAAAGGGAGAATCATCACAAAGGCGTGAGACCCTGGCAACTGACCCACCCCATTGAGAATCACAAACTGCAAGATGGAGTCTGCGCCATAAACAGCAAAACCCTCCATCAGTTTGTGGAAAAGGCGTTTGGGGGAGATAAACGACAGCAACCTGGCAAACTGAACCACCAAAGTGGCCTGATCTGGGAGTTGCTTGAGAACAGTGGTAATCGGAATATTTTTATAAATGATTGGCAGCTTAGATGCTGCCACTGCATCAGCCTCATATCGAAATCTGAGGTCAGAAATATCCCTTAAAAGGGCGGAAGGTGATATATCTGGCAGGTTTAAAAACTGCTGTGGCCATTTTAATGATGGACATGCTATTGTATGGTAAAAGATTCCCATATTTGACCTGGAGGCTGAAATGCAGGTTGCTCCAAAGGATGCCAGAAAGGCGCGCCACCACCCCAAGCTGGGGCAGCAGGCATCAATGGTATTGACTTTCTGTTTTGAATTGCTCAATTTGAGTGCTGTATTTTTGTATTTTTTGAAAAATGTAAAATTAGGCTTTGATTTAGCCATTAATCCAAAAGTTTCAGGTATTATTTTTATGCTTAATTATTTTGATATCTTAAGCATAAAAAAACCCGAAATCTTGAAGAAACTTGATAATTCTGAAAAACTAAGATATGTAAATTATAACGATGAATTCTAAGTATATTGTCACTCTGTTCAGTTTGGAACTTAAAATCTTAGCAAAAAAATTAAAAGGAACAACATGAAGTTTTCGATTATATGATGATGGGGGATTACTTTTGAGCATATTGCACATAAAGAGTCATAGTAAATCCTGTTAGAACTGGTAGAAAATGTCAAATTACAATCGTGCATGTAAATTTGCACATATATAAGTAAGGACTGTATGAAGACACTGCTCTTAAAAAATACACAATGTTGAAATTTGGATTTGAGTAAACATATGATAATGACTCTTAGCCTCCAATCTCAAAATATCCTATAGACATCGCCACTACACTTAAGTTGTAATCCTGGCACTCTGTTGCTTGCAGGTTTTTAGATCAGAATTTAAACAATATAGAAGATTCTGGAGTATTAAAACTCTTTACAGCATCTTAAGAATTTAGGGGGAAATATTTACCACAAATAGATCTAAATTTTTATAATTTAAAAATAAGGTTTGAAAACTTTCCTCATTCGTTGCAATCACTTTTGCAGCTTATTTAATTCAAGTCTGAATCTAGTTTGATAATCTCACAGAGGAGATTAGTCTGCGCCCATGTCAGGGAGCAGTTGGGCAAGTAAGGTAAGAGGCACAGGTGGTAGGCCCGCGACCTCCAACGTTCAAAAACGCCCTGGAGAAACTGGCAGAATAGAAAAAAGTAAGAAACTGGCAGTCACTATTTCCCCAGAAATCCTTGCTTGGCAGGCGCGATGTAACTAGTACATCAACACGCCACACTCTTAACCATTCTCGTCGGTGGAATATGGAGTCTGTGTGTTTCTATATCCAAAAAAACAGCTTTATGGGAAAAATTTTGTGGGGATGTGCACACCTTTTTCCTGACCGCGGTGTACATTGCACTGCACTCCATGTCACATGGTTGGCTGGACCTCAGTTTTGAAAACAAGGAGGCAGCAGACAAAGCTGCTGTGGTGCGTGTAGTGATTGACCTCCCCAAAGGGCAATGGGTCATCAAAACCAATCACACCAGATGGAAAAAATCCAAACAAAAACTACCTCACGTTTGACTTTTTGCCACTACAGTCAAGCGTGCCATTCTGGAGCAAAACCTGAAAGATGGTCTCACTATATATGGCGAAATACAATCCTTCAAGATGCAACGCTTTACGCTGATGCCATACCTGTGCACTGGCAAAGCCAAGGCAGTTCTGACTCCAACCGAGGAGATTGCAAAGGACCTAACCCAGATCCCACACTCCTCTTATATTAATATCAGAAGCATACCACCCACCCTTTCCCGGGTAACGGTAGACAGCGCACCCCCCATCTGCACCCACTGTTACGCGTTTGGCCATAAGGCACATGCATGCCCCACCAAAAAGGGCATCACATTTGAAGAGCACCCTAGGCGGCCATGGACAGCGGGGAGGCGCACTATGAACCAACCACCAGCAACAAAGAGGCTTTCCCGTGGGGAGCATAAGGCTGCTACTTACTACCAAAGCCTATCTCCCCTCAAGAGCAAAAAAAGCCCAAACAGGCCCACAGGGCCACAGCCAAGGAAGCGGCCAAAGTTGCCTCCACTATCCCACACTCCCAATGCCAGGAGGACATTAAACCTTCATGGTGGAAGCAACTCAGGAATCTCTCAACCAATCAGATTGGGAAGCCCATACCAATTGTGCCACCCAATCTGAGGATCTGATGGGTGACTCGATCTTACCCAACCTTTGCAACCAAGCCCCATTTAAAACTGGCTTAGTCTCCAACCTACCTGAAAAAAATTTTTGACTTGAAAGTTGGTGCACTGAACTCATCTGCACCGCAAAAATTTGTTCAATGTCGGGGAAACAAAAAGTGAAGGCAAAAGCCAACGCGAACCTGTCTGCTAAAATTAACAAAACTACCAATAGTGTTGCCACAAACACCCATGCTGCCATGAAGGACTGTGGGGATCCAGAATAGGCTGGTGGGCCCGGGTGCCCACCCCCTCACACCTAAGGTGTGAAGGGGGAAGCCTTCACTTTAGAAATGTTGAATATCGCTGGACTCAAGGCCTCGCTGTCCCAGGCTAGGAAACTGAGTTTTTAAAAAAAATTTACCCATGGACATCCTGGCCGTCCAGGAATCCCACTGTACGTGAGGTTCCAAGGTTGCTTGGAAAACCATACTCCTCCCTTCCCTATCCTTCTGGTCAGAGCGCTGTGGGGTGCTAGTTCAGAAAAAACAAATTTTCTAAATTTTCATTGTTGGAATCCTTCCTCAATGGCTGAGTCCTCATTGTTACATTTTTGTGGGCTGACGTGGTGCACGCTATCATCAACATTTATGCCCTGACCTCTGCACGAGAGCGTCAGGAATTTTTCTCATTGGTCAAATTCCTTCCATTACCCTCTGACCCTTTTGTAGTTGGCGAAGTGAACTGTTGGCTAAAATCACCCACGGACCATTGGCCTTCCTCATCCCATGCCCCCCAGGGTCACATAGAACTTTGCATTCTAAAGGCCACCCTTGGGTTATTAGATGTGCTTCTGTGGCAAGCCCCACTGCTTGAAAACATGACGCGCCCCCATGTCCACAACAGCCAATTAAGGTCCATGACCCAAATCAACCTTACCTTCACACTGGCGAAATTTCAATATCACATTTCACACTTCCAAACAACAAAAATCAAATTCTCTGACCACCGGCTGGTCTCAACAACCTACCACTTACCTGTCACAGTGGTTAAGGCCCCGCATTTTTGTAAACTCCGCCCACCGAAACTTGCGTCGCCAGGATTTTCCACTTGTGTGGAATTAGCGACTTTGGCAAAAGAGTTTTTTACACCGTTTTGTGCAGACCCAATTTCCACATGGTCAGCCTTCTAAGAGGATACCATCCGCCAAACTCGCCACCTCTCCTCCTGACGCTCACAAGCTACATCAGCCATCATCTCGCGCACTCTGGCAGAGTTGGCACACCTGGAGTCCAACATCCCAGCCACAGGCTACAGCTCTGCTTGAGGCTGGAAGCGGGCAGAAGCAGCCGCCCACCTCAACACGCTCAAAAGGCAACACAAACATCGGGTTTGTGTTCAGTAAAGGGACAAACACATTACAGAGGGCAGCATGTGCACCGCATATTTTCTTAAAAAAATTTCACACTGAAACAGAACGTGGCCAACATACAGGTGCGGAGATCAGATGATTCCATCGTGGATACACCGGCCAAAGTGGCAATCAAAACACAAAAGTATTACTCCAAGTTTTACTGATCCAATCCAATTCAGCCAGCTGAAGTGGCAAAATTTCTCAACAGCACTCACATCTGCACCATTTCCCATTACCCGGAATTGATGAATTTGATTACTCCATATGAACTCTGGTCAGCCATCCGCGGTGCACCAAAAGGGAAATGCCCAGGCCCTGATGGCATAACGTATAAGTTCTATAAGAAGTACTTCAAATATATATCCTCACTGCTGCTTGCCTCCCTTAACCAGAGCATTCTGGATACGCGCCTTCTACCAGCAGGGCAAGAGGCCTTCACCGTCACACTCTTCAAGAAAGGGGATAAGCTAGACCTAACTAACTGGCGCCCCATTTTTTTAACTAACATGGATAAAAAAATAAAAATTAAAATCATGGCTAACCGTTTAGGGATTGTAGCTTCTGCCACCATCTCCCCAGAACAATTTGGTTTCATAAACAGAAGATCGATTTGGGACAACGTGCACTCTGTGGCTAATGCATGCCAGTCCACAGCCTCTGGGGCACTTTTATTTTTGGACTAATAGAAGGCCTATGATGGAGTAAACTGGGAATACCTCAGGGCCTGCCTCAACCAATTCCGCTTGCCCCCTCGCTTCATCAACTGGGTAATGCTGCTCACAAAATCTGCAACAATGGTAGTGCGTTGCCCAGGCTTCCTAACGGAGTAGCCCGCCCTCAAAGGGGCCTACGCCAAGGGGACCCCCTTAGCCCACTCTTATACAACTTCAGCCTTGACCCAATACTTCAAAATGTGAATGCCCACCTCACTGGGGTCCATATACCAGGCCAAGCCCCAGTCAAGATGACCTTGTTTGCAGATGACTGTGTGGTCGGGGTGTCTAATAATCAAGATGCACGCGCGCTTGAAGCTCTCATCCAGGAGTATTCCCGGGTAAGTAATGCTGCACTGAATGATTCCAAACCGAAATCATCCTCCTTGGTCAGTATCAAACCTGCTGGGCCCCAGCGACCAATGCCCAGCCCGGCCCATCTGCTTGCACATGTGCTCGCCTTCCCTGCTCACCCCACACCGCCCCACTTGTTTCCCTTCGTGCCATGGCCTACCATAAAGCCTTTCCGCCATCTGGGCATGTGGGTGGAGGCAGGCAGGTATGCCTCAGCAGTAATGGAAAGTTATATTCTAGACAATGTGATGAAGCGTATCGCCTCCCTCAGAGCCCATCCTACTTCCCTTACTGGCAGGGTTGTCTTAGCCAACTCTATGCTCCTCTCCAAAGTTTGGTTTGGAGCCCACGCTATCGCCTTCTCCCCGGGTTTTTTCAAATCTATGTATGCCCTCCTACAAGGGTGGCTATGGTCAGGCCGCCCACCCCCAGTGCAGCTTGAGATCATGTTTGGCCCTCATCGTCATGGTGGCATGGGCCTTCTCGACCTTAAAGCCCATGCTGCCAAGATCCTGGGCACCTGGGTTGCAGCTGTCACTGCCCCTACGCTCCCCTCCCAACACTGGTCCCGCGTGGCCCGCTCCAACTTCTCCCGCGCCCTGGGCCTTAACAATCCATCAAACCCTCACTCCTTGATGAAATATCTGGCTTCCCACTCATCGGCCACAGGTCCTCACGGTACTAAAACCCACTACAAACAAATCTTCCTCTCATGTGGAGCACTGAGTCAAGAATTCATATTAGTGGACACACAGCCCAGAGAGGCCGCCCCTCTCTCTTTCACACAGGAGGTACAGGGGCTACCCAATCAAGATGGCTTGATCCCCACACGGCCCCATGTCCTATCCAGGGTGGACTACCTGGACATGATGGACATCAGTTTCTCCATTGAGACTCAGAAGACTATTTGGATATACGCACACCACCCTCTGTTGCAGCCTCAAATCCGTTCCCATGTGTGGCGCTGCCTGAGGCGGGTGTACCATATGGCTGAGCGCTCTAACGCTTTACACTCATCCTGCATCGTGTGTGGCTAGTATGAAACGCTGTTCCACCTCCTGGTGAAGTATCCTACCTCTAAAGTGATATGGCGCGAAGTTCAAGTTCTGTTTGGCCAGGATCAAACACATCCCTTCAGTCTGTCAAGAGATATGTTTGCTATATCCATGGTATCCCCCTTCCACCCTCCCTCCATGCTCTGGTGGTCGCAATCACCATTTGTACTATCCACACGATTATCTTGGATGCCATCGCAGGCTCCACCCCCACCCTCCCAGAAGCTGGCACAGAATCTGGTCCCATTTGGGGACCACTTTCAGGCGTGGATGTTTGGGTATCTCCCACCGCGTCACCGTCAGCTGGTCTCCTCCTGGTTCCCAGTTTGGTTTATCAAAGCAGACCCTTTCCTCCACACGTGTTCAATTGTGGTTATGGCCCATTTACACGTTCCCTCCCCCTCCCCATAGTGGCGTTCCCGCTAGCAACAAGAGATGCATCGCTTCTCTAGGGTGCCTCCCCTGTTACTAAGTTTTTTTTTGGGTCAACATTTGGAAGTCTCCATCCCCTGGTCGGCCTTCCTCGCAATAAATTTAAAGTTTGAAATTTAAAAAATAAGGATAAGACTATCATTTTAGGTGGTATAACAACAATATTTTATTAAATAAATGCCACTAAGTAATTAGGGCAATTGGCTGCTAATATTGAGATGCAAACTAGGATCTAGTATAGGCAGGGGATAGCGAGATTTAGCAAAACGACCAACTGACCTATCAGAACTCTTAAAAAGCTTTTCTCCATGAGATGGTTTAACTTTGGCATTGGTCAACAGCAGGTATGATGAATCCATGCGGCAAAAACTCAATATATTCCATCCATCAGCCATCTTATAGATACTTTCATCTTGGCCAATTACCAATATTTAAAGTCTTGATTGGTGGATAACATATCTTCAATTTGCGGAACACTAACGTCTTCTTAGGGTTTCTTTTCTTTAAAAGGTAGCACCAACTTTAAGTTGATGTATGGGCGAGGCTGAAAAGTAAGTTTGGCTATTCTATTGAGGGTTACGTAAAAAGATTACACTAGTCCAAACTATTCCGCTGAAAGTCAAATGGGTAATTGTAAATATTTTTGGAACTATTTGACCCCAAGACATCTTATCAAATAGTCATAAATCCACTTATATGATATTACCCCCTTCAAAAATGCTTCAGGGAGGAATAGAGGCGTAGAAACTGCTCATATACTCAGTTTACAGTAACTCCAAAAGCAAGAGGCTAGATATAATATTCATCACCCGTTTATTATTGATGACAAAATGTCCTACCCAGATGTACCCAGGTTTGCCACTCCAGGGAGCGATGCAATTGTGGTAGTATAAAACCAAGTCAGATATCTAATAAGAGGGTAAAGAGAGCCTGAACTCATTAACTTCTTGTCCCTCTTTAGTGAAGGTTTTTGCTAAATTAATCATGGCGTCATATTGTGCTGGATGATGTGTTAATCCAGCCTCCTAATGGCTTTATCAGTATCGTCAGTTCTAGCAGAAAATACTTTTTTTAGCTAAGAGGGCAGGTATCCCAAGTTCTCGACCATATAGAACGCAGAAAGAAGACAAGTTAATAACCCAATGATAACTAATACAATATGCCATAAAGTCACTAAGCAAGAACTGATCCCAGTATAGAGGGTCTGAAGTGCCCATTTTTATAGCAAGATAGATACTAAGGTTCCATTTGCTCTTTATACGTTATTGTTTATAGAAGGGTTATAGGGGGCAAAAAAGAGCTGTTGTGCTCATATGAAGGTAGCCTATATTTAACCACTCTGGAGGTGAAATACTTATGTTGCCACAGACTAGAACCTGGGGCAATAGTGGCGAGTGTTAATATACTGATGCAATTAAGATTGCAGTAGCTTTGGCATTTTGGACTGGGAGACCCACATCTTTGACTCATTTCGTAGTTATCAATTCCTACCAGTATATATTAATTATGACTTGTAGTTTGAGGTAGGGCACCTACCACATCTAAGCTTATCATGTGCAATGGTTGTTGAGGTGTAGTAGGCTGATATTATTAATTGGTCTTGGAACTGGATTGCTTTTTACATTTTAGGAAATCATCCAGGACTTCTATAAAAGGATTTTATAATTCCATTCCTAATAGTACAAATATATAATCCATTCATAGGATTTTTCGCAATCCCCAATGCCCAAGGGTAGAGTGGGCCTCCAAGATAGCGGGTACTTGTTCCTAGGATTGAAGACAGGGCAATTAATTTGCCCCTCCCTTTACATATAACTTTTCACTTTCCACTTTGGTGTTCCAGGTGTGTCATGCTATCATTATCTTAACAGGTTCATCCTCATTGTCCCATGCATTAGGGGTCATAAAGAGGTCATGCAATCTCTCAGCCTCAATATTTCCAAATAAAGAAAAGACAAACGACTTAATCTGTCACCATTTATAGGTTAAGTTCTGGCTCAGCTTTCAATATTCATACTATAATGTTTTAGCTTCAAGTCAAAAGCCTGTCGTCTGGTAGGATCATTCATATTTTGTAACATTTTAAGGAGGCATGGTTAGTAACCACGGTGAAGGTAGTTCCATACTAAAAAGGGCAATAATTTTTTCAGCGATTAAGACATAAAGATCTCCTTTTCTGTGACGCTGTATTAGCATTCAGCTTTTGACATTATCTTGTGAAGTTTTAACTGGATGAGCCACACCGTTTTCATTCAATTGAGCCAGGATGGCTTTAACGGCGTAGTCAGAGGCATTGTAAACAAAATTAAAGGTTTACCATTTTCCTGGTTGCATATGATAGGGTGTTCTTAAAATAAATTCTTTAGTGTCTCAAACATGACCTTTTGTTTAGCACCCCAATGGAAAAGGGTGTTCTTAGCCAATAGTTAAACAAAAGGCTCATAAGCTTGGAGAACTTTGAAGTTATTAATGGTAATACCCTATTATACCCAGAAACACCTGGATATCTCACAGGTTTTGAGGCGGAAGCATTTTTGTTATTGCTTCAACTTTATCTTGTAAAGGCTGAAATTCTTTCAGTGAAATAACATGTTCAGGATAATATATTCTTATAAAAAAAGAACATTTCAATGATTCCAACATAATGTTGACTCATTAAAGCATTGTAAAAACTTCTTTAAGGTGGTTTAAATGTTCATTAAAAGTTTTAGAATAAACGTGATGTCATCAAGATAGATTATCACACAACTTAGATTAAGATCTTGTCTGATATGATCCATTGCTCATCAGAATGATTCAGGAGCATTGGCCAACCCTTGAGTAGTCAAGTGGGCAGAATTAGCCTTCAATGAAAATGAGAGCACATTTCACCTGATCTTGTAGGGAAAGGTCCATTTACCAGTATCCGCTGCAAAGTCCATAGAAGAAAAGAAATTGGAAACCAGAGAGTTTTGAAAGAGAATCATTGATGTATGGAATATGTTAGTTAAATCTCTTTACGATATTGTTCAAATTTCAATAGGTAATAAATATCTGATGACCACCATTTTACTTTTGTAAAAAAGAGAGAAGACGCCCAAGGCTATGGAAAAGCACTAGCAATCCAGCGTCTAGTAACGGTTTAATCTATTTCCTCAATTGTTGCTTTTGACCTTCAATTTACAATAATGTTTTTTTCAATTTGACTGTCATCACCACCGTCAATTGTGTGGCTCCAATCCTTCATGTGCACATAATAATTATCAGACTAAGAGAAGATATTAATGTAGGTATCTAATAATGAGTGAACCTTTTCAAGCTCATCTGGGCTTAGTTCACTGAAATATGAATGTTGGGCAAAGTACATAACATTTTATTAGTATGTAAGCCCATATCAAACATAGAACATATAAAATGAATTTTTAACAATCTCCATGGATCTGCAGACCAGATCCTATCTACTGAAGTATTTTCACAAAAATGTCTGTTGTATATGGGTAGACCAACCTACAGTTTATATCTGTATCTAATTTTAATATCCAAGTAACCTTAAGAAGGAGGATTTAATTCAATTTTATTAAATTGTCAGGGCACGCGTCTCAGGTTTTTTATTGAGCTAATACCTTACCATTATAATGTTAATCATTTTCTTGAAAACCACTTACGCAATTTTCTTTCCCTTATATTTTTGACTACCAGTGCTGTGGCTCCAATCTTTTAATTGACTCATCAATCAGATCTTCATCAATATGCTTCTTATCCCGCGTCGGCTTAAAATATCGCTAATAGAGTCTATTATGATTATTATGGCCAGCTGTCAGTGATTCAGTCACCTTTTGGTGGAATTCAGTTACTTTGGTGTATCAAACATTTATGAAAATACCCTACAGTAATATTCACTTGGTTCTCCGGCGTAATTGGAAGATTATGTCGGTATTATAACAATCTTAATGGCTGCTTAGCAATCACAAAAAGCACCAATGAGAACCCTGGTAGAGAGAGGAATCTGAGTGAGCTTATTAGTCGGAGGAGTCTTATCGCCTTAGTAGATAGTTTAAATCTACTAGAAGGTTTGAGAGCAAGCTTATGAACCACCGCAGTACCAGATACTATGGGAGATTCTTCTTGTTTAATTGTTAAAAACCCTACTTCCGACGTGAAGTTTTTAGTAGGCATTTATATCTAGATTATTGTCTTCAAACAGTGTCTGATATTATTTGTTTGTGCGAGCCTAGTTCATTGTTAATTTGACGCCTATGCGCTGGTATCAACAAAATCTATTATTAATATTCCCCAACAAATTATTAATAGTTCGCTAGTAACCAAGATCTAGTATTCAAGGCAATACTCAAGGCTCCTTTTGAGCACTAGTGGTGCCCAACCCAAAAGGGGGAGCCGCCACACATTTTTATTTGCAAATAGGCAAACAAAGGGAATATTAGAAACAAAAAAAAATTCCTAATATGGCACCTCAGCTAACAGCCTAGGAAGCCTTATCAGAAGGGGAGGAAGCTTTGGTGAAACTTTTGGCTGGAACCACTTTAGCTGGCGGACCATGGCGGACAGCATGGGGGGAGCATCAGCGATATGTGGCATAAGGAGGTATATTTGTGAGTTTTCTTTGTTTATGAGGCCAGCGGTGTCCATCGCCTCGACATATTGAGCAAGTTGATGCTCAGAGAAATTGATGAGAGCTGGCCTACAAGTGAAAGACCTGATGCTCCAGCAGGTTTCAGGATAATTGGGGTTAAAAAGAGTTTTTGCCATGTCAATGCAAGCTCAGCTCACACCAAAAGTGAGCTCCTCATTTTAATGTTTTGAATCTTCCTCAAAAATCATGATGAAAATTGGGGATCAGAATACCCTCAATCAATAGCTCTATAGCCCAATGGATTTTCTGGCGGAGTAGGGTGTTGGAAGGAGCTGCAAAACAATAATTAAGGCTCTAGAGACTAACTCCATGGATGTTGTTAGGTGAAATAAGCAGTTATGTGGGAATTGTAAAGCAATTTTTGCTGCCAATCAATTGTCATTCATCAGACTTAATTACTATCTCCTCAGAGGCATTAAAAGAATGCCCTATTAAGCGTCCACTGAGTCAGGAAGTTTTTTGTACATTGCCTGGACGTTGTTTAATATATGGATAATGCAGAATAAGGTTACTCAACCAATTAAGAGTATTCTTTCTATTTGGGTTTTTTATTGTTTAAAACCAGAGGAACTTCATAAAAGAATGGATAACAACCCTGTTTCATGTTGATGATTTATCATTCTCAAGCATAAACTGATTGGCAATAAGAATATCATAATAACTTATCCAAGGACACAGCAGGTGCCAATGGGATAAGCATCCAAATTCTGATGGGTAAGGAGGAGTATATTTTGAATTTTGCAAGTACTTTTTGGACCCACAGTTCGATACTCTTGGGAGTATTACAAGTCAGGCGCTAAATTAATTTCTTGATAAGTATTGAGGTGATCACATTGAAAAGGGGACCAGTGTCAAGGATGGTCATAACCTGTACCTTATTGATGACAAACTCTACCTTGTTTCTAATTTTCCAAAGTTAAGGAGGAGAGCAAGAACCTCTTTAAGACGGAAATTAGAGGCAAGTTTTTTAATCTTTCTCAAAATATCTTCCTTTAATGTATTGTAAAGTATGAACTTGCTGAGTAAGGTCATATCAACAAGGTAATGAACTGTATGGCGTCACTAGCAGTATTAATAACCTCAGAGGTATCCAGAACTTGGCTAAGATAGTTTCATCGGGAAAGGACCTTATTTACTTCTTCAGGGTTCACCCAGTATGGTATCTCTTCTTTAACTGGGGCTCCTAGGACATAATAGCCAAAGTCTTCATAACTCCCTTCATATTCGTCATTAGAGGGCTATCTATACAAGTCATATGAGAAATAGTAGAGAGGTCAGAATCAGGATCGTCAGGTTCATCATCTTTCTTTATATGACACACATTGTCAAGATGTCCTTCTTTTTTGCAGTGGATGCCCTTACGGGCGCTCAGCTACTGTTTCGCCATAGAGAAGGGTTTCTGCTTCAACGGGCTTTGGCTTAAGCTCTTTGGCGGCTGGATTGGAGTCCTCAGACTCAGCCGCATGTGTCAGAGCCATGTCTGGTTTTGGCAGCTACTGGGGGCAGATTTTAAATGTGAACGGGGATGGAAGTGGACATGGGGGTCATCGTGGAATCCTTCCTCTGGGCTACAGTTGATAGATCCTTATTGGTCAAAACTTGGTGTTTTAACACAAAATCTTGGGTAGACTCAAATTTATTGAAACAAACCACCTTTAGCAGACCCTCCTTGTTATTACAAATATCCCATAAAGAGCGCTTCACTTATGCAATATGCATCGCCAAGGAGTGGTGGGAAACCAATTCATTCATAAGGCAGCAAATTGTTGTTAAGATAAAATTTTTTGCAAGTAACAGTGGCTGGTCTTCACTAAAGAACTTATCAACGAAGGTGGTAACCAATTCTCCCTTTTGCAATCTAAAGTGCATAAAGGCCTTCTTTTTCTACTTAAATTCTGCTTTGATCCAAATTCCTCAATAAGCGCTTCTTAAACTCAGCCAGGCACTAAGGGTGTCCATATGAGGAACCATTTTTTTGAGCCATATGACTTAACAAGGGAGGATGTTCTTGATTTTGCTGGTGATTTGTCAACGCTTCCATGGCAGATTCATAGACGTATAAAAATTAAGCAATTCTACCCTCACCAAGGATATACTTGTCTTTATATGTGGGTTTGAGGGGCGAGGTACTTCCAGTGAGGGAATCAACAGCAGGAGCGGCCTACGTTAATCTTGATATGGACGCTGTTTGAGCTTCTCCAGGTGTGATAAAGCTCTCGCTTTTGCTTTTCTAAGGCGGCTACTCTTGTTTCTTCTCTAAAGGTGAGAATAGGAGGACTAACATCTTATTTTTCATGCGGTGTACAGGGCCCCCTATAGTGAGTACCACTTGTTGGAATGCTGGCACACTGCTGCTCACAGGTGATTTTGGCATAGCATTTCAACAATAAGAAGATGTTGAAGTATTAAAACTCTTGACAGCCATTTAAAATTTTATGTCAAAAAGTAGACCACTAATAAATGTAATTTAATAAATTAAAACCAATGATAAGATTATCATATATACGGGTAAAAACAAGAGATATTTTACTTGAATAATGCCTCTCAGTACTTAGTGCACTCAGAGGCTGATAGTGAGGTGCAAACAAGGATTTATTATAAGCATGTGGTAGCGAGATATAGCAAAATGAACAACTAATTTATCTTAATTCACAAATATCTTTTCACCCTGAGATGGCTTAAATTTGGCATTGGTCAACAGCAGATATAATAAACCCATGTGGTAAAAACTTAATGTATTCTATCAAATAAGCCATCTTTAAAATATTTTCATCTTGGCAAGATTATAAATTTCTTAAGTCTTGATTAATGGTAAAATATCTTCACCCTCTGGAACCCCTCAGGTTTATAAAAGAGTATTATCTTCTTGTTAGGGGTAAATATAAATTTTAAGTTAGTGTTAGGTATGGTTGCAAGTAAATTCAGCTATTTCGCTGGGGGAAGTTTGATGTAAAATTATTAGACTGGTTCAAACTATTCCCAAAAAGTCAGATGGGGAAATGCTATTATTTAAAAAAATATTTGCCCCTGAGACATTCTTATCAACTACTCATAAATCCAATTGTCTGAAACCTTTTCACACTATCTGTATCCTTTGGCAGATCATTGCAAACTAAATCTCTGAGAGATATTTTTTCTAAAGTTTTCTGACCAAAATCTAAGCCTTTATTAGTTTTTTATATCCTGACTTTTGGATATATATCTTTTTTTAGTACTAGATGGTCCCAACCCAAGGGGGGGATTCATCGATGTACTTTTGGATATATATCACTAACAGCATATCAACTCAAGTTACAGCTCTTCAAACCATTCAGTTTCTATTAATATGAGATTAAGAGGTTCATTTAAATCTGTCATGAGAACCCCCATTTGACCAGTACCTTAGTGATGCACCAGTTTTGATACAGATGACCACCAAGATATATCCAACTTTAAAAAGTTGACCATCCAGTATCATCAGCAATGTGAAACAGACCATTAGCGGACCTAAATGTCAAAAAAAGAGTAATTGGGAGCTGAAAGGAAAACTGAAATAGAAGAGACTAGGGTATATATTGGAAGGGCCCTGTAGAGGTAGTTGACAAAAGCAGCGACACTCATCCTTATAAATACCATTAAAAGCGGATTTTTGATTTATTATTGACAGTTTTCTGGCGCTGGAAAAACCTTACAAGACTATATTGGAATGTGAAAAGTATATCTTTTAATAGTTGATTTTATATCAAGCTTTACATTTATCTTAATTTATACTTTTTTTTAGTACTAGATGGTCCCAAATCTTAAGGTATACTTTCTTCACAAAGTTATACCTATTGTAGTGCAAATATAATTATTCCAATACTTCCCTGTTTTAACCTTGATTGGAACATTATGTTGCTCAGTACCAATTAAAATTTTTTAACAACCATAAGGTAAACTAAGGAGCCAAATTGTCAAGAGAGTATCTGTAACTCTCTCATTCCCAGCGGGGTGATGTGGGATGCAAACCCACATTGCTAGGGAACTAGCCAAAAGAAGAATGGGAAGACAAGCACCTCAAGCGGTGCCAGTGCAAAAGGTACCCCAGGCAAGTGTATAAATAGCAACATAAAATACCAGGTAAGTAAGAAACAACACCGCTTGAGTGGACCCCAGAGGGGCGTCCATAATCAAGTGTGGCTTGATTTCAGGGGCTTTGGGTGCCTCAATCTGGAGGGGACCTGGGCGGCCCACAGGTGCCCCTGGGATTTTGGTAAATTGTGAGATAAGGTAGTGGCCCACATGGTTGGAGACCACCTTAAAGAGGTCCACCACCAAGTTTGCCCAAGGAACCACTGGAAAAACGTAAAATAACGGGGGGTTTTTATTAAGAAAGTCGATCAACAAGGAGTGTTGATCACAAAAACCTATTTAAAATGAATTGGGAAAATTTGGGTTCTGCAGAAATGCGCCCAAGCCTTGACGCTCCAATAAACAGATGCTTCCATCTGTTTTGGTAAAATACACTGAAAGTGCCTTCACTCAAGTAATTGATTAGAGCCTTATTTTACCAGAAGTCAAAAACTCATAGCTGGAGCGGGACTCGAACCCTTGCTCTCCAACCAAGCTAATAGAACCATCATTATTCAAAATGTAAATTGTTCGTTTTAGGGCCTGAGCTGAAATAAAACGCTGGGCATTTTGCACCCCATTAGTATCAACCTGGGCTTGCTTGGCTTGCACCCAGCGTTGATCTAAGGTGTGCTTCAAGTCAGGAAGAGCCTGAAGCTTCATCTTCTGGGCCTCCTGTCACCCAGCCTTATCCCTAGCCTCAGTGCCTACTATCATGTCATCCAACCATGACATTACCCTCTCCTCCTTCTTGGGCTCCACCCCCCCTCCAGGGGCGTTTGCTAAGGAGAAGTTCTTATGTGCTGGCGGCAACTTCATAGCAGCAACAGCTGGCTTTGGCTGAGATCCTGCCGCCTCAGGGAAATGATTATGAAATGATTCGATCAGGTCTTGGGCATGTACACAATCCAGTGCTGGCATCCAGCTGTTCTCTTCTGCGTCAAACCCTTTTCATGATACCAAGTACTCAAGGCGTCGCTTAACCTGGCGGGAGGCTACTATTTCCTCCACTTCCCATTCCGGTGCCCCATCCATAAGATAAGACTCAGGGGTCACAGGAGGAGGACCCATAAAATAAGGTCAACTTGCTTTCATGAAAGACGGAGAAGATATGAAATGCTGAGGGAAGATCCAACTGGTATGAGTCATGTCCCACATTTCTAACTACCCATTAAGGACCAATCCTCTTTGGACCCAGTTTTTTGCATGGCTGCTTGATAGGGATGTTGTGAGCATCAAGCATCACGAGATCCCCTTCCTTGTATGCTGGACCCACTCGGCGCTTTACATCAGCATTCTCCTTATAACCAGCATATCCGCCTCCAAACTTGTAGACACCCCTTGATGGACCTTCTTGAGAGTCTTAGCAAAGTCCAGCACCGCTTCCACTTTAGAACCACAGCTGGGCTCCATGTTAAACGCAGGGTTAAAGCCGTGGTTAGCAAAAAAAGGTGAACAACTGATTGATGAATGCAAAGTGTTGTTGTAACTAAACTGGACCATGGGAAGGTGAGGAACCCAATCTGAATGGTCTGCGGTGGTGTAACAACGCAGAAATTGTTCCAAGCACTGATTCACTCGCTCAGTCTGCCCATCTAATTGGGGGTGATACACAGTTGAACGGCAGGGGTGGATCTGAAGAGTCTTACACAACTCTTCCCAAAAGACATAGGTGAACTGGGGTCCCCGGTCACTAATAATTTCTTGAGGAACTCCATGAAGTGCAAATACATGGGCGACGAAGAGCCTAGCCAATTCAGCGGCAGTTATAGTTGTTCTGCAAGGAATAAAGTGAGTGAACTTTGTAAAGCGGTCCACCACCACCATGATTGCATCATACCTATCTGAAACGGGTAACTCCACAATGAAATCCACTGATAAGGAAATCCAGGGCCCTTCAGCCTTTTGGACTGGTACCAGCAACCCTGCTAAAGGTTGTCGATTGGGTTTCATCTGATTGCAGATCAGACACTCTTTGCAGTACTGCCCTGCCTGAACAGGCAAGCCCTTCCAATTGTAAGTGCGTCATATAAACTCCAAGGTTTTTGCTTTTCCCGGATGACCAACGGTGATTCCATCATGATGGCCCTGGATGATCTCCAGGCGCAGTGGTCCAGAAGGAACCCATAGGCGTCCCTGAAACCACACCATCTCATCCTTCATGTGATAGCCCCTGGATAAGTCCTCCCGATTCAGAGCACTATTAGTGAGAATGACAGCATATTTGGCTGATAATGGCTGAGAAAGAACTACCTTCCTAGACATGCTATATTCTGCTGCATTTTCCAAAGGCATGAGCGCTGGCTTATGTACCGTGGACTTAGGAAGTTGAGGCAGAATCATACTCAGGGGAATTATCAACTGAGTGTTGTGAATCTCTACCTCCTTTGGATCGGGATCCAAAGCAGGGTTGCGGCTCAAAGCATCCGCCAAACCATTCTCCTTGCCCTTGGTGAACTCATAGGAAAATATAAATAGGGCAAGGGTCTCATGCCAACGGGTCTGACGTGGTGTTAAAACATTTGGAGCACAGTAATACAATAGGGCCCGGTGGTCAGTGCATACCCAGAATGTTTGGGAAGAGCCATGTAAGTGGTGACGCCAATAAATCAGCGCCTCCACCACTGCTAATAACTCCTTGTCATATACGGCGTAGCTTAACTCATTCAGAGACATTTTCCTAGAAAAATATCCCACTGGATGCTCAGACCCATCTTCCCCCACCTGTAACATGGCAGCTGCAATGGCAAAGTTGGAAGCATCTGAGGACACAATGAACTCCTTGGCAGGGTCAACATGGCGAAGGATGGATGTGGATAACAAGGTGCACTTCACCGCTTGGAAAGCATCCTCCAAAATGGGGGACCACTGAAGCACCTTAGCCCCGCTAGCCTTATATAAGGGGGCTGCCACCTCAGAGAGACTGGATGTGAACTTCTTGAGGAACGTACACAAACCCAAAAAGCTCCTAAATTCCTTGACAGAGGTGGGAGTAGGCCACTCACGAATAGTCTTTTCCTTGTCTGGAGTTATCATATGGCCCTGGTCAAAAACGACGTTGCCCAGAAAAGTAACCTGGGACTTGAAGAATTCACATTTGCTAAACTTGAGGGTAAGGCAAGCAGCCCTCAATCTCTCTACTACTTGTCAAAGGTGAGCTACATGTGACTTAGGATCAGGGGAAAACACCAGAATATCATCCATGTAGGCAACCGCACATACCCCCAACAAGTCTCCCAACGCAGCATCAATGTGGCGTTGAAAGATGGCAGGGGCATTCTTAAGCCCAAAGGGCATAACCCAGAACTGGAAAATTCCTTTCTGGTATGGAATGCGGTTAACCATTCCTGGCCCTTCTTTATCGGGATTTGTTTGAACGCATTGAGGCAATCCAGCTTGTAGAAGACCTTTGCCTTCTCCACATAGCGCGCAATCTGGGAATCTAAAGGGATGGGATGGAGGTCGGGTACACTCACATTGTTTAAGTTCCCATAATTGACACACGGACATAAAGTTCCATCTTCCTTCTCCACAAAAAACAGTGGGGAGCAAGCTGGGGAGGTACGCTGAAAGATGGCACCCTTAACCAACTGCTCCTTCACCCATACATCTAAAACCTCTTCCTCCCGGACAGTCAATAGGTATATGGGAGAAGAAATACGCACCAGATCCACAGTAAGTTTAAATTCACAATCAAACTCAGAATGTTCTGGTAGCGTACTAGCTGAAGCTGCATCAAAAGAAGATGCCAACTCCTTCAAACAGAAGGCAAGGAAAGTTTCACAGGGGGCTTCAGCAAAGGGGCAAGATATGAACTGGGAACATTGGGCCAATGGGGTAAAAAACCTGGGGCGTTATCCTCAGACAAAGGAACAATCAACTGGTGACCGTTAGTTAAAACAAGGTTAAAGTGTTTTCTTTTAAATTTGTTCTGACGTCAAACTTTCGCCACCACTCAACCCCCAAAATGATGGGAAACAAGAGGTTTTTGATAGCTTGAAACTGGTCAGACAATAGATAAGAACCTATCTGGAAATTGACTGACTCCATGATATTCAGTGTGGGAATACCTTGAGATGCCCCACCCCTAAACATACCACCTGGTGAGTAACTCAACTTAAGGTAGTCAGCAGGATTTTGATCAATAAAATTATTTGTAGCACCAGTATCCACCAAAATTGTTGTGCTGAATTTTCCATAAGAGGATGTAAGGGTAGCAGTCAACAAGAAATATCCAGAATGGGATTTATTCAACGCAGAAAATGCCATCAACTCACCAGAAAATTCTTCCTCTGACTTGAACAAGCCATCAGGGTATGTTTTGGAATCCCCCCCCCCCCCCCCCCCCCCCCCCCCCCCCCCCCCCCCCCCCCCCCCCCCCCCCCCCCCCCCCCCCCCCCCCCCCCCCCCCCCCCCAGAAGGGGAAGGATAGTGGGCCACTCTTACTAATGAGGCCATATATCCAACCCCACCTTCTGCAGGTGCATAGACATCTTTATATTTATGGCGAAGTTCCTTCTCAACTTCCTGGGAACTTCTAATCATGGTAGGGGTCATGCGAGGGTTCTCAGGAGTAATCTGATAAACTGAAATTGAGTCATCCTCTAGACCATATGAGCAAATAAACGGTTCATTTTGAGATAAATCGCTTGTATTATAAAACGAGTTTTTTTGTTTGAAGAAACCCCATTTATTCCAAGGGTTCGGTGTGCATCGTTATCTAGGGCCATCGCCCCCAAGCCCGGAGCTGATGCCTCAGTGTGCACCTCAGAAACGTGTTGGGGAGAAAAAATGATAATGTAATCATTTTTTTCAAGTGTGGGTTCAGACCCTACGATGTTCCCAATTTCCACCAAGATGGGGAGGAAATCAGTGGGAAGCATCTCACAATTCAAGGAAATCTCACTAGTCGAGGAGGCATTATTTATAGGGATGACCATGGGTGACATCATCATGGCGGAATCAACTGAAACTGTTACATCATTCTTGGGGCTAGACCCCTGTACAGTTCCAATTTTTGGAAGACATTATAGGATTTGAAGGATAAGATTCCCTCATTTCCAAAGGCGCGCACAACTTTTTGGCACCCGTATTTATATGATTCAATCTGATGATGGCCAAAGTACCTGGCCCCTTCTGGGTTGGGGCGGAGAGACTACCCCAAAGGGTTTCAACAAGATGATCGAATTTGGAAGGAGGCGACTGCTAAATTGGGGAGTTTTGTATTGATATATCCAAGGTCGAATGGAGAAATGACGTTTTAACCTTGTCAGTTAAGGGTAAAGCCTGGCTTTTTCGCAGAATTCACTCAAGTATACCTTCATCGGATGACCTGCTTGACGCAGAGAAAAGAACTTGAAGAAGGAATGGAAGGAGGCTTCATCAGGTCAATCTGCTCCAAGACTTGTTCCAAACCCCCTATTGCATGCCACAAGAGCGGCTGGGTGTGGAGTACCGCAAAAACCCAGTCCCCAGCCTCAGGAGACAACTGGGACAATAGATCCACTCCTCGCAAAAGCGGATGGGAACCAGAAGAATTGTTTTTTTCTAATGAGGGTTTTAGTTCCAGGGAAGCTAAGGCCTGATATATTTCAAGTAAATATCGGGAGAAAGGTGGGGAATCATGATCTTAGGATCGCAAAAAGTCTGAGACCACCAGGTATGAGCAGGAAGGGTGGGTACTTCCCAATTGGTAGTTGCAAGAATAACGCCAAGACGCACCAGTACAAAACCAAATGAGAAAAGTGTGGTGAGCACCATCATGGAAGTGACAAATGGCCAGCGCACCCAATTTACTAATAAAGAAAGTCCCACATGGATAATTCTTATGCATGTATAATAAAAGGGTTGATTGACTAACGTCAAGAGAGTATCTGTAACTCTCTCATTCCCAGCAAGGTGATGTGGGATGCAAACCCACATTGCTAGGGAACTAGCCAAAAGAAGAATGGGAAGACAAGCACCTCAAGCGGTGCCAGTACAAAAGGTACCCCAGGCAAGTGTATAAATAGCAACTTAAAATACCAGGTAAGTAAGAAACAACACCGCTTGAGTGGACCCCAGAGGGGCGTCCATAATCAAGTGTGGCTTGATTTCAGGGGCTTTGGGTGCCTCAATCTGGAGGGGACCTGGGCGGCCCACAGGTGCCCCTGGGATTTTGGTAAATTGTGAGATAAGGTAGTGGCCCACATGGTTGGAGACCACCTTAAAGAGGTCCACCACCAAGTTTGCCCAAGGAACCACTGGAAAAACGTAAAATAACGGGGGTTTTTATTAAGAAAGTCGATCAACAAGGAGTGTTGATCACAAAAACCTATTTAAAATGAATTGGGAAAATTTGGGTTCTGCAGAAATGTGCCCAATCCTTGATGCTCCAATAAACAGACGATTCCATCCTTTTTTGGTAAAATACACTGAAAGTGCCTTCACTCAAGTAATTGATTAAAGCCTTATTTTACCAGAAGTCAAAAACTCATAGCTGGAGCGGGACTCGAACCCTTGCTCTCCAACCAAGCTAATAGAACCATCATTATTCAAAATGTAAATTGTTCGTTTTAGGGCCTGAGCTGAAATAAGAGTCTGGACATTTTGCACCCCATTAGTATCAACCTGGGCTTGCTTGGCTTGCACCCAGCGTTGATCTAAGGTGTGCTTCAAGTCATGAAGAGCCTGAAGCTTCATCTTCTGGTCCTCCTGTCGCCCAGCCTTATCACTAGCATCAGTGCCTACTATCATGTCATCCAACCATGATACAAATCCCATTAGTCAAGCCCTCAACCACTTTGCTATTGGATTTTGGGACAAGTATCCCGCTTAACCCATGGACGTAAAGGAGCCTAATCAAGACCATTTCCACCTCAGCAGCTCAGACAGAGAGAAAAACGATGCTCCTACTATGGAGCTTATTCCTGTAGGACCACTAGCCTCCCAGTCTTTAGATAATATAACTAACATACTCCTCAAACAAGTGGAGAGGTCTTGTAATGGCTCCTTCTTAGGTACCAGCTGTCCACTTAGTTATTGATTATGCACAACAAGGGGTGTTCTGAAGCTATTTAAACCAAGACTATTTGTATTTAACCTATTATATATTCCAAAATATGACAATGTTCGCCATGATCAACAAGGTTGCTACTCAGGCACAATTAGTTGATATGATCCTGATTAATACATCATTTAATCTGACAGACCATGCGGAGTATCTCCCAGCAGCACATTGAGATTAGAGGACCTGTTGAGTTTGCAAAAGCTCAGTAAAATGATCTACCAGCATCTGGAAGATCGACTTAGTGGTCTTTTTGAGAGGTTTAAGCGGTCATTTTACAAAAACAATGTTTGAAAGTGAAGCAAATGTCCAATTAAACAAAATTACCAACCAAATAAAAACACACTAGGATCACATCATTGGTGAGATACTGAAATAACGTGGAAATCAACTCATTGGATAAATAATATAGCTCATCAATGCAGTCATAATGAGGGATAACTAAATTATATGTAGTGTGACATACAGCTGGGTAATCCCCAATAGTGAGGACACGCTCAGACTGGTTGCACTTTCAGGAAATTGTAAAGAAATTGGACTGGAAGCTTGTCCACCCCTCAGACGCGGTGATTGATCACCACAATTAGATTCAACTTTTAATTCAAGCAATTTCTTCTCAGGATCAACTCTGAAGCAATAAAGTGAGTCTGAATGGCGCCATCCAATCTTACAAACCACTTTTACAGAGAATTCGGCTCATTGAATAACCTTTTACAAGGACAAAGCCTGAGAATCACACACCTCACTGATGAAAACGCTGCCCCAAATGCCCAACATGCCACGTCAGAACAAGTCTGTCAGAGGTCAAACAATCTTTGAAGTACATGGGCTAATACCTTTCTAAAACTAAAACAGTTTATGAAAAAATGAAAAGCAAACTCTGTAGATGCTGGCATTTCCCTCCCACCAGAAAAAAGAGATCTTTACAAACTCGCATGAGTCATTCCTAACGGACTTAGAATCTGAATGTGTTGGGGTGTTCTCAAGGCAAATTAATCTGGCAATTTTGGCTCTGTTACCACCCTTTAAGGATTGACTCAAACTACAAATTCTGGAAACTCCCACTTGTACCGCTTTGATTATCTCAGACAACAGCAACAAAAACTAGCTCGCCCTATGTCCATTGCCGGTCATTCACCTTTACTCTTAAACTTTGGCTAAAAAACCAGCAGTACTGATCTACCACCCATGTCACAAAGCCTTAGTCAAGAAACTGAGGACTCTTCCAGTTTTAGGGTTAGCACCTTCTTTTTTGCACTAGTGGTACCCAACCCAAAAGGGGTCCGCCACGCATACAGGGTTAACCCCATCAACTTGTTGAAGTTCAACAAGAAGGAAAATATGCATAGCTTCTTGCTATTATATAAGGTTAGCATGGATGGTGCTTTAAACAAAGCTAAACTTGCAACAGTACTGACTCGTTGGATCCTGAGAGTCAGGAGCTGGTGTTGACTAAGTCTTTTGAGACTGGGCTTTCTTACTAGGATGCAAAGAACATCATCATAAAGAAATTTGGTTGGGCGTAGATATGAAAACCAGATAGCCTAACTTCCTCAATATAAATTTTAAGAAAGAATACATAGTCTAAGAGTTTTGAAATGGAATTTACCCCAAGACTCAGGTACTATACAGAACAAAAGTCTTTATCACGAGAAAGAATATTGCCATACAAAACACTTGTGAACCTTACAAATAACTGTACAAAGGCATTCTACTCAGTCAAAATAATGACTATAATGTTTCTAGATGGTGAACTATCTCCGCCGCTGCACTGAGACCTTGACCACACCCAATAAGGGGCACCACAATAGTTTTAAGAACCAAAGCAAGTCCCTCCAACAGGACACTGAAGAGTACCACATGACTGCCACTTAAACCTGAAGAAATGACATTTAAACACCATGTGTCACCAATTCAGAGTGAAGGGGCACTACTCCAGTTAGTGCAACGCTTAGAGGCCTGTACCCAAGAAGCATCATGTTGAAGCAGCAGATACCAAAAAGCAGTGAAGATAGGGGGTAGAGTAGAAAAGTATATTCCAAATTTCCAAATACCAACAAACACTAGTGGAAACATAAAGCCCTGACGTTTTAGCTTCCTCATTATGCCATCACTGATGACATACTATTGGTCGCTAACTGCTCATGCTGGGTGACAATATATTCCAGGCAGATTAAGTTTTATCAAATCATTATGTACAGTATCTGGAGCAGTACAACTTACTGGTTGATTTTGGATAATTGCCAAAGTTTGATGGGGTTAACTTGGCAATCATTATTGGAGAATTAAAGAAGACTAGCCCCCTATTCTGTGGCGAATTATAGTCCTATCTGATCCAGGGAGATAAGCTTGGCTACACTTAATGAATACCATTGATTCTTATTACTCTAACTGTAAATACATGGACATTAGCTTAGAAAAGTCCAAGTCATTGCTATAGTAGATAGCGGACCCCTATCAATACTGTATCAATTAAGTTAGTCAAGAAACAGGGATTAATACCAGATATCAACCACTATAAAGAATATTGAATAGAGGGACCCAAAAACTGACTACCTCGCTAGGGGCTACAGCGTGCAGCCGCTCAGTTTTGTTCCATAGTTGTGTTGTCTCCTGCAATAATCCTACTAAACAACCATTATTTTATTCTCATTAAAGCTTTATAGACGAATGCATGGCGTCAATCCAATTTTGGGCAATAATATAAATCCTTAATTAAAAGCTTTCAAGGTATTATAGGAGCAAAGCCAGCAGATGGAAAAAATGATCTGCTGTTCATAAATCTAGCCTTCAAAGATGGAATTATACCATTTGTTTTTGAAAGAGGCGCGACCATACTCAATACTACTACATCGGATTCTTAAGATTAAAAGCCATTTCACTGAGCTTGCTGCCAATTGACCATTATTATTAGCCACCATGCCATAATAACATAGATATTAATTTGATAATAGTATCAGAATTATACAGCGAAGTGTTCACGCCCTTCAATTGCGTACACCAAAACTGATTGTGGCTCTGGGGAACATTCTCCCAGATCTTGGAGAGATTAATGTATTAATAGCTTGCATCTACTCCTAGCAATCCAGATGAAATGGAACAGATAATCGCCTTCCTCCACTTCATACTTATGAAAAAGTTTAAGATGTACGCAATTTTGATATACTGGAGGCGTTTGGGCTGGAAGAAAAGACTTGGAAGTTCGTTAATTCATAGCTTGTAAGTTTATGGTTGGAGTAACATAAAAGTTATGATCGTGTGAGAACTTTTTATATTAAACAAACCAATTTCCACAACGGACGCTTCTAATTTGGTTGTGCTGATATGGACTACATCATTTCTGATGCTCTACCCGATGTTCTCCATCATGGTTTGCCAGCTAAAGTGAGTGCAAGACAAAAGTTTTCATTTCTTCCTCACCTTCTGATATGGCTTCCTGGCTGTTAGCTGAGGTGCCATATTAGGAATTTTTTTCTAATAATCCCTTTGTTTGATCTTTTTCAAATTAAGATGCGTGGCAGCTCCCCCTTTTTGGGTTAGGCACAGCTAATGCTAAAAAGGATAGACTACATCATATTGACACTTTTAGCCAACCAGTAATATGCTTCATTCCATCTTTGGGTCCAAGACATAAGGATGAGATTTTTAATTAAAAATAAACAGCTGGTTCAGAAGGAATCTGGTGCCATCAAAAATCCCATGAGCTTTACCAGTATTAGTTGTAAAAAAGAGGGATAGATCTAACTAGGTGAAAATTTACTACATGCAACTCAGCAACATATTGAAGAAGGACTCTTACCATCTTCAGAGAATCAATGGACACTTTACCAAATAAGCAGAGCAAAGCACTTCTCAGCAATGGATTTTATTTATAAATACTGGAAGATAAAGATGCATCCTGAAGCATCAGAAAAATGCGCACCATAAAACCCCAAGAGATGTTCCAAACTATAAAAATGCCACGCGGGTTATGTAATGTCCCTTCCGCATACCAATGGGCCATGGACAGAAAACTGAGAGATTTGACGATTTCTTACACCTTAGTTTACTTGGACGACATAAATGTTTTATTGAGGATATTCAACGAGAACATGCAGCATCTGGATGAAGTTTTCCGCCAGCGGGATGCTGCCAACTTGAAAGTCAAGCCCAAAAAATGTAACTTCTTCTGAGAATAGCTAAATTATTCGGGTTTTTCATTTGGTAAAGAGGTCCTACAGCCTCAACAGCCAAATGGGTCCATTGAGAAGTTGAGGACGCTGCCCAGCATTGGGACATACAGGTTATCTCAAGGATGGTCTGCTATTACCAGATAAATTAAATAATACTCTATAAAATAGGGTAGTCGATATTCCACTATTTGAAAGATGGAACCCACTTTGAATGGACGACAAACTGTCAACTGGATTTTGACTGAATATGCACATGTATCTCGTAGGCGCTAATACTCATGTATCCAAGCTTCAATAAGCCATTTGTAATCCAGATGGATAAATCCCTTACTGCCGTAGGGGCCATATTGTCCCAGCTTGATGACAAAGTAGAAGAAAACCCCATAGCATATTGCAGCTGGACGTTAGATGTACATGAGCGGAAAAACACTGTTACCAAGAAGGAATGATTATCAGGGTTTAATCATGAAAACAGTTCAAGGTCTACATTTTTAGGAGTGCACTTCAAGGTGGTAACTGACAACTACTTGCTTAGACGGCTACAAAACCTCAAGGAGCTTGAAGTAAGCATAGCTCACTGGGCGCTGAAGTTTCAGTCGTATGCTTGAAGATTCAGCACTGGCCTTTCTTAAAACACCAGAATTGTGACAGACAGTCACGTCTATCTGCCATCACTTTGACCACTGACATAGTGGATGGACTTTACAACAAAATGCTGAGCATGGAATATGATAACGAGCTATAAGCAGTACAAAGCGTTTTACCTAATGATAAAGATCACCGCTGTCAAGAATAGAAAACTTAATAAACTAATGGAGAAAGTGAACACATTATACCGCGATCAACCAATCTTACATATATGATGATCAAGTCTCACTAAGCCACGGGACATGAGGATTTATGAGATGTATTAGCAATTGATATACACTACTACTGGGTATAATGCGCTTCAATTTCCACAAAGCCCTCGGCTGCAGCAGAGAGTCTCAAGCAGAAGCGCATTATTGGAATACCACTTCCGAGCACTTTTTCAGACTAAATTTAGCTTTACAACCCATTTCATTTAATGGCATGGGACTGCTAACTACCAGTGGAGGCCAATTTAGGTATATTGTGGTGTGCATTGACCACCTCATAAAATGGGTCAAAGCCAAACTGATTAAAGACCTGAGATATGTGATAACCAATTTTATTTTGGAGATAATCATTTATAAACATGGGTGCCCCCAAATCCTTATGATGAACACAGGAACTAACTTCACTTCCCAGTAATCTCCAAGATTAATGATTTGATGGAGGTTTTCAGGTCCTGCTGAAGCCATATCACTCCTAACCCAATTTTAAAGTGGAATGGGTCAAAAAAACTTTAGTTAGCATTCAACAGAAACTGGGGTCTCGAAAACCGTCTAGTTAGAGCCTCCTCTTGCCTTCCACCATCTTTGCATTCACTATTTCATGCCACTCATCTATGAGAAGATCACTTTTCTACTCATAAATGAATGACAACCCGTAATACCTCCTATCCTATAGCCTTTGTTCACAGAGAAGGAATGACTCCCAGTCAATACTTAGAGAACCTAACTCAATTGTTGATACAGCTTCAAAACCAAGCCTTAGTTTAAGTCACAAGCCTGGAAGTTGAGATGGAGAGAGCGTGACAACCAAATTAGCCATCATTTGCTTTGTCTAATTGTAGGGGAGTGAGTGCTCTATTAAAATAACCATAGGTCGTGTAGGAAAAGCAAGCTCAAACACATATGGAAATGAACATTTGAGATCATAAAAAAGACTTTGATTGACATGTATATGCTCAAGGATTCCATCTAAGGGCATATCATCAACAGAGTACACGCCAACTTTTTAAAGTAACTCCAGAAAGGCTCTGAGATGCCAGCCCCCTTAAATCAATAATCCTAGGATTACCATAGCTAATTTAATGATCTCCTATCTGGCTAAGTGGTGGGAAATAATGAGATTTAGGTTTTTACAACCATATGATATCAACCTCAGCCATAATACACCTTACCCATATCGACCTCTCTGCTACCATTGTCCCACTATCTGTATCCTTTGGCTTAACTTTTCAATCAAACCACTAACAGATATTTTATCAGGATTTTATGACCCAAATCTAGGTAACTATTGATTAATTGATTGATACAATCCTGACTTCGTGGCTTAGTCTCCATCCACTCGTCAACTGAAGGTCCAATACCCAAACTAATAGTTACCATTGGTTAGACTATCAGATTTATTTAGTCAAGCTGTAACAAACACCTCTTTGACTGATACATTTAAAATCTACCCAATGTTGATGAGATGACCACCAAAAAGTACCCAATATTATACAGATAAACATCCAATATTATCAGCAATTTGAAACAGCCCATTAGTGTACCATAAATATGAAATGCCATAATATATGGGAGCTGCAAAAATGCTGCCGTATTAAAAGCTAGGGTATAAATTTAAAAGTGTCCTGTAGTAAAAAAGGAGACCAACGCTGCGACGTACATTCTGGTATTACTTTCAATATTGGATGTTTAATTTATGAAATGATGGATCTCCAGCGGTGAAGTACCTTAAGAGATTATGGCGGATTAAGAAAATTTATATTTAATAAAGCTTATTTTATATCAAGCTCTACATATTTTTGAGATATACTGTCTTCACATAGTTATAACCATTGTATTTCAGATATTCCTTTGCTAATCTTTCCTCATTGTAATCTTGATTTCAGCTAATAATAAACGTTATTTAATAAAAAATAGTTTTATAAAAACTAAAGGATGATCAAACTATAGAATTTAATGCTTACAGTGAATCAAGAGCTTATAGTAGTTTTTTTTATAGTCTTAGGCTTTTTATTACCTATAAGAAAACAAGATCTCATTAACACTGGAGGCCTCCTCCTGATATTATTTTCCAAATCAAGTTGTTCATATTGGTGTAAATACCTGATAACTAAATGTACTAAGAAATTTCTATTCAATAGCATATCAATTAGAAGATAGGGTAACTTGGCATTAGCTTTGGTTAATTTACATCAGAATATAAACTACCCTATTTTTTTAGTACTAGATGGTCTTGAAACTACCCTATTAAAACTGAGATCCTAACAGAAGGCTGAGGAAAATTCAAGTAAACCTATTAATGACAAGTTTACGTTGGTGTGGGGCAAAGTAGTTGTTAAACACTGATCTAAAAGATTATGCATAAACCAGGACTGCAGGAATAGGTAATTAGTTTAAAGAAATAAGAGTTGCATTATTAGGAGATTTGGGGTTTCTATTCATTTGTAATTACCAATATTGGAGATGGTCTAGCAAAGTAACCAAAAACATTCTAATATAACTTGGTCATTACATATAGAACATGGGCTGAATGTGAGATCATTCATGAAAAATTAATATTATAGATCAACATTGGCGTCAGAGCCAGATTGATCAAAGTCCTTGTCTACATATTAATAAAATATCAAAAAGAAACAAATAATAAATAAAAATAGGTGATATATAAAAGAATGGTCAAACTAATTCTAACAAATCCTAATATATATGTTTTTACTAATTGCATTCTGATACTTAAAGTGCTAGTTGCTATATTGTCTTTATTATCAACATGACAAGAAATGCTAAAATTTCACTAAGGATTAGTATCATAGAGTACAAGTATTAGTCTATAAAGAACTGTCATACTTAGCTACAAAGCTGCATCTATAGAATGAGATCTAGATCAAAACCGTTACCATTAATTATTAACGTTTTCTTCATTGTAGTAGATTTTTGATAGTTATTCATAATTTTCTTTATTTGCTTTACTATATTCTGAATTGTGGATGGCGTTACCTCATGTGCTTTCAGTTGAGGCCTCAACGTCTGTAAAGAGTACCTAACCTTAAAAATTGATCTGTATTCAAAATACTGATTTTTATATGCTGTTAATTACACCCTCAATATTCTATTACTTTTCTCTAATAAGTTATATCAAAAGTATATTTTGTTTTTTTTGTTGACCTGATGTTGCTTAAGATTTTCAAAGTTTCTCCTTTGTTATAAAGCTTCTTTTATCTAAGAGTAGTTTAAAAAAGATTCACATCAACCACTATCAAGCTGGAAGGAGCCTTGCACCCCATTCAGTACTAAGAAAGGCACAAACCTAGAGCCTCACCTCTAACCAAAATTTCTTATCTAGGACCCACCCAAGATAAGATATGGGTGCAGGCTTTTCAACAACAACTAAACCACCCCAACCTCAATTGACAATATGCCAATAACCGCTACTATTGCCGAGAAAATATAGAAAATTTCATTGAAGTTAAGAAGTTCAGTTCTGACTTTAGAGGTATGTTTAAAAACACATAATACAATGGCAAATACCCCATAATTCCCACCTGCAGACAATGAGCATCCCTAATGTCTCAAAATGATACCTGGGTTATTCTCATGTGATAACAAATTATATAAAAATTTTAACACTAGTAAAAAGCCAATAAATATGATTTAAAATAAGAACTAAATCCATCATATAGTCTCGAGATTGACAAGGTAGATTTAGAGTATAGCGACCAGGTTTGGAAAACAATTTATTGAGTTGGAAAAATGAATCCCAGAGTAGATCATTTGGGTATAGAGTTTGCCAATATAAGCCAACAGAACATAGTAAACCCCATCATCCTTATCCTTAGGTATAATACCTAACTGCCTGCATCTTGTAGGTTGTTATGTTATTCATTTAAGATAGTTTTATAAAAGATAATCTTTATTTTAACCTAAACTAAAGTATTCTAGTTATAAAATTAACCCAACTTTCAGTTAATCAGTCTTGTGGATGGTTCAACCCTTTAATACTTAAAAATGGTGGTTATGCTCCCTTGGCTACTACATTTGTTTGTACTATAAAGTGTAGGGTTAAAACCCAAGGGCAGCTACCATAAAACAAATATGAGGCTAAGTGGAACTTAATTTCGCTTTAAAATGCACTTCACAGTTCTCATGGAACCACTTAAGGAACCAAACATCAGAAATTAAGATAGCTTTTAAGCTCTATAACCAACAAATGCTCAGCTATATTAGCATGAGATTTATGGTCACATTGTGCACAATGATGCTCATTTGCTTTTTAAAACTGAAAACTCAATATTATGAAATGGTATGATTTAATTAAAAAACTTTGGTAAGGGATGAAAAAGTAGACCAGTATTATCATAAAATGAGGCACTGGACTCATAATGGGAATGAAATTTGGGGAGTCACCGCGTTGTTCTTTGATGGTGCATCAACTCTTCATGGGTAGCTGGTCCTTACAGTTTGCTCTTGAGAAAACGTCATAATTATTAAATTTGCTAATTAAGTTTGAAGGTAGTGATTAGCATCTCATGATTGGCTATTAACTAAATATGCCAAAAACCCTTTTATAAAATTATTTCCTAAAAGGATGCGCTTTACTTGAGGTGTTTTAGAATTCAATTGGTGTATGAAAGAGTAAACCAAAAATTGGGAAAATACTGAAGAGAGGTGTTATATGCATCCAGAACCTTTAAATTTACAGTATACTTGATTTATCTTACTGTGAACATACAACAAAAGGAACTTAGTATAATGGGATTGATAAATGAATAAAATTTAAAAACTATGGAAAGTCTGGAAACTGAGAGGCAGTATGAATGACTTTATCTGTTTTAAAATCTGCCAATTAGCTATGTAGTTGATGGAGTTTCCTACAAAAGCTCATACTCTCTTAACTTGCAAGCAGCTTTGAACGGTGAGAGATTGGAGGCACCATTTTGTAAGAAGTAGAAGGCACTACCTGGCTCAATCCCTTTTTGCAATTCTAATACAAACGTCCAATTATAATCAACTTCCTTCTTAATCAACCGTTTACACTTATAAAATTTCTTTTATTATCATAACGGCGGTACCTATTAACCTGCAGTTTTGATTTGGGTGCTTGAGCATCCATGATGTAAGCCCAGTTTTTCTTGATACGCTAGTCACCTAGAAATTCCTAGTTGTATTTCAATTTCCACAAATCGCTTCACAAGTCATCCAATTCCTTATGGTTTTTATAAAATTCGCCTTTATACAAACTAGTCTATTTCTTGTTATAAAAGGCCTATTTTGACATTTCTGCTTGATCATAGCTCAATATTAATTATCCAAGTATGTAAAATATATTATTGTAAACTTACGGCCATAGATAAAAATGAACAAATGGTATATTTCAATCATCTCAAATTGTTGCAAAGTCTTAAAATTAATAATTTAATTCAAGTATAAGCGTTCTAATATTATCTATATCTTTCTAAAAGAAAAAATACTTGATTAAAGTAAAACATAATCAAAAATATAGACAAAAGGTACTGGAAATGTATGATCTGATATGAGTTTTAAACCATTAGGTGTATATATCTAAAACTTTTTACCCATTATTGGATGCTTATCTTGTCAGATTTTTTTTAGTTTCCAGATTTATCATTCCTAATTGAAGTTTTTGTCATACCTTGGGATCAAAGCCATATGATATATGGAGGATTGTCACTATGAACAAAATTATAGAAGTTCTTTAACAATTCTATTTATGTAAGAATTTATTTTCTTATTTAATTTAGCCTTTCTCAATTCCCCTGATAAATGTCAGGATTGCTGCCCAATTTAAAGATTTGCATGAGTCAGATGATGAGAATTTAACCCAATACATTAAGTTAGCTGAAACTTGTATTAGGGATAATTCACAACGGTTTTCAAGCCCTTTCAGTATTGGGGATGATCCCCACTATTTTTGAGCCCTCTTAATATTGGGGAAAATTCCTGAATAATGCAGTCAAATGTTATTCACCCAAATCCTCATAATCTTGGTGTTCAAGCCTGATTCATGTGGTGAGTGAATCTTATTTGAACAAGACGACCAGCCTGCCGCAGAGCCCCCAATTAGTAACAAGGGTAGATCTTAGCTTGGAGCACTTGGAGATTTACAAAAGTACTCCCTGAATTCCATTATAATATTTTCTAAGCGAATAAACTTGACTCTCTTTTTGCCACTTCTGAGTTATATTGCTTTCCTCTATTTCATAAAAAAGTTAATTAGTTAGGATCTACAGCTCTGGGAACGTTAACCTGAGAAAAGATTTTCCATCCAAGGAAAGCAGATAGATATAATTCAGCACCCAGGAACTTTGGGTTTCCTGGCTAAATTAAATATGGGACAAGTGGTCTAAACTTCTAAGCTTTGACAAAAATTATGCTCCCTGCCAGGTATACCCTGAGTTCACAGCAACTATTATACAATGAGCATTAACAATTTGGCGTCAATTCCCTCTCCAAATCAAGAACGCTTTCCATTATGGGAAAAATAACTCACTGTGATATACGGGATTGAACAAAATTATCACCATTGAGCAACGCCAACTCAAACTTCATAATGCAATTACCAATCTAAAAAGCGAAATTTGGCAGTTAACCCTACTTGTTGCCGCCAAATTGGCCCTTCATGCCACCCATGATCTGGTAGATTTAAAAATTGAAGATATCAACGACTTACATAATCAGAAGGATTCTCTCCACCCTCACAAAGCTCTCAACGATAGCAGTTCCTCTTCAGGTGAAAATGCACCCCCAGTGTCCTTCCACATAGCTTGACCATTAACCCTAAGTGACACATTCAAACCGTCATTCAAATATAAGTATGTACCAGGTGGAGGGAGTATCTTCTTTCCTATTTTGTTACAAAAGTGCTATGGAGGAAGCCGTTGACACCCAAAAAGCATAAACATCTAACTAGTTATCTTAGCTGCATAGCTCAAGACATTACGCACCTCACCTAATGATTTTCCAAACTTGGGATAACGCCAAGACTGCCTTACCTTTGGGAATTTGTGAGCGACCTAACTTTATCCAAAAAGCAAACTTTTATGGGCATCAGCCTTAATTAGGGAGAAAATGTCACTGAGTTTGCTTACCACTTAATTCTTGAGGCTCAAACATTGGTCGCTGGAAAAATCATACTTTATATGATTCTATAACTGCTTTGTTTTAGCGTTTAAAAATATGCCTAATAGTTTACATTTGCTTAAAGCGGTGAAGATTAACTGGACGTCTCTCCTCCATATCAAAGAAGACATTTTGAGATTCCGTCTGATCTACTCAAACCCACTGGGACCCTCATTTTAATAACATAATAGCCTCAGCCCCAAGTGCTAGCAGTTTAACCCCCAATCCGCCTACCTCCAATTTATCCTGCACTTTTTGCAAGATAAACAACCATACTGTAGACACTTGTCACATCTTTCTACATAGGTTGGCAAGAGATCAGTCAGTATAGGGCAAATGGCTCCCTATACTGACTAGAATCAAGTGCCTCAGGACCCTTGTACTAACTCTATTTCTTTTCCCAGAACCCCTGGGATGCTTTGTGTTAGTGGCGCCTGAAGAAGTCAATGTACCCCTTCCTTTATGAGGGAACAATTTCTTCAGATTTATTAATTTTTATATTGGGAAGCTACCAAAAAAGTATAGAAGGTCAGTCCTTTATGGAAAGATAAGCTCTGGCAGATAAATCCTTTAAAAGCATTGAGCAGCCCCAAGCTTGGCCGCAGCAAAATCCTCTGTTTGCTTCACTACAAATCTCTCACAAAATTTTACTAGTCGTTAATCCTCATTTTGGCTCTCCAGTGGTTCAAGTAGAGGTAGATAAAAGGTAAAAGTCTTGGGGATAAATGATACTGACTCACCAGTTAATGTTATATCCTTTTAACTTATCTGAAAAAATAACTCCAGATTTAATTCAAAAACCTGAATATGGAATGGCTGGTAATTTGATGACTAAAGCAATTGAGTGTATTCCGCCTACCCTTGCCAATTCACTATAAGATTTTAATTACTGCTCCTGCTATTGCACTAGAAAATGACAGCTACGAGTTGCTTATTGGAGTTCAAATGATGCAAGAGTTCACCTGTATCACAACCAAAAAGAAAGTACCTTTCACTATTAGGGTATTGGATCCCATTAATATTTGAACTTCCAGTCAAGAGTAAAGGAGCCCAAAAAAAATCTTCCTCCTTTAAGATCCGTCTTCCTTTTGTAAAGTTGAATATCAAGTATTAGGAGACAAAACTAAGTTACCCCCTGGGCTTGTGGACACCAAAGATGAGATCGGATGTATGCCCCCCATCCAATTACAATACCCCTCTGGCTCACAAGTTATTGTGGATACTAGGATCAAGATTCTCACCCATCATAATCAAATTTTGGAGCTAAGTGAGCACCCAAACCCTTCAATCAAGGAAGCGTTGACCTTCCTGGGGATTTTGGATCCTACCTATGGGAAATCTATCATTATCTTATTAGAAAATCTAACAAAAAAATCCTCCAAATCCCTTGGCATGCCCCTAACACTTACATAAAACTATGTCCCAATAAAATATCGATGGTATGAGTTGTTTTGGCTCCTTACAAGATTTAATATTCAATTCTCAACCCACAGTAGCTCAGGCCGACAATAAAATTATAGAAAATCTCACTCCCAACAAACGCCAGAACGTCAAAGACCTCCTTGAGGAGTATGGCAATATTTATTTTCTTGAGACCAAGTGACTATAGAAAAATGTCGGGAGTAAAACACCAATTTCAGACCAAGGATTACCCAACATTTTAATCTTGGCCATATAGGAAGTTTAAAGTTGAGGTAGCTCAAGTGGCCTTAAAGTTACAGCAACGGTTGGAGTCCAGATTACTTGTGCCTTATAAAAGCCCATGGGCTTCCCCGCTCCTATTAATACAGAAGAAAGTTACTTTTCTTTCTCATTGCAAACACTTTTGCAACCCATTCAATTTAAGACTAAATCTAGTTTGATAATCTCATAGAGGGGATTAGTCTGCGCCCATGTCTGGGAGCAGTTGGGCAAGCAAGGCAAGAGGAGCAGGCAGAAGGCCCGAAGCCTCTAAAGTTTGAAAATGCCCCAGAGAATCTGGCGGAATAGAAAAAAATCTAAAAAAACTGGCGGTCACAATTTCCCCGGAAATACTCATGTAGCAAGCACGATGCAACCAGTACATCAACACGCCACACTCCCAGCCACTTTCATCGGTGGAATTCAGAGTCCGTGTGTATCTGGACATCCAAAAAATGGCCTTATGGGAAAAATTTTGTGGGGATGTGCACACCTTTTTCCTGACCGCGGTGTACATTGCACCTCACTCCATGTCGTGTGGTTGGCTGGACCTAGGTTTTGAAAGCAAAAATAGCAGCAGACGAGGCTGCAGCAGTGCGCATAGTGGTTGACCTCCCCAAAGGGCAACAGGTCGTCAAAACCAAATGCACCAGATGGACAAAATCAAACCAAATTTTCCTCACGTTTGACTTTTTGCCTACTACGGTAAAACGTGACATTTTGGAGCAACACCTGAAAGATGGTCTCGCCATATATGGCGAAATACAATCTTTTAAAATGCAACGTTTTACGCTGATGCCACACCTGTGCACTGGCAAAGCAATCGCAGTTCTGACCCCAACTGAGGAGATTGCAAAGGACCTAACCCAGATCCCGCACTCCACCGTTATTGATATCACAGGGCATACCACCCACCCATTCCGGGTTTCCGTGGACAGCGCGCCCCCCATTTGCACCCACTGTGATGCGTTTGGCCATAAGGCGCACACATGCCCCATCAAGGAGGGCGTCACATTCCAAGAGCACCCCTCGGCGGCCATGGCCAGTGGAGAGGCGCACTACAAACCAACTGCAAGCACCAAGGAGGCTTTCCCATGGGGAGCACAAGGTTGCTACCTATTGGTAAAGCCCATCTCCCCACAGGAGCAGAAGAAGGCCAAGCAGGCCCATAGGGCCGCGGCCAAGGAAGTGGCCAAGGCCACCACCACCATCCCACATTCACAACACCAGGAGGACATGGAGACCTTCGCAGTGGAAGCAACTTGGGAATCCATCACCCAATCAGATTGGGAGGCCCATGCTGAGTGGGCCACTCAATCTGAGGATCCGATGGGAGATTCAATCTCACCCAATCGCTGCACCCAAGCTCCAGTCAAAACTGACTTGGGACTTATCCCAACCAAAAAAATTTTTTTTGCCCCACTTGACGGTGCACCAAACTTATCCGCACCATAAAAAATTTGTCCGACGTCGGGAAAACAAAAAGTGAATGCCAAAGCCAATGCAACTCTTTCTGCAAAAATTAACAAAAACCCCAATAGCATTGCTGCTAACACCCACGCTGCTGTGAAAGCATGTGGGGACCTGGAAGAGGCTGGTGGGCCTGGGGGCCCACCCCCTTGCACCTAAGGTGCAATGGGGGAAACCTTCACTCTAGGGATGCTGAATATCGCCGGACTCAAGGCCTCCCCACCCTGGGTTAGGAAACTGAGTTTTTTACAAAACAATTTACCCGTGGATATCCTGGCCATCCAGGAGTCCCACTGTCCACAAGGTTCCGAGGAAGCTTGGAAAACAATGCTCCTACCATCCCTATCCTTTTGGTTGAAGCACTGTGGGGTGCTAATTTGGAAAAACAATTTTTTCAAATTCACATCCTCAGAAACATTCCTAAATGGCTGAGTGCTCATTGTCACCTTCTCGTGGGCTGACGTTGTGCACACAATTGTCAATATTTATGCCCCAAAAGGTGCACATGAGTGTCGGGAATTTTTCTCATCAGTCAAATCCCTCCTGCTACCCCCTAATTCTTTCCTAGTTGGTGACATGAACTGTTGGCTAACCTCACCAACAGACTGGTGGCCGCCATCACCCCATGCCCCAAAGGGTCACATAGAGCTACGCGTTCTAAAAGCCACCCTTGGGTAATGGATATGCTCCCATGACATGCCCCACTGCTCAAAAACATGACGCGTCCCTACGTCCACAACGGCCAATTAAGGTCCATGACCTGCATCGACCTTATTCTAATGCTGGCGAAATTCCAACCCCACATCTCCCACTTCAAAACAACGAAAATGGAATTCTCCAACCACCGACTGGTCTTAATAACATACCACTTACCTGTCACAGTTGCAAAGGCCCCACATTGGTGCAAAATCCACCCCCCTGAGCTCGCGTTGCCAGGATTTTCCACGTGGGTGGAAGAGGCAACTTTGGCAAAATCGTTTGTTGCACCGTTTTGCACAGACCCCATTTCCACATGGGCAACTTTCAAAGAAGACACCATCCGCCACTATCGCCATCTCTCCTCCAGGCGCTCACAAGCCACATCAGCAGTTATCTCACGCGCGCTGGCGGAATTGGCCCACTTGGAGTCCAACATTCCAGCCACAGGATATAGCCCTGCATGGGGCCAGAAGTGGGCAGAGGCAGCTGCCCACCTAAACGCACCTGAAAGGCAACACAAACATTGGGTTTGTGTCTAATACAGGGCCACACGCATCATTAAAGGTGACAAGTGCACTGCATACTTCTTTAAAAAAAAATTTGCACCACGCCAGAGCGTGGCCTGCACACAGGTGCAAAGATCAGATAATTCCATTGCGGACACACCAGCCGAAGTGGCAATCAAAACGCAAAGATATTACTCCAAATTATTTAGCCAAACCAATTCAGCTGGCCGAAATGTCAGAATTTCTTGACCAAGCTCATATCTGCACCATTTTCTGATACCCGGAAATAATGAATTTAATTACTCCAAACGAATTATGGACAGCCATTCGCGGTGCGCCAAACCAAAAATGCCCAGGCCCAGATAGCATTCCATATGAGTTCTACAAAAAATATTTTAAATATATATCCCCACTGCTGCTAGCCTCACTCAACCAAAGCCTGTTGGAAATGCGCCTCCAACCAGGAGGACATGAGGCCTTTACTGTCACACTCTACAAGAAAGGGGATAGGCTTGACCTAGCCAACTGGCGCCCCATTTCTCTAACAAACACAGACACCAAAATTTAACCAAAATCATGGCTAAACGTTTAGGGACTGTAGCATCTGCCACCATCTCCCCAGAACAATTCGGTTTCATCCCCAGAAGGTTGATTTGGGATAACGTGCACTCTGTGGCTAATGTGTGTCAGTCCACAGCCTCTGGGGCACTTGTATTCTTGGACCAACAAAAGGCCTATGATAGAGTAAACTAAGAATACCTAAGGCCTGCCTCCATCAATTCCGCCTACCCCCCCGCTTCATAAACTGGGTGATGCTGCTCATGGAATCTGCAACAATGGCAGTGCGTGGCCCAGGCTTCCTAACAGAAGTAGTCCGCCCTCAAAGGGGCCTGTGACAAGGGGACCCCCTCAGCCCACTCTTATACAACTTCAGCCTTGACCCACTACTGCGAAATGTGAATGCCCACCTCACTGGGGTCCATGTGCCAGGCCAAACCCCAGTCAAGATGATGGCATTTGCAGATGATTGCGTGGTGGGGGTGTCTAATAACAAAGATGCACGCGCGCTTGAAGCCTTCATCCAGGAATATTCCCGGGTAAGCAACGTGGCACTGAACGCCTCCAAAACCAAAATCATCCTCCTTGGTCAGTTTCAGAACTGCTGGGCCCCAGCAAGTAGTTCCCAACCCGGCCCATCTGCTCGCCCACGTCCACACCTTACTAACTCAACACACACCGCTCCACTGGTGCTCCCCTTTGTGCCACGTCCTACCATAGGACCGGTACGCCATCTGGGCGTGTGGATGGAGGCAGGCGGATACGCGTCAGCAGTAATGGAGTGCCATATACTGGACAACGTGACGAAGCGAATCGCCTCTCTCAGAGCCCACCCTACTACCCTCACTGGCAGGGTTGTTCTTGCCAACTCTATGCTCCTATCCAAAGTCTGGTTCAGAGCCCACGCCATCCCCTTCTCCCCAAGCTTCTTCAAATCCCTGTATGCTTTGCTGCAAGGATGGCTTTGGTCAGGCCGCCCTCCACCAGTACGGCTAGAGGTCATGTTTGGCCCTCATCATCATGGTGGCATGGGCCTGCTTGACTTCAAAGCCCATGCTGCCAAGATCCTGGGCACCTGGATCGCGGCTGTCACCGCTCCTACACTCCCATCCCAACACTGGTCCCGCGCGGCCCACTCCAACTTCTCCCAAGCCTTGGGCCTCAACAATCCATCAAACCCACACTCCCTGATGAAATACCTCGCATCACACACATCGGCCACAGGTCCTCACGGGACTAAAACCCACTACAAACAGAATCCTACTCTCCATGCAAAGCGCAGAGTGGAGAATTCATATTAGTGGACATACAACCCGAAGAGGCCGCCCCTCTCTTCAGTTCACACAAGAGGTACAGGGGCTACCCATCCATGATGGCGTGATCCCCATTCGACCCCAAGTCCTATCCAGGGTGGACTACCTGGACATGATGGACATCCTTATTCCACTGAGACCCAAAAGACTATCTGGAAATACGCACACCATCCTCTGTTGCAGCCTCAAGTCCGCTCCCATGTGTGGCGCTGCCTGAGGCGGGTGTATCGTACAGCTGAGCGCTCTAACGCTTTACACTCATCCTGTGTCGTGTGTGACCAGTATGGAACGCTGTTCCACCGCCTGGAGAAGTGCCCCACCTCTAAAGTGATATGGCGCGAAGTCCAACGTCTGCTAGGCCAGGATCAAACGCATCCCTTCAGTCTGTCAAGAGATATGTTTGCTTCATCAATGGCCTCCCCCTCCCACCCTCCCTCCGTGCTCTGGTGGTTGCAATCGCCATGTGGACTATCCACACGATTGTCTTGGATGCCATCGCTGGCTCCATCCTCACCCTCCCTGAAGCTGTCCACAGATTCCGGTCTCATCTGGTGGACCACTTTCAAGTGTGGATGTTTGGATATCTCCCACCGCGTCGCTGACAGCTGGTCTCCTCCTGGTTCCCAGTCTGGTTCATCAAATCAGACCCCTTCCTCCACACGTGCTCAATAGTGGCTACGGCCCCTTCACACGTTCCCTCCCCCTCCCCATAAGTGGCGTTCCCGCTGGCAACAAGAGATAGCATCACGTCTCTGGGGTGCCCCCCCAGGTACTAAGTTTTGTCTCATCTGAGTCATATTTGGAAGTGTCCGTCCCATGGTCAGCCTTCCCCGCAATAAATTTAAAATACAGAAGAAGGGTAGTGGCCACCGTGTTGTCATGTAGATATGCCGCCTCAATTAATTTACAAGAAAATATAGCTAAGCATTGCCATTCATAGATGATTTCTTATGCTTGATGTCGGGTTCCCATTAATTTTTGGCTATGGATCTCGCCAGGTGGTATTGGCAAATTGATTTGTTGCTGGAGGATCTTGAAAAAAGCGCCCTCATTTCAAATGAAGGACTATTTGAGCCCACTAAAATGCTGAAAGGGTTATGTAACGCCTTGCTACCTTCCAACGCGCCATGGACCAATTTTTAGATGACTTAAAACGTTCAGGTGTGTTAGTTTAATTCAACAATATTACCATTTTCAAGAATTTTACCGTGCACATAGACATCTTTGGCAAGTTTTCCAGCGGTTACAGCAAGAAACATTAAAACTAAAGCTATAGAAAGTGCTCCTTCTTTCAGAGCGAAATGGATTTTTAGGCCATAAGGTAGGTAAAGCTGTAATATCACCAATGTACAATAAGGATATGGCCAATTTTAAGATGTCCCCTAAATCTCTACGAGACGTACTGTTTTTTGGAGATGGTGGGATATTATCGCTAGTTTAATTCCTACTTTGCTAACACTTCCAAGCCTCTATTATATCTATAGAAGAAAGGCATACCCTTCCAATGGAAAGAAGAGCAACAGCAGGCATTTGACCTATTATGTTCATCTCTCTCCTATTACCAGTACTTTTACATCCCAATTTCAATAAACCCTTTCTACTTTTACAGCTGCTAGTGATTTAGCCATTGGAGCTATACTATCACAGTATGATGAAAACAAAGTAGACCATCCTAGCGCTTACTATAGAAAAACCCTAATCTGAGCCAAATGCACCTATAGCATTACAGAGCGCGAATACTTGGTTATCTACTGGCTAATAAGCATAATTGACACTACTCATATGGGAATTATTTTACATTAATTATTAATTATACTTCCTTGCAATACATCAAAAGAATGACCCCGATGGGAGATTAGCCTCATGGGCGATAAAACTTCAAACCTATGACTTTTCCATAATACATCAACCAGGGTTTATAAATCAAAATTCAGATTGTCTATCTTGGCTTCCCATATTAACTTTAACCAAAAACTGAAGAGGAGCGACTCTTCAACCTCCTAACACAATTGCATTTATGGAAGGACGTATTCCTGACCCTTTAAAAGTAATTACCAAAAAATCGGCGAATCTTCAAGTAAAAACGGCCAACTGTACAAACTTGGGTCCCAAAATGGGTGCCTATGTGCGACCTTCAGCTCAAACTGACATCATATTGGAGGGTCATCATCAAGTTGGCCAGCTGGGAAGTTGGAAAACCTACCAGTGACTCAAGACTCAATGTTACTGGGAAGTAATGCTTGTTTTATTCCAAGATATATTAGAGTCCTGCCTGGTATGCAAAAGTCAAGCTGGACCTAATCCCCAATCCCAACATCCAGTGGTTCCACCTAGTGAACCTTTAATGTTGTTAGTATTAAAGTTGTTATAATTCTCCCTAAAGCCTCTAATGGTCATTGGTTCCTCCTCCTATCAGTGGATCATTTAACTAAGTTGATAGAAGCTGTATCACTACCCTCTGTTAGAGCCAAAGCTACCACCACGTTTTTATATAATCAGATTATCACACAGCATGGGTGCCTAACATAGTTATTTCCAATATTGGGCAAAACTTTTGATAGTCACTGGCGGAAGATCTAGTTAAACTGATGGGATCCATTTAGGTAATTTACACCCCCTACCATCCTGCAGCCAATGGAATGGTAGAGGGGGCAAATGATAATCTAACTGCAACCCTTCAGATAATGGCTATGACTGACCCTTCATGGCACCTAATATTTCCCTAGTGCAATATTGGCCTATGGAATCAGCTATCTTTGAATAATTTAGATTTCATCTTTCCAAGCATTGTACGGAAGAAATCCCCTGCTGGCTTCTAAAGTTCAGGCTATGCTCAATCAGCCCCCCAGAGCCCCTTTTGTCACTATGCAAAGTATTTCCAATAAAATCAACTGACTTCAGGCCCTGGCTTGCGTGAAATTATCTGCTACCACTAGTAGTGAAACAATTCAGTATAATGAAAACATGAACCTCTGCACACCATCCAGATGGGTGATCTTGTCCTTTTCTACCACTATTGGCTGGAAGGTCACGATAAAAATTGGACACCAACTTGTTGGGGCCCTACAAAGTCATTTATAAGCGGGGCAACAAACACTCAATTGTAGAGGTTGTCCAGGGCACCATAGAAAATCACATACATAGTCATTTATCCATCCGCTTTCCCAGAGCCAAGATCTAGAGGGGCGTTGTCAGAATTTCTGCCCAAATAAAGATTCAATTAAGTTAGATGATGGTAATCGGCCTGATCTATTAAAATAGCTAAAACTTTTATTAGGGTTAATCCCTGACAAATTTCAAGCCCTCTCAGCATTAGGGACGATACCTGACTAATTTCAAGCCCTCTCAATATCGGGGCTAATCCCCAACTAATGCAGTCAAATGTTATTCACCCAAAGCCTCTTAATCTGGGGTTCAGATCTGATCCATTCAGTAAACGAATTTTATCAGATCAATATGACCAGCCTGCCACAGAATCCCTAATTGGTAACAAGTGTAGGTTTTAGCTTGGACCACTTGGAGATATAAAAAACCTCCCTAAATTCCATTAAAATATTTTCTAAGCAAATAAACTGGTCTCTCTTTTTGCCACTTTTAAGTTAAATTGCTTTCCTCTATTTCATAAAAAGAGTCAATTAGTTAGGATCTACGACTCAGGAAAGTTAACCAGAGAAAAAATTTTCCATCCAAGGAAAGCAGATACATATAATCTAGCACCCAAGAACTTCAGGTTTCCTGGCCTAAAATAAATAGAGTACAAGTGGTCTAAACCCCTTAGTCCCGTAATAAACTTCCCTTTTTTATATTTTATAATTTGTATCATCTACTTTGCTTAGTGTCACTATGCTAAAATATTATAAAACTGAAAAAGTAAGTATCTATTACACTATACCAAACTCAAATGTCTCTTTCTTCCAGCTTGGTAACTTTGTCACTCACAGCAGTTTTATTGTTATACTATAAGGTATTACATCTTTGTTCCAATATTAGATTCCTTAAAAAATTATTTTGTGTGCCAATATCCCTCTAGTGACCCTCAGCTCCCCTTAGAATTTTCCATTTTTATGTTATTCTTTACCTAAAAGGGATTACATTATCATTTTCTCCAAGAATCAACCTAGCCATGCTTCCCAGTTTACCCTAGTATATTGTCATGATTTTATTGTTTTACAATCTATTATGACCTGATAAGCCTATCTCTAGCAGCGGTTTATCCATTGCAGTTTGTAGGTATGTCTGTCATGGAGCGTGCTGATAAGAATGTGATGGCACTAAGGATAAATTACAACTCAAAGCAACAATTAGAATACTTCAGGAACAGCCATACATAATTTAGGATACAGAGAGATTAAGGCAACAGTGAGCACTAGCCAGGAAATCCTAAAAATTGGAAATATTATCCAGTAAACTGCCTGAAAACTTTTTATTTCAGAATTATATTGAATTTCTCTATATTTAAACTAAGGAGCAGAAAGGAAAAATGAAACAACACGTGTACTTGATGCAGACTGCTGCCTTATAACTTCAAAAAATGGAACCGGGTATAGGTACATTAATTTCAGTAATACCATCTCAAATTGTATTTGGCGGATCAAAGCCCTAAATTGTCACAAATGATGCTTAGGAGCCAACCTGCGCAGCTGGATTGGTATCAAATGCTTTTGCCATACTTTTTATCCTACCATGATTGCATTGGCGCGATGACTTTGAGCCTCCAGTGGACAGCAGGTTATTCCCAAGGTTAGGCCAAATTGAACTTTCAAATGCTCTAAAAAAGGGATTAAGACGCCCATACCTATTAGAATGAGTTCTTTCAAGAAATATGATTTTAATTGGCAGTTTTTTTAAATCATAAACAATTATGAGTCGAATTAACTCCAGCGTTTTTTCAGATGGGAGCATTTTTTATTTATACACTATTAACTTTGGCAGTAATTAAAGGCGTCATATGGCAGTAAACAACGAATTTTATCTAATCAAATGAGGAAACAATTATACTCTTTGAGGTGAGTGGTTTCAGCGAGGGTATTGACCCTCACAATTGACTAGGCTTTCTAAAAGTCTAAGAGGAGCTGAAGCTTTTTGTCTAGGAGGAAAGCGCCTTTTGTAACACTCCTGGAGGGATTCAGCGTAGCTTTGACCCTTTTATTCCTTTAGGGCAATGATCCTATCCAAGTTCTCATTAGTCATCATCTTCTGAAATTTGGAGAGAGTTTCAAGTAGATTTTAATCATTGTCTAATCTGACTCAATTTATGCCTTTTCTTATACTTCCCTCCCAAGATTTTACTAAGGGGGGAAATAGCCTAGAGAAATCTTCCATGACCTGATTAATAACTGTACCCATTTTTTTAGAAGCAATGGAGTACTCTGCTCCACGGTGGTATATCCCCCTATAGGGACCAGACAAAACAAATCTAATTTGTGGGCCCTTCCTCCAGGGCAAATGATGATAAAACATTATTAATCTCCCAATTGGTATTCCAGCATAAGAAACTTCGTGGTATTTGCTTATTTAGCCTTACTTTTTGTAACAGGATCAAGGGATTTAACCACTTAGACTTGTAGCCTAAAACTATCCTCCACTAATGTTTTCATGGCTAAGTCAGTGGATTCCAGAAAGGAGGTCTCCAGGTCAGGTTGAACACTGGATTGTAACACAGGATCTTGTGTGTACAGAGCTTTAAATGGTGACATCTGGTCTTATCAAAATATACACACTCAGTAAGTCATCAGAGGTCCTGGGATGTAATTATTCTATTAGACAGTTCACTTTGCCATCTTTTAGTAGTATGGAAATGAGGTTGCCATCTACTTGATCCACAGCACTAGTGGTTGCTGGATATAGAAAACAAAAATGCTTGGTATATTTGCATCAACGCATTAAGTCTTTTACAATTAGTTATATGAAGTTAATACCAATGTTAGAAAGCATGACTTTTATGTTACCATTCCAATTTAAGATGTGCTTTAGCAGTATGAAGAGGTAGCTAAAGCTGTAACAGAGACCACATAGAATTCATCAACCCACTTTTTGAAATAGTCAACAGCAATAATAATGTAGCGATGTTTATATAAGGCCAAGTAGTGGTCAAATATTCATCTATACTCACATTGGAAAAGGGGAAAGTTGTTCCAATGACTTGGTGCTAGATTTTTACCATATTAAGCATTTGTTTAGCATCTATAAGACATGAGTTAAATACATTGTAAATGGAATCAATCATGCTGTCCCAGTAGCATTAAACCTTGATACACTAGTAGTTTTTTTCACAGCGCCATTACATACAATTTTATGTGCTTCCATAATGGTCATTTTTCTGGAAAATGGTGGGAAATAGTGGAGCCAAGCAGAGACTTCATAATAATAAAAGCAGTTAACTATCATTTCAGGTTTGGACTTTTATTTGTTTTAACAACTCTTGGATTCCAAGTGCCTTTAAATCCCATGCTTCTTGTCAACCTGTAGTTTGTGTACGCAATTTCCTTCAGATGCATGTAAGGTTATTAGTGGCAAGTGAGATAGTACATTGGCATTTTGTTGTATAGCGCTCGTTTAAAGCACTATTAAGAAGTCATAACCTTGTAGCTTGAGGGCCCAGAGCATGAGCCGGACATTTGGGTTCTTTTTCTGTTGAGCCATTAAAGTAATTCATGTTTGGTTACAATAGTAAAATGCTTCCCATAAAGGTTGGGCCAGAATTGCTTGATGACTAAGAATACTGCTAAGCATTATCATTCCTTGATGCTAAAATTCCACTCTGCCTTGGTTAAGGTTATACTGAAGTAGGATATAAGTCAGCACGATTGTAATCAAGTTGAGCTAAGATGGCTTCAACTTCATTGTCATTAACATCTTTGAACTTAAAATAGAGGTTTTCACACTCAGGGTGGACCAGAATTGGGTTATTCATTAGAGCTTACCTTAAGTTTCAAAACTTGTCGCTATGATATTTCCAATGAAATTGAACTTCCTCACAAGTAGGTAGACGAAGGTTTAGCAATTCTACCAGAATAAGAGGTAAATTGTCAGTACTACCAAACATCTCCAGAAAGACTTATCATCCCACGTGCTTTAGGGCGAGACACCTTTTTGGATGGAGTTGACTTTATCAAACAACGGTGAAATACCCTTGAAAGTAATCTTATGGCCAAAGAATTACATTTCATTGAAATAAACTGCATTCGGCTGGATTATTATTATTATATTTAGCTCTTGTTTGATCAAAAAACTTTTGAAGGTTCTTTGAGTGCATATTGATGATTTGAGAGAATACCATGACATTGTCAAGGTAGAAAAATAGCCATGGCATTTTCAGATCTCGGAGCATTTCATCCATGGAACGGTGGAAGGTCACAGTGGAGTTGCAAAACCCTGGAGCATGCAAGTAGGCCTAAACAGGCTTCACTGGTAATGAGCGCATAAATCTCACTGTCTTCTTACTTCAGCTCAACCTTCCAGTATTTACTAGAAAGATCCATACCCAATAAGAGCTGAGTTTCAACTATGAGGTGGGGATAATGTCAATTTTTACAATTGTTAAGTGTCCCTTCACGTGATCAAAATCAATTTTTTATAGTCCATTACAACATGATAGTTACCATTCTTCTTGTAGATCAATAGAAGGGGGAGTTCACAAGGACTTTGAGAGGGCTGTAGGAAGCCGGCGTCTAGCACTTGTTTCTTTTCCTGAGTGATTTCACCTCTTTGATTTTATATTTACAATAAGGTTGAGCTTGGATGAGCTGGGAATCTCCCATATGAACTATGTCTTGACCATTTATCATTGGCCTAAAATCTTTAAGACTTTGAAAAGATTTTAACAAACTCCTCAATTATTCAATTAGCCATTAGCTTTTAATCACTGGTTATTCTGTCACCAAAATCAACATTTACTCTCACAATGATTGAAGCCTCTTCAAGTTCTAGATTGGCTAATGATACACAGGTGGAAATAAAGTTGCCACGTTATATAGTAAGGTAAAAAGTATGCAATTGGGTGGTTTGATATGTGATCTTTGACCTGATCAGTAAGTTTGTCATTAGTATAGATATGATCCCCTTGATATGCAGGATTAAGTATGCCAGGGAAAGCCACAGGTTTCAAAAATCAAAGGATTATATTCCCATTTAATCTCCAAAAAATGTTCAGGGGTACAGTTACTTATGTTCCAGTTTCCATCAAGCTTTGAGATTTGGGGTATAGTCATTTTATTAATGGGAAAATGGGCATTACTTCAGAAGCATCTACCTTAGTGGAGGAAGAGTTACCTTAGGGCCCATCACTCATTATTCCAGTCTCTATAGTACTTGAGATGTTTTAGCATACAGCTTTGAGATTTTCCTCTCCCTTTATCCTTAGGCGAATTTCTGATATAATTATAACGTTTTATCCTAAGGTGGAGAAATACACGTTCTCAAAGCTATTTTTGCATCAAAACCAACCAGAAATTGAGTCCTAATATGCAGGTTATAGTATCAAGTGCAAGACTATAGGAGGGGATGACACTACTATGGACTAAACCATATGGACAAGAATTAGTAAGCTCTAAGGTTTCAAGTGCATATAGAACTGGAAGTCATATATTCCAAAGAATGATCCAAATCAGGAGCTATCTTGATTTTCTTTATTAAAAGGGATCAAATGATATTAATAGGGAAACTGGTTCACTAATTTTCATACCCTTCACTTTGTGATTTACTACCTCCAATTGGGTGATTTCTGATACAAAATGTGGTACGCAATATGGAAATTACAACAGAATAAGATTAATAACTTTTATTTCCTGTAAGACAGTCAATGTCATCAAGGGCATTGGGAACAAACATGACAAAACACTTGAAAAAGAATTATGGTTAGATTGTTGAGGCGCAGGTTTGTCAGCTCAGGGAGCCTTACGCCCTAGACTGACACTTTTTTACTTACTTATCTGATTTCTACTTCCCACAATTGTTTTCTGGTGATTGTAGAAGCCACAGTAAGGACAGATATTTCCAGGGATATAAAGCTTTTATTTTGGCCTATAGCTTGAATATGAGGTTTTTGGGATTCTCCCTGGGTTAGGGGAAAGCCTTGTCCAGGGAAAAAATTGATCTAATCATACAAAGGGCATAATTTGCAGATGTGCCAATAATTTGAGAATGGAGTTCAATTTTTGTTTAATACTGAATTTTGAGCTTTGACCAAATTATGCCAAATTTTGGGAATATGTACATTTCCTAATTGTTATCTAATCTCTAACCACACTTTTTCTATTTCCACCTATCCTATTATTGGGACTTTCCTACAGGTCCCATGACACTACCCTTAAAATCCCTATTCCTATCCTTACATTTTGAAGCACTATAAATAATGCTTGATTATTCTCGATAAAGTACTTTTCATCAGATTTCTTATTTTTACTTTACTTAACCTTAATGGAAAACATCTCATCCAAGGCTGCTAACTTTGAAGCCCTGCCTTTAGATGATCGTGATGCCAATGATTCCTCCCTGGTAGCCCAACAAAATGGTGCTCTTTGAAAGTCAATTACGAGTTGCACCATGAGGATATAGCCTCAACCTTGGACAATAAGAGTTTTCAATCCTCAGTAGGTACTCTAGACCCTGACCTTTTAGTATACCTACACTGGAATGGCCGAGATGCAATCACTGTGGGAAGTGATTTTACCAAGAAGAGCTTTACATGTCCTAGAAGAGAAAATCCTGTACGTTTCAGAACACCAGGCCAACTCAAGCCCTTACTTGATTTATTGTATATGCCTGGAATAATTGAAACAGATTTCAAAGAGCAATATAGCCAACATCATAAAGAGTGAAGAGATTGAAAAAGGCAGTACTTTATTATATACAGGAAGCAAAATATACTAATAATAGGACATTGACCTAAAAGAAGCTTAATAAATATTACACAGAGAAATGACTACTGACCTATAGGATGGGTTTATCATTATGAGGAGAGCCTCTTTAAATTTTTCACTTTAGTGAAGCATTACAAAAAGAAGCTGACAAAAATTGATGCTAATTCAGCAATCAAAGAGTGAAGATCAAACAAACTGGAATACTCGGAATAAAAAAACAACAAATGATTTTAATACTAACAATAATATTCATTTAGGCGACCAATACCCAATTCTCCGCAATTACGTCATTTTCCAATATGATTTTAGTGAAAGAAAGTAGAACAAATTTTATTGAGTGTTCAGAGTTAAAAGTGCCAAACATCAATTCAGATGAGCATCATCTGGGCAATTGGACCAATCAAGGTGGGCCAATAAGTCAAGAATTAGCTTCCAAATTCAATGAAGGCAGCAAGCTGCAGGAATTTTTGAGAAGCCTTAAAAGCAATTGTTGCATCGATGTAATTCAAACACCAGGAAAAATACCTGGGACTTACCTTTGCATCATTGGGAATAAGCTTGATGACTCTTTTCCTGATACGCTACCGCTTTCTGACTTTGACGGCGCCCATCCAAAAATTGGACCAGATATTACTAAGATGAACGCTGATCCCTATGAAAACACAGGTCCTAAAAAAGTGAAGCCCAATAACCCCTTTCAGATAATCCTATTGCTTTCTGACTTTGACAGCGCCCCTCCTGAAATTGAGCGCCAAATTACTAAAGCAAAAATTCTGAATTACCTGGTTCAGCCCTCAGATTTGGATAGCGCCAATCCCAGCAACAATGAGAGTCAAGAAACTGCGAAGCTAAATGACTCCTTTTTGGCAACGCTACCACTTTCCAACTTTAATGGCGCCCCTCTCAAGATCGTGCCAAATATTACTAAAACAAAAAATCTAGATTACCTGGCTCAGCTCTCAGTTGGGATAGCGCCAATCCCAGTGAAGACGAGAGTCCTGAAAGACTGAAGCTCAAAAAACTGGCTACCCTTACCTCCATCACTGATGTCAACTGTTTGGCACATGGAGCATTTCCCTCACTGACTTTGTTGCATGAGTCACTTTCGATCAAGAGTGGAATCTGCTCACTCCAATCCTGAGATGGTAGTTCAGCGTTGCAGGAAGAGGACTCCCCATTGGAACCTTCAAGTGGAAGCATCATAAAGTTGTTTGGTCAGCTTCTAAGCTCAGGCAGCCGCTCAACTATGCAGCTCACTAATGACAGCATTCCCTTTGAATGTTACATGGACCTATTGGTGGATACGGTGATAGAGAGATGCCAGGTTCATATGACAAATGAGTCATACCGAAAGCTTATAGAAGCTGAGACCCATATATCCAAGATGGTGCACGAGACGTGCGAAAGGTTAATGCATTTAGAGGAGGAGTTAAATGCCTCCCCGTTATAAGTTTCCCAGGAACGGGGGCTGCTGGTTGGCCTGCTATCAGAAATCTGGGACGAAACTGACCAGATCAAAATGCTCAAAAGTGAAAACTCGCGGCTTAGGCTGGAGTTATCTGAACTCAAGGAGAATTCTTTTGAAAGCAGAAAGCCGTTCAAAGTCAGCCCCCTCTAAAGACTAGATACCATGGCTTGCAGCGGATCACAGATTGAGGAATTTGAACCCACCTTTGAAGAGCGATCTGACGGATTTACCACTAAGTCTTATCTCCAATAACATGTTGCACTCAACTGTTGGGGCAAAGAATTCTACTGGCAAGATCCTAGAGTTGCCTAAATCCATAGCGCCCCCATTTTCTATAACTTTACCATGGATGATATCAGGGTGGCCTAATTATACACTGCTGGCATCATCAACCTGATCTGCATTACGCCTGAGGCTCAATCCACTCTTGAGCTTGAGACCTCCATTTACTTTAACCCTCTGGTCACAATTTACTCCCTAAGGACAAGGCTTGGGATTGCGTTGTCAGGATTCTACCTGGATTAGGTGAAAGCCTTGTCCAGGGGGTAAATCAATATATTCATACAAAGAACATAATGTTCAGATGGCCCAATAATTTGAGAACGGAGTTCAATTTTTGTTGGAATACCAAATTTAGGGATTTGCCCAGATTATGCCGAATTTGGGGAATATGTACATTTCCTAATTGCTATAAAATCTCTATCCACACTTTATCTATTTCCACCTATCCTAATATCAAGACTTTCCTACAAGTCCCATGACACTACCCTTAAAATCCCTATTCCTATCTTTGCAAACCCTATTCATATCCTTACATTTTGAAGCATTATAAATGTGCTTGATTATTCTCAATATAGTAATTCTCATCAGATCTCTTATTTTACTTTACTTAACTTTAATGGAAAACATCTCATCCAAGGCTGCTAACTTCGAAGCCCTGCCTTCAGATGATTGTGCCACCAATGTTTCCTCCCTGGTGGCCCAACAGAGGTCTTGATTTCTTGGTAGAAGAGATATGGCATCTCAGATTAGAAATTTCTATAATGGCCTGCGTAGTGAGACTCATATGACTGGACTATAAGCCCTACGTCAGTATGGCGCAATGGGTAGCATCCACTGAGCCTGAGTATAAGTTATGATTTTAGAGCACCTTGAGATGAGGTAATATCAGTTTATAACAAATGGTTACTAAATTGCTTCAAATGTGGAAATTAGGAGATATTAATGTATGATATAGTTGGTAATCCTATTCAAATTAGGTGATCGTGAATTTAATGAATGAAAAATTTCTGGAACCAGTGAGATACAGCAAACATAATTACTACGCCAATGAAATGATATCATCCAAAGTTGCTGAGATATAGGCGAGATAAAACGTTTGACAAGGGAGATTGTTGATAGCATAGAGTGAGCATAACAGTGAGGATCTGCTGTATTATTATTAAGTAGATAAAAGAGTGTCGTAAGAGCAATTGCTCTATTTTTATTAAGTTTATTACCTTATTCTGAGGACGACATACATCATATCAATGGCCCTATTGCTCAGTGGGATGAACCCTGCGCAAAACCCTACAGCATATCTCTGAGATACCTCCAAAATTTAACAGGGTGCTCACTACAGGGGCTATTGATCAATCACAAAAAAAACAAAATGTTCCTCGGTTGCAAGCCATGTCACATTAGGCTTACTTTAATAAGGGAACTTTCTGACACGCTGCACCAGTTGAATATTTGAAACTCAAGCTGGCCTTGGATGCTGTGCTTCAATGGAGGAAGGAGCTTCTGCATGAGGTTTGTAATAATAAGCTGCCTTCATTTGATCGTGATAAAAATTTCCATGGATTCTTTGAGTAATTTGAGTTTGCAGTAGAAGAAGCATTGGATCAGTGTAAAGCAAAATCATCAATGTTCACCTTGGATGTCAAAAGTGCCGACCAAGTTACTTTATATCTTCCCAACTGATCTGTTACCTATCAAGAAGTGAAGGAAAGTGTGCTGTGGTTGTTTGGAGGAACTGCAAAGATGGCGCAGTAGAAAACTGAGTTCTTAACTATCATCTTTCAGTGTAATAAAACCCTCACTTCGTTTGCTGATTAATTTACAGCGGAAGGCCATGTGTTATTGGGGTAAGAACTCTAACCAAATCCAACATATGCATAGCAATGACCTCTGCTGTGAAACCATACTACTAGATTTTTAATGCCATGGCTCCTTATTTAGAAGACAACATACCCTTGCTTAAACTCGTTAAAGTTTTACTCTGTCTATCTGATACTTCCTAACGCCCATATAGAGCAGAACCCTACCACCTCCACTGCCAGACTTTCTTATTTGGTGGAATCATCCCTATCTGTTCAGCATCCGTTTAGTAACCCCCAGCCTTATTATCACTACATGCCTCGCTCCCACTCGAGTTGCCATCAGCAGTTCGACTGTCAGGTGGGGCCTATTTACACCACTTGACCCAGTCCAACTTTTGGGGTGGCCCAACATACAACAATCAATGATGCAGGTCCTATGATGTCAATTGTTTTGTGTGCAGTCACTATGAGCACTTGGCAAAAAGTTTCACCAATTGTCAGGTCCATTCCCTACCGCAGGATCAGTACAATCAAGGAAAAGTCAGAGCTGAGTAGAGATGGGACTTTCTGACTATGGTATTATGACGCAAAACGTCCCACCTGAACCTATCCCTGTACATTATGCGGAAATTCCCCAGTATGACGATGCATTTCTATATCCACAGCCAATTGGAAGGGTGCATATACTGACATTAGTGTAACGCAAGAACACGGTGGAAGATGTGCCTCAGGAGCAACCAAAGCATTATGCCTGTCAAATGTTTAATCAACTTTCTACAGATGAACTTGAATCTAAGGATGCACCTCTCTTAAAAGGGTAAACTCTGCCCTCCTGTGGATGCTATTGTTAAACAATACCTTAAAGCTGGGTAGGATATTATGAGCTTCCTTGGGAAATGAAATCCTTTAAATTTCCACATTTTTAACAATCAGAATGCATCTTACTCTGAATATAATTACTGTGACATTGTCATAGCAAAAATCCGAGTTTGCGCTATAATCAATACAGGTGCACCAATCAACATAGTGTCCACAAAGTTAATGGCGAAGTTGGCACTAAAGCCTGGCGTGGAACATCGTATGGTGTATGGGACTGAAAGTGAAGAAAGAACAGCTTCTGAAGGAGCCTACAGTGTGCTACCCTTGCAGATTGGTTCAATTGTCATTGTAGCCCCAGCGATAGTGCTACTAAACAATAACTATGCCCTGTTAATCAGAACTGCTTTCATGCACCTCTTGGGGCTGTTGTTTATATGACAGCAGAGACCTTCAGACTTCTGGGACAGCGGATCCCAATTTACTTTACTTCAAGCAGAATGCTGAAGTATCTGGCGCACATGGGTCATATTAACCTTGCATATGGTGAAGGGATGATTCCAGTTCATTACCATTGACTAAAGAGTAAGTCTTAGGCCCTTCCCATCAAAATATGAATATCAAGGGCTACCTCTCTGAGCTGCCAGGCCTGTATCCATCCCCTCCAGACACCAAGTAATGGTGAACACCTAACTGGTGGTAGAAGTGCCAGATGAGCTATATGGGGAGGTCTTGACCCTATCAGCAATTGCAGATTGAGAAATGTGGCCCCATGAATTATACTCCTGGGACATGGAGAGATCCAAGTCTTATTAGCTAATCTCCAGATTAGATTGATGCTAATCTGCTGGCATCAATTAGTGACGTATTTACATTTGATCTCAGTTGAGGAGATCCTCCGGATTCATGAGTTTGGGTTGCTTATGAATTTGGTCTGCCCATTTTGAACTTCAGCTCGGCATAATGGTGGTTGTATCAAGCGAAAAATTAATAGGTTTATTAAAAAATCAGATATATTAGGCTATCACTTTATTTCAAAATATAAGGAGATCTTTTCCATCAATGACCACAATTTAGGGTGCATGTGTGGAATTGTACATTAACAGACATGGGTGATCATCCCCCATCAGGTCCTGGCTGATCCGCTAATCTAGAGAAGTGGAAGAAATCATTACTGAGGACAACAATAAGCTGCTGGAGCAGGAGATGCTCAAACTATCAAAGGGGCAATGGGCTTCACCTGTCCTAATTGTTAAAAAGAAGGATGGTACCAACTGGGTAGTAATAGACTACCGCAAGCTCAACAGTATTATAAAAAAGAACTCATACCCCTTGCCGCACATTGATGATACTTTGGCCCAGTTGGGAGGAGCTTGTTACTTTTCCGGTGATGGATTTAATATCCAGCTATTAGCAGATTTAGTTATCCACAGCAGAACAGGAGAAATGCGCCATTATCAAGATAAAAGTACTTTTAACTGACCCATATGCCACATGGGCTAAGCAATGCCCCTGCTACATTCCAATGGGCGATGGACACTATCCTTGGCAACTTGAAGCTGTCATGCATTCTTGTATACCTTGATGAAATCATGGTATTCTCCCGTAAGTTTTCCAAGAAACTTACCCACTTGAGAGGTATTCCGCTGGTTGGCTGAGGCCAATATCAAGATCAAGCCTCAGAAATGCCACCTTTTCAAGGATTCAGCTGGAGTACATCGGGTATGTGGTATATGCAACAGGGCTGCAGCCCCAACCAGCCAAGATGGAAGCTATCCAGAAAAGAAGACTACTTAAAACATTAAGCGCAACATACAATTATTTTAGGAATTTTTGGCTATTACCGCCGCTTTATACCAAACTTTAGTTGAATTGAAGGTCTGCTGTTTGAGTTATTAAAAAAAATGTTACATTTGAATGGACGAAATATTGACAACATTCATTTAATACAATTTGGATGGCATTAATTAAGCGCCAGTGCTACGCTACCCAAACTTCAAAAAGGAATTTATTGTACAGATAAATGTGTCCCTTTACGCTGTTGGGGAAGTTCTGTCTCAAAAAGATGATGAAGGGGAGGAGCACCCAGTAGCATACTGCAGTCAAAGTCTGATTGCCACAGACGTAATTATACCATGACTGAGTGATGTGCTTACCGGTGATCTATGCTTATAAGCAATTCAAAGTTTATTGCATGGCATAAAGTGAAAAGTTGTAATGGATCATTCCTCGTTATGCTAGTTGCAGAACCTTAAAGAGCAAGGGGCGTCTAGCCTGATGGGCCCTTAAACCGCAGGTTTACAATTTTGATATTCTTCAACAACTGGGAGCCAAATAAAAGAATGCAGACTGCTTATTGAAATTAACAACAATTGTTGTTTCAGCAGATCTAAGCGACATCATGTATGATAAGATGCTTATTGTTAAGTACAACAATGAGCTGCCACAAGTCATAAAGGCGTTGAATGAGATGCAAGCCAATACCTTCCAGTGTAATGATGAGTTGTATAAGTAGATCAGCGATTGGACAGTTAACTTTCTGCGACCCTCATCACGGCCTAATATTATCATGTGCGCATATAGGGCTGTCAGACATGTGGTGTGCACAATACAATGGAATTGTTGCAGCCTCAGTATTACCGGAAAAGCATGAATTTTGGTGTGATTGATACTATTTCCTCCTGCCACCAGTGCCAAGGTTTACCATTCTGCCAGAAGACCTCATATTTTTTAGTGAATCCACACTAGCTTGACATACGGCTTCCATAGATGTCATTGGGCCACTGCCATAGAGAGATAAACAGTCTTAGTTATATTTCAGTGGCAATTGACCACTTAACCAGGTGGGTTGAAGCAAGGGTGATACAGATTAGGGGCTGGTCACTGTGGCAAATTCATAATAGTGTACATTATCTAAAGTCATGGCTGCCCTCAGTTCCTCAATACTGATAATTGAACTAACTTCAAATCCTATATCCACCCAAATCTTGATGAGCTTGTGGCCATCTGTGGGGTTCTGACAACCCCATACCAGCCCGAGTCCAATGGAATAGTTGAGCGAGTCTATGGGACTTTAGTGAACATGCTCCAAAACTCAGTAGCGGATTGACCCACAGATTGGAGTTCACTTTTGTCCACCGACGTCTTCACCTTTAATATTAGTTATCATTCCATCATGGGGAAGAGCCCCTTCCAATTACTTTATGGACAACACCCTGCTCTTCTGACATAGCTATACGCTTGTGCAGAAGATACTGGTGGAATGGATCCACACGGTTATTCGATGACCTTAGCTGACACATTAATCAGATTGCAAACCAAAGAGTACTTAATCAGTTTAGCCAATAAGATTAAGACTCAAGATCCTGATAAGGTACGGCATAGTGGGTTAGCCCAGTTCAATATGGGGACATGGTTCAATTTCATGATCAACACAGGATCAGGTGAAAGCACAAGTTGGGCAGTATGTGGATTGGGATATTAAAAGTTGTTGAGAAGGTAAGCATGGATGCGTATACTATCAAGGACCTGTGAGGTGTTGGATCATCAACTGAGTGCACGTAAAGTTCCTCTGGGCATATAAGCAATAGGAGCCTTATAGTCCAGTCAAAGGGGGGTAATGTCACAATTCTGATATGACTGGATAATAAGCCCTAAGTCAGTATAACGAAATGGGTTTATCCACCGAGCCTGAGTATGAGTTATAAAATTTAGAGCATCTTGAGATGTTGCAATATTAAATTTATAACAGATGGTTATTGGACCGCTTCAATATGAGGCAATTAGATATTTATGTATGATGAATAGTTGTTAAATCGCCTCAAATTAGGCGATTGTGAATTACATGCATAAAGAATTGCTTGAACCAATGAGATATGTCGAACTGAATTACTAAGCCAAGGAAATGATATAATTTAAAGTCGCTGAGATATAGGCGAGATGAGACGATTGACAAAGGAGGTTGTTGATAGTTTAGAGTGAGCGGAACAGCGAGGATCTGTTGTATTTTTTATTGAGCTAAATAAAACAGTGTCGGTGGAGAAAGTGCGCTGTTTTCTACTAAGCTTATTATCTTGTTCTGAGGATGATGATCATCATACTGTCAGTACTATTGCTCAGTGGGCTGAACGCTGAGCAAAACCCTTTAAATATCTCCAAGATAACTTCAAAACTATAATAGCCTCCTTAATATTGAGGATCATTTTAACCTGCTTCTTAATGGCTGTGAAATGGAGCGCAAGATTGTTGCAAGTGGAGCAAATAGAAATCACAGCAGCTAGCATAATCCAAAGGACTCAGTTGCAAGAAATCGGGGCCTGTGACTTAAAGAAATGGTTAGCAAATTCAATATACTATTCTCATTTTTTGTGCTTTATATGCCTGGACGCCTGCTTACAGTTGGACAGCGTTCTATTGCTTCTGAACTCCTTAAAGAGGGGTTCTTTAATCTGCTCCTGGGTGGTGCATTCTTTAGTATAGGGAATCATTTTCTCACAAACACTACTGTCAAGGAAGAAATGGGTGTGTTTCATCTTTGCTGTTCTGTGACTAAATCCATATCCCCTCATTGAAAAAAATTTAGATCTTAGGATCTCTGTGCCTAGTACGTACTTCTTCTTAAAGGTGGGCTTAAAGAGCTAATAAGCTCAGACAGGACATGGATAGCAGGGGTTGAAGGTCTGCCAATTTTTGCAAGGTTCAGATTCTAAAGGATCTGTTATGCAGAAATGGTCCATCTGAAGCCGGAAGGTGTGAAAACATCTTAGATGTTAAGGCCTAATTTCACTTGATCAGTACTAGCTTTAAGCTGAGAAATTGGATAAGCCATTAGATATCAGCAGCTTGGTTGGAGAATTGTTTTAAGTCATTTAATGCTGGGTTTCTAAGTTCTGAATATGCAAGGTAAGGCGTTCAATCTTGTCCTCTAAGGCTGATTGACCAGCCTATTGTCTTTTAGCCACGTTTTAGCAAGATAGTTGGATTGTGTTATCTTTCATGGAAAGAAGTCAGAATTAGATTAGAGTCAAGATACTTTTTGATATCCAAACAGCCTCCTAAGCTATGCCCCATAATTGTTGCTCCAAAATGGCAATACGTGCTTCATGGTCCACATCTTGGATTGGTGATGTATTAGGACCTTCTGGGCCTCTAGGGCCTTCAGGTTCTTGCGGCCCTACATGCCCATGGGGACAACTGGAGACAGTTGTTTCTATAGCTATAAGATCGTGGGCTTTTTTTCTAATCTAGAAAATCCCTCCAGTTATGCCTTTAATATGAGCTTCATAGAGCTGCTGTTGTTCAGATAATTGAGCTAAAAAGGAGATTAAAATTGACTAAATCGTGCATTTGATGGCACAATGGCATGAAAGAGCCGTTGGGAAATCTCATTGTATAAGTATCCATCAATTTCATGATCAACCTGGAGAAGACAATACTTCTCTTAATGGTTTCTCTTAGGTTGTCAACAATAGCCTCACATTTTTTCTGACAAAAGTTAAAGGCAGTTTCATATAGTTTGAGGAGTTGAGAGTGAAGTTGTGTCTGAAACTAAATTTTCTCTTACTATACATGTGATGCAACACTAATATTTGTAGTTGATGATAAAGAGCCAGGTAAAAAAATCGCCTGGGATAAGCTCTGATTTGAGTAACTCCCTATGTTGTGCTCATATGGATATCCATGATGTGCTCATGCATAAATCTAATATCTACCAGAGTAAAGTAAGTCTGATTTGATCGCTGATCAGGTTGTAGAGTTTTATAGAGTAAGGCTTCCACTGTTTGAGAAACCTCAGTTGATTGTATTTTGTAGGCTGCTTCATCATGGACTAAAATATTATAATCCATGGTACATTGAATTGTAAAGTTCTCTTGTATTTAAGTACATCTTGTCATCCAGAGCAGACCAATATTGTCACACTCAATTCTTTTCCTGTTTAGGGATATTTTCTTCGCTTGTATGATAATCTTTGGTAAGGTACATCATTACTGGGTTTAGCCTTGGAAGGACATGACTTAAACCACCATTTTCAGAAATAACTATAAATAATTTGTTGATTTTCTTTAAAGGCTGAATAATTACGAGAAAAAATAGTTTGAGCGTTCATCATAATGAAATATGTAGTCAGTAAGACTATGCATTTTGGCAGTAATTAAAGGCGCGACAGGATAGTAAACAACATACTTTAGTTAAACAAACGTAAGAATATTTTCTAGTCTTCAAGGGGGCGCGGTCTTGCTGAGGGTATTGTCCCTTGCAATTAACAACAAGAATAAAAAAATCTTGGAGGAGCTGAAGCCTTTGATTGAGGAAGGAAGGACCTTTTGGCACTCTCCTGGTGGGTTTAGTGTCGTGTTGGCCCTTTAATTCATTTAAGACAATGTGAACAATACAAGTTTCATCAATCAGCATCTTCCCAAAATTGGAGGGAAAATCAAGTAAAGTTTGATCTTTGTCAAAAACGACCTGATTTTGCTCTTTCCTGTTGGATTTTAGGTAGGTATAGGCTCGCTGGAGCGTTAAAGCCTAGACTATAACAAACAGGGGATTAAAAATCACTTAAATTAATAAAAAATAGATACTAAAACATAAAAGTTATAGTTTTAATAGTTTGTTAAGTGCCAAGGGGATAAGAAAAAACAAACTCTCATACAATGTCACGGCTTAGTAATTAAACTCACTTTGGGCTTGAAGGGCGTATAAATTGAATCATTATTAGATTTGAACCAGATAAGAGAATATGGTCATTTGACATATTTAGGCTTTCAAATTTCGTCTCATTTTATTGGAAGGGATGATAAAGGGTTGAGTGTGGGTAGGACAAGTCCGTGAGGTAATTTTTTAATATACTTGAGCCAATCACCATGTAAGAAATTCTTTGCACCTTTTGGGACCCCCTCTAACCCTTAAAAAAGAAGACTGTCTCCGCGGTGTGACTTGAATGAGATTAGTGGTAAAGTGGGGAGGGACCTCGGAAGAACTCCCTTGATTAGAACAATGAATCAGAATATTCTGACTACTTAAACTCAAACCTTTTGTCTGAGTTTTAGTAATAGTTATGTAATTAGTGCCTCAATTTAAAGGATTCTATCATGAATCAGCCAGGGCAATTTAACTGATTTTACAATTATCTTCATCCAAAACGCTTCTCACAATATCAGACTTGAAATTGCCCAGACTTACCCCCTTCAACAGAGTTAGTGGGAGTAAAGGCGTAAAAACCAGCAATGGAATCAGTTCATGGTGACTCCAGAAGCAAGGGATTTGATGGAGTTTTCATCCCCTCACTTATATGTGACTATGAATGGTCCCTACCAGAATTTCTGAGCTTCTCACTTCTAGGAGTGATCCAATTGTGGTAATAAAATAACAAGTTGGATATTTGGAAGGATGGAAGAGGGGCCCAGCTCTCATTGGCAGCTTGACCTTCTTTGGTAACAGTCTTCGCCAAGTTAGTCATAGCCTTAGACTGCAATTAAATAATGTGCTGGGCCAACTTTTTCATGTCTTGTTCAGGATCAGTCCTGCCAGAGAAGAAATCTTTGGCCAAATATCTGGTACTCCAGGTTCTCGCCCATAAAACACATGGAAAGGGGACATTTTAAGGATAAAATAGTAACTAATATGGTAGGCAATGAGCGCTCTGGGTAAGTAGAGCTCCCAGTGGAGAATGTCTGAACTAGCCATCTTCCTAAGCATAGAGACCAGGTTCCCATTAACTCTTTCTACGGCACCATTGTTATATGGACTATAGTGGTTTGAGAAAAGTTGTTTTGTCCCCATGGAGGTGGCTAGAAGCTTTACCACTCTGGAAGTGAAGTTTTTATATTGTCACAAAGGAGGACCTGTGGGCAACCATGCCGTGTGAAGATATAATGATTTATAAACATCAGTGTCTTTTGCAGTCTGAGCGGGAAGAGCCACATCTCCAACTCATTTAGTTAAAGATCTATTCCAATTAAGATATATAGAGTGCCCTTCAGTAATCTGAGGGAGCGGACCTTCCACATCCATAGTTATGGTGTGGTAGGGCTGTTGGGGTGTTGTAGGTTTGTACTGATAACGGGTCTTAAAGCTGGATTTTTTTGCAGGTCAAACAAGCATCTAGGACCTCAGCTATAGTCTTCATGATGCCCTCCCAATAATACCGCTCTTTAACCCACTCATAGGGTTCTGGATTCCACCATTCCCATGATAATGTGAGACTTCATAATCACGGGCAATCTCTTTGAAGTCTGAAATAGGGCAACCAGTTTACCCTTACTTTCATGTATAACTTCCCACTCTCCACCTTGGTGTTGCGGGAGTGCCATGCTAGCATCATTGTACTGGCTCATCTTCATCAGCCACGCCTCAGGAATCATGAGGAGGTCATGCAACCTCTCTGCTTCACTATTGTCAAGGTGTAAGACAGGCAGCCATGTCAACCCATCAACGTTCATATGACTTGTTCCAGCTCAGGTCTCAATGGTCATATCGTTGTGTTGGAGCTTTAGAGCATAGCGAGCTAAACGCCTAGTGGGGTCCTTCATATTTTGTAACCGGTTAAGGATGCGTGGTCAATAATCACTTTAAAGGAAGTCCCACATAAAAAAGCTCGATAATATTTGACAGCAAGCAAGATGGCTAGGCACTCATATTCAGTGACGCTGTAGTTGCGCTCAGCTTTTAAGAGCATCTTATCTGAGATAGGAAACATGATGATCATATTCATTTTCATTCAGCTGAGCCATGAAAGCTCCAACAGCGTAGTCAGAGGCATCCGTGAAAAATATAAAAATCTTGCCATAATCAGGGTGGCGGAGTATTGGCCTTTTTTGCATTAGTGCTTTCAGGGTCTAAATGCGGCCTTTTGTTCAGAACCCCAATAGAATGGGGTGTTCTTAGCCAAGAGACGTATAAGAGGTTTGTTAATCTGGGCGGTCTTGAGAATGAACTGATGGTAATACCCCATCATGCCCAAGTTTACCTGAATGTCAAGAAAGGTTTTGGGCGCGTGAATCTTAGATATTGCTTCGACTATATCTTGTAGAGGTTTTATCCCATCTTGTGAGATAACGTGCCCAAGGAAATCCGACTTCTTCTGAAAAAAGTTCATTTAAAGGCTTCAGCTTTATGTTGGCTGCCCTCAAGCTTTATAACGCCTTCCTTTAGATGCGTAAGATGCTCTTTGAAGGTTTTGGAGAAAATTGTGATGTCATCAAGGTAGACAATCACACAGCTCAGCTTGAGGTACTGGATAATTTGATCCATTGACCGCTGAAAAGTAGCAATTGCATTACATACCTCCTGAGGTAGCTGAATGGGTTGGAACAAACCCTCGCTGCAAATAAGGGTGCACTTCTCCTGATCATCTGTATAAAGATCCCTCTGTCAATAACCACTAGCCAATTACATGGTGGAGAAGTATTTTATACTCAGAAAGTTGTGCCAGAGAATCATCAATGCGGGGGATAGTGTAACTGTAATTCTTTGTGAGGTTGTTCAGTTTGCAGTAGTCCGTAACTGCCTGATGACCTCCAATTTTCTTCTTTATTAAAACAAGCGGGGACGCCCAAAGGCTTTGAGAAGTCACCAACGTTTCAGCGACCAGCAGCTGTTTGAGCTCTATCTGCATCTATAGCTCCTTGACTTTAGATTTTTGACAGGGTTTGGAGTGGATAGGGGGAGCATCCCCAACATAAATGGTATGAGTCCAACTTTTTATGTGCCCATAGTCGGTGTCAGAGGTAGAGAAGATGTCGCTATAGGAAACTAGTAAGGTGTAGACCTTGTCAAGCTCAACGGGGATAAATAACCAGAAATTTGAATAGTAGGAAGAGTCATAGTGATGGTCCGCGGTTAAGCCCATATCAGCCATATATCTGATACAGTGAACTTGTTTTATTTCCTCAAGGGGAATAAGAATGCCTCGTCCAATCTCTTGATGCTTTTTTACAAAAATCCTTATTGGTGAGACTTCCTTGCGGAGGTTGATAGGTCATTAGTAGGCAGGGTCTAGCACTCCTGGAAAAACTATAGGCTAAAGGACTAACTCCGTCAATGTTTGTTAGGTGCAATAATAAGTTGTGGGGGAATTTAAGGGTAATCTTAGTATCAACTACACGTTGTTCACCCGCTTTAATTACTAACTCTTCAGAGCCATAGAAGGGATACCCTTGGAAGCATCTACTGATGGTTGCAACATCATGTATGCCGTCCTGCCGTGGTATATTGTAATGATAAGACGGATGAGGTGAACTCAACTGTGCAAGCATACTTCTTTTTATCAAGTTCATAATTTGTCAAAATCAGAGGAATCTCGTAGTTAAGCAAGGAGGGATAGACTTGATCAAGTTAATAACCCCTTCATATTAGAGAATTAATTGGATACAATGGGTAGATCATAGGTATTGTTAGCCAAAGCTACTGTGGGGGATGAGAGGAGAGGATTCCCAAATCTGAAGGGTAAAATTGAGTAGGTCACAATGGCGTGAGTGTTGTTTGGCCTCAGAGTTCCAAACTCTTGGGTATAATTAAGGTCAGGGGCCAACTTAATTTTTCATAAGTTTGGATGACACAACGATCACAGGGGACCCAGTGTCAAGACTAGCCTTAACCTGAACTCCATTAAAAACGACCTCTACTTTAGTTAAAGTTACACCCAAGTTGGAAGGAAGAGCGAGGACTTTCTTCAGCTGAAGAGTAGAAGCAAAGCGTTTGGAAGTTTCAAGATATTTATCTTGGATAGATTGCAGTGTATACACGCTCTGAGTGGGCTCATCATTGTGACAATGAGCTGGTCAGCATCACTGGCGGTATCAATAACCTCCAGGCCTCTTAACACTTGATAAAGATATGTTCAGCGAGGTATCCTAGCCGCATCCACTCTTTTTTGGGTTTAATTGGTTGGATACCTCCACTTCACCTAGGGCTACTAAAACCAATGACCAACATCATTGCCATCCCCTTCAGATTCATCATCAGAGGGGTTATAAATGCATGTTTGGGAGCCCATAGGAGGTGAGGTAGGTTCAGACATTCCCTTATGGGATTATAGGCACTGTGGTTGCTCCTCCACATTATTGACCCTTGGGGGGGCATTGAATTTTCACAGCTCTACACTTGACCTTTAACGCAGGGGGTTTGGGCTGCCTCATGGATACAGGTTTCAGACTAGAGTTATCTGGATAAAAGATCGAGAGCTAGTTTATTGGAGGTAGATGTTTTAAATAGACCAGATATGGGCCAATCAGTGCAGTAATCTTTTGTGAAACAGGCAGTTTAGCCTTTTGGACCTGGTCATTTAACCCTTTGTTAGTGGTAGCAAGTGGCACCCGAGAGAGGGGTTTAGGATTAAGAGCAGGCTTTTGAACCACTTTGAATCAGCTCTGAAGAAAGAGTTAGTCAAGACAAAGGGACAACCGCTTTCCCCCAACTGAGCTTTTTTGAGCCAAAGATGTTGGGGAACACTGCCTCATCACAGCCATTATTTTGGGCTATCCTCACATGTTGGAGAAGCATCTCGTTGCTGCAGCCTTTCAAAAACAGGGTTCCAGAGGTATATAGTCATTGAAGTGGCTGGAGGAGTTAAAGTAAATTTTCTCCTTGTAGCGTTTTGCATAAGTTCAAGTTCATTAAAATCAGCCACTGATAGCAGAGCATCTTTAATATCCCATACTTTTTGGAAGTTGCACTTGACTGCAGAGATATTCATTTCTAAATGGGAATTGAACGCCAAGGCAACCATGATAGCAGCAATGGCATCATCTAGAGGTAGCAATTTAGCATGCAACAGAGATTGAGCTTGAATATTGAATCGCTCAACAAAAAGTGGATCAATTATCCCTCGTGGAGTCTAAGGCATATAAAAGCCTATATTTGCCTTTGTAACTTCTGTAAGGAGCCAAATTTATCGATAAGCGCTTGTTTCACCTCTGCCCAGTTAAGATAGGCCATAGTGGGAACCATGATCTCTTGAGCCATGCTGCTCAAACAGTGGAGAAAGTTACGTTATTGCTGGTCAGTAGCTCCTTCCATCGCAGATTCGTATACAAAGAGGAAGGATGCATTACTGCCCTCACCAGAGATAAACTTGTCCCTGAAAAAGGGGTTTGTGGATGGTGGGAGCAGCTCCATAAAGGCCTTTAGAGGGAGTAATTTGAGCATTTTAAGTCGGGACAAGGCACAAGATAGCTGTAGTTCTAAAGCAGTGATACTAGACTCATCTGAAGCGGTGAGGTTGTGATGGGAAGTTTCCCTACTAAGCTCCATTTTTAAGAAGTTTATTGTGGTGTACAGACTCCCCTGTAGTGAGCGCCACTTATTGGATTATAGGTAGGTATAGTCTCGCTGGAGCGTTTAAGCCTAAACTTCAACATGCAGGGATTAAAACCGCTTAATTTAATAAAATAAATAGACACTAAAAACTAAAATTTTGTAATTTTTTATAATTAATTAAGTGCTGTGGGGATAAGAAAGAACAAACTCTCATACAATGTCACGGCTTAGTAATTAAACTCACTTTGGCTCAAAGGGCGTATGCATTAATATTTATTATATTTGAACCAGATGAGAAAATATGGTCATTTGACCTATTGAGGCTCTCAAATTTCGCCTCGTTTTATCAGAAGGGCTGATGGTGGGTCAAGAGTGGGTAGGACAAACCCGTGAGGTAAATTTTTTAATGAATTTGGGCCAATAATCATGCAAAAATATATCTTCACCTTTTGGGACCCCTTCCAACCCTATAAAAGGGCCTGATCTCCACGGTGTGGCTTAAATGAGATTAGTGGTAAGGTGGGGTTGGACCTTTGAACAGTTCTCTTGATTACGCCAATGAGTCAGAATATTCTGACTAGCTTAGCTCGGACCATTTGGCCAAGTTTTAATACTTATGGAATTATCGCCCAAACTAAAGGATTACATTGTGGATTGGCCGGGGTCTTTTGACCAGTTTTACAATCAACTTGGTCCAAAACGCTCTTCTCAAAAATTGAACTTCCAATTGTCTTACATTTTCCAACAGGCTTGCTTTTGACGACAATGAGAAATAATTTTGTGGGGTGTATTCAAGTTAAAAGTAATTTAGTCAATTTATTTTCCTGAGTACCAATTTTACTCTGGATAGCAGAACATGAACTATTGGAGGGAGCCTATTGTATGGTAAGATCACTGCAAACCCTCTTCTGGTGATGACTTATGGTCACCGCCACTACGTGAAACAACCCCAAACCGCCTTCACCAACTCTTGGTTGGTGAGCAGGGGATGAAGAGGGCGCTATCTTTAAGGGATAAGCCATAATCCACCTCTCATCTACCAAATGGGCTAAATCGCCCTGGATGATGTGAACTATGGCCGCCTGCTTAATCTCTTTCTTGGTACAAAAGAGGATTTCTTCCCAATAAACTGAAAGGGTTTCTCCCCTGGACTTACATTACCCTTCTTTTTTTAAGATGGGGGAGCAATACCACTGGGAACATTGTGAAAGCAATCTTCTTGTGCACCTTGGGTAGCTTTATTGCCTAGAGGGAGGCAACCTTCTGGATAGGCGGTGAGAGCCAAGATATGCGATGTGGTTGGCCTCCCTAATTTGTAGCAATTTGAACAATTGCTGGTAGTAACCCAGCCTTTTCCTTTAGGTATGAAATCCCTAAAAAGCAACCAAATATTGCACTAAGCAACGTAATTTCTATTATTTCAGAATGTTATTTACCTTCACTTTTTCCAGGCCCTCAATCTTAATTAATTCATGTATGGTGGATTCCTTCCCCTTAAATGGGGAAAACTGCAGGCGTGAAGGATGGTTTGCTACTTCCAATGAGTGGCGAGGGCCAACCAGAAGGCCTCAGAACCAAAATCCTCATTACCATATGAGGACCAGAGTGCTTGCTTGCTAAGTTCCGTGAGGGAACCTTCATATGCATGCGTAAAATATCTATCATAACTATTAAACCCACTTATTCTCATGAGTTGAAGGCTCTTAAAATCTGAAATCCTTTTGCAATTCCTAACCGCTTAGTCAGATGTTCCCAAAACAAGAATTGAATATACTGAGTCTGCTGAAGATGCTCCTCAGTAGCAGATTTTTTAGGTGAAGGCAGGGACCTAAGAAGAATAAGGGGTTATACCTTGTGGTGTCTTTTTATGGAAAAACCCAGTCAACAAATAAATTGCGTTGTTGTACATAAACTGCGCCAGGGGAAAAAGTGACCCAGGTATCATGCATGGAGGAGGTATAGCAGTAAAGCTAATGTTTAAGTATTTGGTTGACCCCTCCTTTTGCCATCTGACTGGGGGTGATATGTGGTGGAGCGACACGGCTTGATCTTCAAGGGTCCAGAAGAGTGGTCCAAAAACGAGCGGTAAACTGAAGCCCTGGGTCACTTACCACCTCCTGTGGTAAGCCGAACATAGAGAAAACATGGTAAACAAAAATCTGGGCTGGCTCCTCAGAGGCAATGGATGATATATAAGCAATAAAAGGGGAGAATTTTTAAAGAGGTCCTTGAACACCTTAATAGCATATATTCCATTACTACTAAGAAGCCAACTTGAAGTTTACAGATACTGAGCTCAACTTACCTTGTGCCTTCTGTAGGGGAATGAGGAGAGAATTCCTACCTGATCTATCAGAATTGGCGCGAGCACGTCATATAATTGGTGATCCAATATTTTAAATTTTAAAGATTCCCTGCCAGTTGAACGTCCTCTTTATCAACTCAAAGCAATTTTTATTCCCTGAGGCCCCACCATCGGGTAATCATGGTGAAAGATATTACTTCATCCCTGAGTTGGAAAGAAACTCATACCCTACTTCTAAACAAAATCCTCCCATCTGTTGATAAATATTGAGGTTGCTTCTAGCTCAGCAAAACCAACTGATTGAACAGCTTTAGCCTCTCCAAGCAGGAGGTTTGACCCGCCAGTACCTGAGATTATAATAGCGCATCCAGAACCATGTCATTCATGGAAAGGACGGAGGAACAATGGCAAGAGTCTGGGTGGAAGGGACCACTTTTGTCAAGTCCTGCGTCTCCTCCTCTGTTGGACTAAACGAAGGGTTAAACTCATCAGATTAGTGGGGATGTTTACCGCGCTTTTACTTATTCATGAATAAAATTAAAACTTCACAGGTCACAAAAAAACCCAAGCCAAAATAAAGGACAAACTCTGTGTCTTTCTGAAGTACATAAGGGCAGGTGGTCCGTCAGACAACACTTTATGCCATTTGCCTTGAAGAAGTTATTGCCATTGGATGAGCGACAATGATACAGTGTCAAGTTCCTTATTATAAATGGCCCATATTAGTTCCAAAGAGGTGAAGAACTGGGAGAAGTAGGCGACGGGATGTTCCACCCATAGTGATACTGAAGCAGGACCAGTCCCACTGTAGCTGCCTAGGCTACTAATGCCACGATAAAAGGCTGGGTGGAATCTTCATGTTTGAGGACCAGAGGTGCCACAAAAACTTCTTTGACCACCTTAAATGAACTTTGGCAATTTCCATGCATTTAAATGGAACATTCTTCCCGTCAGGTGATGAAGAGGCGCCATCAAATCATAGAGCTCAGGTGATTTTTTTTTCAAATATGTAGTCGTGGCAAAGAAACTATGCAGCATCTTCTGCGTAATGGGCGTGTGACAGGAGAAAAGCCTTTAATTTTCTGGGAGGGTTAGCATAACCATCCTCCAAAAATAAGGTTACTTAAGAAGTTACCTATGAGATGAAGAACTCGCAAATTGATGGCTTTACATAAAAATCTGCCTTCTTCATAGCTTCCAATATCGCCTCCAAGTCCTTTCTATGCTGTTTAAGGGTGGGTGAATGATCAAGATATTGTCAATGTACACCACCGCACAGGTAAAGCGAGGATCTTCCAGAACGTCATCAATAATGTGCTGTAATGTGTGGGTGCATTCTTGAGACTAAAGGTCATTATACAGAACTGAAAGATACCCCATTTGGTCTATATGGCTATTAGCCACTCCAAGCCTTCTGATACCTAGATTTGATTATAGGGTTCACAGGGTCAATCTTAAACCATCTGAGATTTAGTAATCTCTTGGTCTATGGTCTGCTAGAAGGGAAGCAGATAGGGGTCATACAAGGTGATATTTTTCAGATGACCATAGTCTACACATGGGATCAACATACCATCAGCCTTTTAAGCAAAAAATGATGAAAGAAGCGATGGGAAAAAATTATACATTATCAACCTTTCTGAATCATGTCGTCTAACCACATATTTAGGGCCTTATCCTAAGGTTTTGTATAGGGTAAAGAGGATGGTTTAATAGTTGCATCTACTTTCAAATGGTGGCTAGAACAACTTTGCTGTGGGAAGGAATATAGTTGTCTTTCTTCATATCAATATATCATTTTACTACAATAAGTTGGATAGTAGATTTGGTATTAACTCACTGGGGGAGGGAGTTGAAGCAATTAAACCCACCACTCTGGCAGGGGAAGTATGTCAATAAGCGGATATTGGTAACATGTATGAGGGTTCTTTACAACAAGAGGCTGAGCTCCAGATTATTACTAACCTGTTGATGCCGCCACAAACCAAACCAAGAATCATGGGAAGCATAAAATCTGGTCCTGCGGTATCCCAATCACAGAAGCAAACACATACACTGAGAATGGCACAAGATGTTTCACCGAATAACAAGTTATAGAAGCCCACAAAGATCTCAATACTGAGGACTCTGCATCAAGATCTAGGTCCAAATCTTGAGTGACCTCAAGAGAAAAGATTTCCAGATGCCTATGTATCTAAGAGCTACTCAATAGATACAATATGGGATTTTAACTGAATTTTAATAGGTAACAAGATCTAGACATGATCTTATTTATTACTTAATTAATATAACTAAACTGATGAGGAAAAGGTATTACTGTCATATCCGCCTGACTTCCCTTGAGGGAAGAAATTATGGTTCCAAATATATAAACAACCTCAATTACCGCCATTACCATTGACAACAAACCCACCAAATGAACTCAACAATATCGGCTCCCCAAAGATGTCAGAGTCGTTAGTAGCCCTTGATCACCAGAACAGATAACTGAGGGATTGTGGGGAAGAGAAATGGTTGAAGGGAAAAACAACACAACCACACTTGTGGCCCATCCAATATAGACCAGATGTGGGCAATTGTCAAACTAGGTTTTCTTACAATTACTATGGGGGTATAACCCTCCATTGTTTGGTTCAGGAGATATTTTTTAAATCCAGCATAAAAGACTGTTATTTAAAGAATGAGCTTTCCTTATACCAACCGCCAAAATTACAAAAAGGTTGAACCTTATGTTAAAAAACAAAACTTACACAGCACCATACATATAGAGAAGGGTGGATAAGGATGAGAATTTGGGTCGCTCATCATGTCATGGGTTGTGCTGATTATAATAAGATTGTGATGACACACAGTAAGAATTATCACCCAAAGCAACAGACTTAATACCTCTGGTACTGTCATCCATTTTATAGGATACAGAAAGAATAAGAAAACCATGAGCACTAGCCAGGAAATTCTAAAGCTGTAAAACGTAGCCACTAAATGCCTGCACACTTCTTAATTTCACGAAAAATGGATTTTATAAGAGATTTTCTATAAACTAAAGACCAAAAAAATGTGGGGCGCCATTGCCTATTTGAGACTATGTTTTTTTCTCACTGAGATATGGCTCCTGGAACAGGTGTAATACTGTCAGTATTATCTTTGCAACTTGAAACGGCGGATTGACACCCTAAACTATCATCAATGCTGCTTAAGATCCAAACTACCCAGCTAGATTGTTTTAAATGCTTTGTAAATACTTCAATTCCGCCGCAATTGTTCTTGGCGTGATGGTAACAACCTTTCTAACAGACTTCAGGTTTCGACCATGTCTAGGCCACATAAGGGCGGTCCCAATGTATATTGAAAAGGGTTTAAAAGCCTGTACCTGTTGGATCCAGGCTCGCTTTTACAACAATGAGGAAACAAATTGGCGTGGTGTTTTAGAGTTTGATAGTGAAATGATCGATAATTTTTTGCCAGGTACTGATTTCTTTTTGGCTAACAGAACTCAAACAGATAGTGAAAACTCCTTGTTGGGGAAGACCACTTTGAATCCTATTGATGCATTGGTTTTTGGCCTTTGCCATCTCTCAACAGAACCCCAGTTTTCAGCAGCAAAACTTGTGTGGCGAGAAGAGAGAAAGAGGCGCAATCTTTTAGGGGCTCGCCAAAATCCACCTCTCATCTATCACATGGGCTAATTTCTCTGGGTGACATGAGGGACGGCCCCCTTCTTAATCCCCTTCTTGGCACAGAATGGTATTTTATGATGAATAAGCTGCAAGGGTTGCTCTACCAGATTTACAATGGCTTTCCTGTTATCCTTTTTACTTAGGCCTTGTCATGCCACTTTTCTGGCCCATAGTGTCATGGATGTGTCTTATTATAAGAAAACTGGACATCCGATATAGGTGAGATAGTACCCAGTGTAGATCCCAGAATACCAGGAACTTGGCTTTCTTAATGTTTTTGTAGGAGGGTTACGAGGGATTATTTGAGAAAAATAACTATTCAAAGTTATACCAAAGGCCCCTCATAATAAACCAAATGGCTTAGATTGTGAACTTCAGGTCTTGCAATGGTAACTTTCAATATTGGAGAAGAATGGAGAATGAAAACTACTCCTGGTTACATGTTTATTGGTCTTTGAATGCAGTTTATCAGGATTGGGAAGATACACGTTGAATGAATTTCATAAGATCAGCAATGGATTGGCATTGAAAATAATAGTTATAAGCATGCACATCATTCATGACAGCTTGGAAGGTTTACTTGTGGCATAAACTCTCACCAGCTGGGTCCAAAATGAGTCACTATATCAATGGATTAAAGGTCCAACACCATAGTCAAGGTACCATTTGCAGATGGAAGTGTGATTTGCCAGATTAATATAAAGGTTTTTGGTGTGGTGGAAATGTCAAAATTTTGTGCTAAATAGATTAATAATAATAATAGATTTACTAAATAGAAATTTATTATCACATAAACTGCAATAGACCCTATGGAGGGGCTGTTGACTATAGGAGGAAAGGTAAAATATAAGAGGGGAGCCACAAGCGCTGGCCTTTGTCCCTTAGGCGTATATAAATTGGTTTGTAACAGCAAGTGACAAATTACCTGGTGTTGAACGCCCCTATAAAGAGAAGCCAAAAAAGAGCTCATGGAGTCAAGGCCAGAACCCCTAAAGGTACTGATGACCTCTCTAAGGTCATTTACCAGAAAAAGGTTCTGGCTTTGCTGGCCAGTGTTGAGGAAAACAGATTGCGAGTGGCAGAATTTCTGGCAGAAATTGACCCAAAAAGCCAGAAACATGCATGAAGAAGTTGAGATGTTTTGTCAAATCATAACATTTTGCTTTTGTTAAAAGTTGAGTTTTTAAAGCTCATATTGGGAATCATTAATCACTTTGAAACCATTGCAAAATTTCTTTTTAAATCACAGGCCCAAGCTGAGAAAGGTTTTTCTGTTATAAAATAAACATCTAAAGTTATTTACATTGTTTTTGTGATTATTTACACTTAATTCTTATACTTCTCTGGTTATTTTATAAAGAATACCTTTGTGGAACCATTGTGATGGCAATAGTCATTACCCAATCTGGTCTCACTCTTGAGTTGGGTGTGAACCCGCTCACCTTGTAGCTTCCTATTCTTCCAACTCCACCACGTCTTATTTCGCCGCGTTATCTCATTCCTTACGCTACCTTACCTAGCTCTCAGAAACTCATGTCCCTGTGTTTTTTGTCAGTTTAGTGTGAGATTTATATACCAAATTTATATGGAAACATAACCATGATAGCCTATCAAGTTGCTTCCTGTTGCTGGGTCACGTTGCATTGTTGTTGCACCTTTTGCCTGACACTTTTCCTTCTGTGAACTCCTGCGCTCCAGTTTCCCTGACATTACCTGGGAAAAGCATAGATTCTTTTATGAGTTTCTTCTACAATTGGATGGCTAGAGTTAGCCCAATCCTCACAGAGTTCACCTTTTTAACCGTTTTACTGGGATGTTATTTTTGTATCCCTCCTGGCCTTGGCTGTTACCTGATTCAAAGGGTGTGCAAATGGTGTTTCGCGGCTCCCCTCACTCAAGACGCTCATAATAATGCAGTACAAGCCACTACCAGCCTCACCTTCCAAAATTCATGCGATTCAAAAGAAAAAAGGAGATCTTCAACACGTTGTCCAGCCTTAAGGCCCACCAGAAGTTACAAGGCAAGGACATATCTGACGTCATCCTTTTCCATCTGCTGCTCCGTGAGATTTCAGAATGAGCCCACCAATGGTTACTAGCCGCTGGTGAGAATAATAGATCTCTACTGGAATCTCTTAGTGTTGGAAACCTTATTCAAGCCCCGCAAGTTTCCCCCTTCTACCTTTGAGGATTATAACTCCTTTATCCACTTATCCCTTGGAGGACTCACTACGACACAGTACTTGCACCTATTCCAGGAGAAGGCATCAAGGTTGAATTTCTTGAAAAGTTGAAAATGACCCGCTTATGCAAATCCTCGAATAACACTGATGCTGCCTTGGCATATGGGATAACCCTCTCCCCTCCTTATCTGGGACGTGCTCCATCCTTGCGTCCCTGTTGTCCAATAGCCTCTGTGCTGCCAAGGCTAACTATACCGCGGAACTTAAGATCTTAGAACTTGACAACTCCATCTCTTTAGGGCACCATCATGTTTTAGATCACGTGGTAACATTTCCAGATGAGGCGCTAGCTGTTATGGACATATCCAAACAACCCATAGAATATCCCCCTTCTGTACTCTCCCAGCACCGCTTAGAACGAGCAGTGAGCTCGCTTGAAGGTGAGACTGAAACCTCCGTCATAGGTAAGGTTCTCCTCACTACAGGCCTGGCACCATGCGCTCCACAAAGTATCCCTTGCTTTTGTCCTTGCTATTAGAAAAGGGTAGTAGTCAACCCTTTTGATTCAGAGCGTTCACTTCACTCAGTCACGGACCATCAGTTGAGGTTTTAGAAGATATGCATCTTGTCTAACCTGTCGTCCCAGTTGACCCAGTTGAACATCTATTCCCTATCACTCTAGAGTCACCTCTCGTGTCAGAACCTATCCAGAAATGGGTAGATATCCATAAAAAGATGGTTGAAGAGGAACTTTCCTTGGCTGACACCACCAAAAGTTTGGCCGTCCTAACTTATGTTGTTTAATGTGATAAAGATCTTCCTCCCATTGAACATAGAGCACTAAGCTACCCTACACCATTAAAGTCCTACGTACAACTAAATTTAAACGTGAAGTTATAGGCTGTTGAATCTTCAGGGGATACTCTCACTTATACTCCATCCAGTGGGATTGGAGCCATCCTGTCCTCACTTGGCTCCATAGAAAATTAAATTCTCCTCTGCGTATTTCTTGTTCATGGCTACCTTCTCCTCTGCAGTAAAGAATTTCCAAGCTCTCACTTTGGTGGATACTGGCGCTACCAGAAAGCTTCATCTGTCAAGAGCTGGCGAAGGCCCTGAACTTATACTTGGGTGTTGGTCAGTTTGTAAAAGGTGGTGCATCTCAAACTATTTTAATCTATCGTGTATTATCACATGTTCCCTTTGGTTCATGCGATGGGTACTTTGTGGAAAGCTTCTCCTTGTTAAGAGCCTTCTGTTACCGATATACTTGGTGTTGGCTGGATATGACGATTTGACATCTTTCTATCTAACCTCGTGGACTCTACCATGCATGCAAAGTTCTTTGGGGAGTCACGGTTTCCATCCCTTTCCTGGATATGAGCGCAATGAGGCTCTACAGAAGGTGTGGCCCTTCTCCTGTATTGGACCCAGCCTCCAGATAGCCAACTGACACCCTGACCCCAGCACTTATCCTGCCTTAATGCATAGCTGACATGATGACCTGTCTGATCCCTCTAAGTCTCCCCCTCCCTGAGCAAACAAAGTTTGACTTTGAGTTTGATCTGACCGTGGACCATGTCAAGATATCCTCTCCAATTTATGCCTTGTCCTTGAGGGAGGAGGGTGACTTGGACGTTTAGGTAGACGACATGCTCTCTAAGGATAAAAAGTCTCAAAGGAATCCTCGCTGGTGTGCTCCCCCTAATGTTTGTAGAGAATTCAGATGGCTCACTTCGTCCATGCATTAATTATGGCAATCTGAGAAATGTGACAGTGCCTGACCCCCATCCGCTCCTCTTAGATCAACAGATATCCTGCCTCGTGTAGAATGATAGGGTTAAAGAAAGCTGAATGCCTCAACGCCTTCAATTAAATCCTTTTAAAGAAATCCAAGAGTGGTTGACCGATTTTTATACTCAGAAAGGCATCTAACAGTTCAGGGTCATGCCGTTTGGTTTGAGCAACGCCCCGCCTACTTTAAGAGGTTTATTGATGCTGACTTGTAAGACCTTATGGGAACCTGCATGATCGCATACATGGACAACATATTATGCTTTCTCCTGGATGCTGATTCCCACGCCCACCATCTTGTATCCGTCATTGAGCGACTTTCACAGGCGAACCTTAATATTAAGGCTAGAAAGTGCGAGTTCTTACAGTCCAAGCTTGAGTTCTTAGGAAACATTATCTTTTCCCTGGCCACATATTATTCCCCAGATAAAGAAGCAGACATCCTCTATTGGTCTACTTCCTCATCTCTCACAGAGCTACGCATCTTTTGTTGAGACATGTAATTTCCTCGAGAAGTTCACTCCCCAGCTCTCAGAAGTTGCAGTCTCTTTACTCCTCATCATGGAATAAAAATTCAGTTGAACTCAAAATGCAACGCCGCGTTCCACTACATTAAATTCAATACTCTTTTCTATCCCAATGTTAGCACATGAAGACCCCAGCCGCCTCTTTATTGTCACCACTGATGCTTACAACTTTGCTGTTGGAGCTGCTATGTTTTAGGAAGAGCAAAATGTAGTGGAACGGCCTGATGCTTGATTTTCTAATAATATGACCCCGGCGCAGCTCAACTATGTTATTTATAATAAGGAACTACTTGCTGTTGTTAAGGCGGTATAGAACTGCCGGCCACCCTTTGCATGGGTCCAAGTGGCCCTTTACTATCCGCACTGAAAACAAGTTGTTGATGTACTACCGCCTCCATAGATGATATCCCCTTGCTAGTTCTGGTGGTTAATATCCTGTCAGCATTTGAGTTCCAATATATTTTATTAAAAGCACCCAAAACCAGTTAACAGATGCCCTATCACGGAACCCTTCTAATGAAAAATCACTTTTCTAACAATAGTGGGATTCGCTAGTGTTCCAGGCCAACCAGTATGGAGACTAGATGCCCCTTGCTTTTTTGCCTTCATAGGCGTCAGGGCCAGCACCACTGGCTGATCCCTTTTCATGTCACCCGCGCCATTCAAAATACCCTCATCCTAAACCCAACCAACAAGAATAAACATATACTTATATAAAAATGTGGATTAGGCAAAGGAATATCTTTATTGAAAGGGAAGCACCAGGTATTTATATGTACTAAGGGCTATTGCATCCATCGCTGACCTATTGCTCATCGCTACCTTCAAGCCAGACATTCTTTCTCTCTTTTACTGCACTTTTCCACTTCCTTAGTGTTAACCCTATCACCCCATCCTATCCAATGTACAAATATTAGTTTTGGCTTCATCCTTGGCCTTCAGTTGTGATGAGCCATATAATTTATTATATTAAATTATCATTGAATTTGGGATTGACCTTCAAGCCAATTATTTTGTGCTGTAACGAGAAGTTGATATGATTGGACAATATGCTACACATACCAGCGGATCAGAGTGGGAATTGAGACAAGTCTCAAGATTGACAGAAAAGGTATATGGATAATAATTAAGCAAAATGTCGACAATATGGCGAATTGAGGGGAATTACACTGAGATTTCTATATAAATGAAAACTTCTAGAAAAGGGAAAAGGAATAGGAGACTACCAAGCTGAGGATGAATCTGGCTTTGGGGGAACCATGATTTAAAGTGCCATACGGTGGATTGAACAGGAGGTCTTTTCCCGTGATCAGATTGTTGCAGATAAGTCTGCAATTATTATAAGGTTAATAAAGGTCGAATAAGGGGCGATTGAGCTATATATAGTTTATCAAGTTTTATTGAAGTCACAGATCTTCATATTGTCCAATTTGGTTGCTCAGTGGCTAATACCCTGTGCAAACTGACTTGGCGGAATAAAGTTTTTATGCCAAGAATTAACAGAGATGCTCACTACAGGGGGCTACTGGTCAATTGTAGTTCCTCGATGCTAGGATAAAATGGAACGCCCTCATTCATTACAAAAAAAATTTGATTGGATTCAGCGCACATCATGCTGAAGAAGCATGGGAAGCACCTAACAAAGAACTAGTATTATTTACTATAACTGAGCCAGGTGATGAAGTAGTTATGGTCAATCTGCAATTATAGAACTGCCCTGAGCTGATGGCTGGCCAACAAGGACCCTCCACGAATGTGACCCTTCAGCAGCTATGGAATATTATATAATGGATTTTGTGAGGTATTGAATATATGAAGTTGGGGCGGGGGAGCATGCCTTGAGTTTTTTTATAACCAATGAGACCAAGAAAACTGCTACGCCTTGTACATGTCCTATCTAGATGCGACTACAATGGGGCTGGCTCGCTGCCTTGGTACCCACAGAATTGAGGAGTATCTAGTCACTTATGTGCAACCATCTATCCACCAGCTACTGCATGTGCTGGCTCACCACAATATAGAGATTGGGGATGTAATGAGGCTCACTTGAGCATATCAAAATGATACTCACCTCCTTCTTGACTGCCTCAATCGCTCTTTTTTTGGAGGTGCAGGGGGCGCTGGTACAGATGGACCATGGTGTTAGGTACATCTGCCATCGGTTGGTCATTTTGGTACCACAGTTAAAACTAGAGTTACCCCAGGTAATAGGAGAACTGTTGGATCAGCATGGCCTATCAGCAGAATGGATTCAGGACGTAAGAACGTTGGGAAGCAATACCAAGCACTTTATGATGGATCTAGCAGAATGGGTGGAAGAGCTTGAAGCCACAATTGCTCAGCTTCTGGGAAAAATAACACAGATGTAATGGAGAGTGGCGGATCAAGTCAGTTCCATATCAGCTGAATTAACCCAACTTCACATCGAATGGAGTAGTCAGCAAATGACAGATAATTCGCTTATCCTTCAGTCAACATCCCCCAAATATCTCCTGCTAATCCGTCGGGTTACACAACTGGAAGTTGTTAGCCAGGCTGAGTGCAGTTGAGCTTTTCCTCTTCTGATCAGTGATACAAGAGATAACGTGGACATTCAAGTATGGCTTGATACCCTTCTATGGGCCAACGAGGAATTGGTATGGGAACAAACCGCCCTCCTTACCCAAATAAATGATGCTAATCAACAAGCGGGTAACTCTAGCTGGCAAAATTAACAAATGCAGAACATAGTCTAAGATGTCCTCTCGCAACTACAAGCAGTGGAGCAGAAACTGGACGTTGAGCAGGAATTCCATTGGGAGTTGCAACATCAGTATGAGACACTGCAACAGGAATTCCAGGATGGATGGTGTAGATGCTAATTGGTTAAAACGGAACAGCTAATTATCAAACATTTTGGGGAGCAAGACAGAACTGGGGGAGTGGTGCAGTTAGTGGTGATTGGTGGAAGAAAGCTATGGACCAGCTAACAAATATCCCTTGGGAGTTGCGATGGACCCCCCATGCGACACTACTTCTTCTGAGTCCATTTTGACGGATTTGTGTCCGTCTGGCCAGCTGTATGATAGTTCACTAGGGGGTGGTTCCCTTAGTCGCTTAGGAACCAATTCGCCTGCACCTTGAAGCAGGAACCTGGAGCAAGGAGAATCTGTTTGAATTAATAATTTACCTCCCTTCAGTTGTGATAGGAATCTGCACAATTACTTTTAGCGATTTGAATTAGCCATGGAAGAGGCTTCTGATCGTCAGAAAGCAAAACTGTTGCTGTCCACTCTAGATGTGGAAAGCGCTGATCAAATTACCTGCTACCTTCCAAATAGCTCGGTATCTTACAAATAAGTGAAAGCGATTGTTCTCCTGCTGTTTGGGGGCACGGCCAAGATGGCTAATGAAAGGCCGACTTCCTAATTGTACAGTTTCTCCAAAATGAGACCCTATTAGAATTCACTGAACATTTCTTAGTGGAAGCACATGTACTACTCTGAGCTAACATTTTATCTACTGAGGATATTGTATAGTGATGACAGCAGCCATCAAACCATAATGGGAACTACATAACACTATGTCTCACATTTTGGACTGAGATGCAGGACTTATTCAAATTATGAACACCTTACGTCGACTCTCCACCATGATCAGCGCTCCTAATGTAGCCTGGAAGACCTCTGCTGTCTCTGCACCAAACTCTTCAGGATATGGGCTGCAGAGACTGAGCTATCAACTGCTGGAACATATTTGTCCATCATACAAATCAGCGGACCCTTTTTGGCCTATGTACGCTCCACCAGTTTGTCCATGACCTTGGAACAATACCATCAATTTTAGAACTGTTCCTTCCGCTGCAAGCTATATACATGTACCTTTTATGAATACTTGCTTCCAGTGTGAACAAAGAGGGCATTATGAGGGCAATTGCCCTGGCAAACCACAGGTGTATGCGATGCCAACTGAGAAAATTGAGCAGGGAAAAGCTCAAGTGGAGTTGACACGGGATGCTCTTCCTCCGCTAAGTCCAACTCAATTGTCCCTAATGATTCCCAAGCATCTCTTAGTGTAGGATTTTGAACTCAATCGGATGATTTGTTATACCAACAATTTTCATCTGATACCCCTGCTTCCATTTCAGAGGGTGAAAAATCTCCCCCAAACTCTGAGTTCCGCCAGGATGTGCAGAATCCATATGCGTGGCAGATCCTGGAACAAACTGGCACAAGCAACGTGGCTCCCACGATGGAGATTACCTCTTTATTAGGGGTTAATGTAGCCATTCCCTTTGAGAAAATTGCTAGTGACTATCCTCAGGTTGGCAGGGGCTGTCAGGAATCTCCCTTAATTGGGTGAAGCCCCAACTAGGGGTCTCGACCTGCCTATGGGTGGATGCTGGATTGGGCTCCCCATTAACTTGAGGTAAGCCTGATCCAAAGTATCAGGGATCAGCCCCAATAATTAAATTATTATTTAATTCAAATTTGGCACCAGCGACTAATGCTGAGGATGCTGACCACTCAATTTGGTTGTGGCAAAATCCCTTTTGGCGCTCACATCCAATCCTTTATCCCTTTTGGGCGCACCAGTGACTTATGCTGAGGATGCGCCCATTCCCCTTGTAATTTTATTCATTTGTTTTCTTAATCATTGTCGGCAATCAATGCCAATGCCAATCCTTTCCAATTCCTTTCCTTCCCAATCCTTGAGGTCATATAAATATCTCAAGGATCCTTTTAAAAATTTACCATTTCTCTCAATATCCTTTCAGTTTTTAGTTTTACTTCCGACCTAGATGGCCTCTTAACTCGCTGGGGTCTTAGGGCCCTGTTAATAGGGATCAGTTTAGAGCTTCTCCCCCCCAAAGTCCTGACAGAGGCATTTCCTCTTTTTTGAGTAACACAAAGCCCTTGGATGTACACGTAATAAACATTGATGGCTCTTGTTACTCAGAATGCACTTACTGCGACATTTTCATTTAAAACACAAAGATCTGCACTGTCATAGACATGGGAGCCCCTGTGAACATATTTTCTATCAGGTTGGTGGCTAAGATTCAGTTGAAACCAGAGGTGTACCATCTAGTAGTTTATGGGACCGTGGGGACACATAGCACTGTGTCTGAAGGAGCATATAGTGCATTGCCTTTACAATTTGTGTCATTACGGGCTTGTGCTCCTGTGGTGGTTCTGCCAAACAACATCTATGACATGTTAATTGGTGCGGCATTTATGAGGAAGTTTGGTGTTGTGATATTTATGGATGAGGAAACTCTTAATATTCTGGGACAACAAATCCCCGTTTATTTTACCTCTTGGTAAATACCAACGGATCCATTCTTCTATAGTCAAATCAATCTAGTGTACAGCGATGGAGTGATTCCTGTTTGATATTGATAAATAAAGAGGTGAAACAGATTCCTCCCCAACCATATTTATAAGTACAAAAGGGATTCTGCTTTTACAGTGAGTGCTTTGAGCCTACCGTCTGGACACCAATGCATATTAGGGACTGAGCTCAAAATTGATGTCCCTAAAGGGCTTTATGGGGAAACTATGGCGCCTCACTAACACTCATGGCTTGAACACATGTGGCTCCAGGGCTACTGCTCCCTGGGAATAGGGAGGTGAAGGTGCTGCTAGCGAATTCACAGAAGGAGACAATAACGATCCAGTGGCACCATGTGGTGGCTTACCTACAATTAGTTCCTATAGAGAAAGTTTACTATAATCATAAGTTCAGCTCATGAGAGGATCTCAGACTACAAACAAGATTATTGTTTGCCGTATTGACAGTGGTTCCGCGGGAAACACTTAATGGATTATTTGCAGAACAGCAAAATAAGGCTATGGAATTATTTGAAAAGTATCAATTTTTTGCACATGATGATCATGATTTGGGGTGCGCTCAAGGGTGGTACACCGGATAGATATGGGAGATCACCCTCCCATTTGATTGCGACCTATTAGATGAATAAAAGCGGAGGAAGAGGTGTCTCAGATGAGGTGGATAAACTTATCATGCAATGGATACTAGAGCCGTCAAACAGTCCGTGGGCATTGCCTGTGCTCATTGTAAAAAAAAAGATGGCATGAATCGATTGGTTATTGACTATTGCAAGATAAATAGAATAACAAAAAAGGATTCTGACCCTCTTCTGCGGATTGATGAGACATTGGACTGATTGGGTGGGGCAAATTATTTTTCAGCCATGGATCTGATCTTGGGGTACTGGCAGATCAATTTGCCATCAGTGGAATGGGAGAAATGACCTATCATTACTTCAAAAGGTTATTCCAGCTGACTCGCATGCCACAAGGTTTGTGCAACGCCCTGGCTACGTTCCAGCATGCCATGGATACGATCTTAGGTGACTTGAAGCTGTTCTGCATCTTATTTTACCTCGATGATATCAATGTGTTCTCACAGACGTTTACAGAGCACCTTGCCCACTTGGAACAAGTGCTCCATCGCCTCACTACTGCTAATATCAAAATCAAGCCTCAGAAGTGTCATTTCTCTAAAAAACAACTAGAATACCTCAGGTTTGTAATGGATTAAATTGGGCTCAAACCACAGCTGGAAAAGGTGGAAGCAATAAGCATGATGACTTGACCAGGTAATAAGCGGGATATTCAAGTGTTTCTGGGGATGGTCAGGTACTACTGATGGTTCATTACCAACTTCAGTTGCATCAGGGCCCCACTTTTCAAGTTGTTAATGAATAATGCCTTTTCCATTTGGATGAAACATTGTCAGAACGCTTTCAATGTGTTGCAAAACACGTTAGCAAGAGCACCCATTTACAATATCCCAACTTCAACAGACAGATCATAGTACAAATTGATGCTTTCCTCTCCACTATAGGGGCGGAATTTCCAAGAAGTACGACGACGGCGTTGGCATCCTATTGCATTTTGTAGTAAAAGCTTGAACTGTCATCCATAAAACTACACCATGACTGAGTGGGAGTGTCTGGCGGTGATCTACGCTTACAAACAGTTCTGGGCATATCTACATGGGGTAAGATTCCAAGTAGTGATGGATCACGATTCCTTGCTCTGGCTGCAGAATCTGCGTGAACTGGAAGGACGGCTTGCGCGTTGGGCACTGAAGCTCCAGGCATACAATTTCTAGATTACACATTGTCTGGGAGCAAAACATCAAAATTCGTATTGTCTTTCCTGGCTGCCAACGGTCACTATCACAGTGGATTTATCTGACATAATGTATGAGAAGATGGTGGCAAAAAAAAAACCATGATGAGCCGCCAAAGGTGATCAAGGTATCAGTTGGGCTCAGGCAGGATACTTTTCTATGTGAGGAGAAACTATATAAGTGTATTGGAGACTTGACGCTGAGTTTCCCTAAACCTTTGGCTAGACCCACAATTATTATGGATGCTCATCGGGCTGTAGGACATGGAGGATTGTGGAAAACGTTGGAGTTTTTTGCGACCCCTTTTACTACTAGGAGAGCATGCGTTATGATGTAAAGGAATTGGTTAGTTGTTGCCATCAGTGTCAAGGGCAAAGTCATTATGCAAGAAGACCACATAGCATCTGGTTAAACCCTGTTTCACCTGGCACACCGTTTCCATTGATTTTGTTGGACCTCTGCCAACTAGCGCCAATTGATCCAAGTATAAAATCGTTGCCATTATTCATTTGACCCAATGGGTGGAGGATAGGGCTATTAGCGACTTGGGCATGGTCACCACTGCCAAGTTTATTATAAAGTGTGTTATTCAGTGAAATGGCTGACCGCAGTTCATTCCAATGGACAACAGAACCAATTTCGCTTTGCACATCCTGCTGAGGTTATATGAGTTGAGGCGATCTTTGGGGTTTTGACCACCTCATATCATATGGAATCAAATGGGATAGTGTAGCGAGTCAACGGAACCCTAGTGAACATACTCCAGAAATTTTTAAAGGATTGACCCTCAGAAAGGAGTGCCCTTCTACCTACAGCTGTGTTCGCGTATAATATCAGCTATCATTTGTCAACTGGTAAGAACCCTTTCCAACTGTTGTATGGTCAACATCTGGCTCTGCCTGCCTTGCTTTACTCGTGTGTAGAGGACACTGGTGGTGTGGACCCTCAGCGATAGTTGAAGACTCTTATGGATACATTGATCAAGCTACAAATAGAAGCCTATTATACCAGTTTGGCCAAGAAGATTTGCGGTCAGGCAGCCAATCAGAAGAGATGAAGCGGAATTCTGCAGTTTGCTGTAAGAAACCATGTCTTATTCCATGACCAGCACGGATTTGGGCGGAAAAACAAGCTCCAACATCTTGACTGGGCCATTTGAGATAATTGAGAAGACTGGCTTGGATATCTACACTATTAAGGAACCTGTGGGGGGGTCAGATTATCAACTGAGCTCACGCAAAGTTTCTTTGAGCATATAAGCAGTAAGAGCATATCGTCCAGTCAAAGGGGGGAGTATTTTCAGGAAGTTGATATAACTGGACGATATGCTACACATACTGGCGGATCAGAGTGGTAATTGAGACAAGTATTGAGATTGACGGAAAAGGTATATGGATATTAATCATTCAAAATGTTAAACATTTGGTGAATAAATGGGAATTACACCAATATTTTGATATAAATCAGAAATTATAAAAAATGGAAAATGAATAGGAGAATACCAAGCTGATGATGCATCTGTCTTGAGAACCGAGATTTAAAGAGTCATAAGATTGAAAGGAGGTCTTTTCCCACGAAAAGGTTGTTGCAGATATTGGGACCATCTAGTACTAAAAAAAAAGGTTGTTGCAGATAATACTGCAATTAGTATAGGCTAATAAAGGTCAAATAAGGGGCGATTACTCCGTATATATTTTAGCAAGTTTTATTGAAGTCGGCGATCTTCATATTGTCTGATTTGGTTGCTTAGTGGCTAATACTCTGTGAAAACTGACTCGGCGGAATCAAGCCTTTACGCCAATAATTAACATGCTGGAAACCAATTTGGTCGCTTGGTTAAACTTGGGATATCTCAGCTTCTCACCAATGACACATTGACTCATTGTAGTCAATTGTTCAGAAAAATCACCCTTTCTTTGAAAATAATGATTGTTTATATATGAGACGCCAGAAAAATCCTCAGCTGCCTCAAAAATGGGATCATCAGGTTCCCAGCAGACATTACTAAAATAAATCAATTGGATTATCCTCAGCTATTAGTCGCCAGTGATCCTTATACTAATTTGGGGCCAATGATTGGCCCCACTTGAGCCTATCTTCCAATCTCAATGGTATAACTGATTCGGCTCAACCCATTTTGGGGAGCAACCATTAATCAATCACGTCAATAACCACAAGATCCAGTTGATTAGCCATTCTACCATAATTAGTCTATTTCATCCTAAATCTCAATTATTTATTAGAGGAATCCATCTGGGTTAAAATTCTAACAACTGCCTTCAACCCTGACCCAGAACGAGCCAACGCCCACTATACACAGGTGTTGATTAAGCCAAAACAGGTGAAGGAGAGCCCACTGCCTAACCCCCACGCTCTGCTTATGATTAACTTTTGTATGATACTTTGACACCCCTGCCCAAGTTAGGTTGCCCAACCCCTGTTGGCTGACTATGACAAGATCAAGCAGGCCTGCCATAGAAATAGTGAACCCTTGGACAAGGCTAACAATTGCTAGATGGGGTTATCCTCTATCAAGGCAAGTGGTAGGTACCGCCTGGACACCTGATAGATGAAGTTATCCGCAAAGCCATAAGCATAAATGGCTGTCCATCCAGGCGAGGACAAGATGCTTGAGTTGGTCAGCCACTCCTAAAGTTTGAAGGGTATTGCCGTAGATGTGACAAAATTAACAAAGTCCTACATGACGTGTAACCAGTTAAAATCTAGTTTTATGAAGATCACTGAGTTGCTTGTCCCCCTCCAGGCCTCAGAGGGCCCTTAGACATCATTGTCCATCGATTTTATTGTGAAACTCCTCTTGTCTGAGAGTTTATGATGCTGTGACGGTTGTAGTGGACCATTTAATCATGATGTCCCATTTCATCCCCACAATACCACTATATTCTCAGTCGAGACAGCCAGCCTCTTTGTGGACTAATCTTTTGTCTACACGGCCTCCCAAGGAGAATATTAGCATTGTGGCCCACAATCCACTTCCAGTTTTGGAATGCCCTACTGTTCATCCTAGGTTTTCCACCCCTGCTGATCCACATCCTTCCACTCCAGCTAGATGGGCAAACGGATAGGGTGAACCAAGGTTTCAAGCAATTTTTTTGTAGTTATTCCAACGCTAAACAGATCAATTTGTCCTCTCACCTCCCGCTGGCGTAATTCGCCTATAATAATCTTACTCATACCTCTACAGGCACATCCCCCTTTTTAAAAACTATTAACAAACCCAGCTCCTACCTAGTCCCTGGATTGAGTCCACCGTTGTTGCTGTCAATCAGCGCGCTAAAGAGCTCAGAGACATACACCATGCAGTGAAGAACAATTTTTTGACGGTGTGAGGATCTAGAAAGCATATGCTAACTGAAAACGCTGTGAAGTCTCTGAGTACAAGCCAGGAGAAATGGTGAGAATCAACGCCAAGATCCTCCACCTGAAGCAACCCTGTTGCAAGTTGGTCCCGAGCATGTTAGACCCTTCTAGATCAATAAGAAGGTTGGTTCGTCAGCTTACCAGGTTGACATACCCCCTTCTATAGATGTTTTTAGCACCATACATAAGTGATTCATGATCCTCTTCGATGGTCCCATGCTGCCTCACCCTGATCCTGTCATAGTAGATGGCGAGACCTAATATGAGATTTATGCTCTTCTTGCTTTCCACCTATCCCAACGCCACCAACAGTACCTGGTGTCCTGGATAGGTTATGATGAGACTGAGAACAGCTGGGTATATTATTGAGACATGACCAAATCTCAGGATCTAATTTGCGACTTCCACACTAGATTCCCAGATGCTGTAGGTCCCACCACCCAAGCCTCCTTAGCAGCCATGAAGCTGCTTACCCCCAACAAGAACTTTTTCTTAGCCAATGTCCCCTCAGGTGGCGTAGAACCCCATCCATGAGCGGAGGGTGATGTCACAGCTAGTGACTATTTTTCTGGTCTTTAACGCCCCTATAAAGCAAGGTCAAACAAGCCTTTGGATTCAAGGCAGAACTCCTAAAGGTAACTGATAACCTCTCTAAGGTCATTAAGTGGAAATGCGTTCTGGATTTTCCAGTCAGGGCTGAGGAAAACAGCTCGCCAGAGGCAGAAATTCCGGAATATATTTGCCCCAAAAGCCAGAAAATTATGCGTTACAAAGTTACATAATATGACAAATTTGTAAGATTTTGATTTTGTTTAAGAGCAAAAATTTTACAACTCATATCGGGTTTTGTTAATTGCTTTAAAACTATTGTGAATCTTCCATTTAAATTCTAGGCTCAAGCTGAAAAAAGGCTTTTCTCAGATAAACAGTTGAATTGCATAAAGTTTTAATGATTATTTACACAAGTTTTCCATACTTTTCATTTTTATGTTCATAAAAAAACTTGGTTGGAAATATCTGATGGTTAGAGTCCTTTTCCCGCTCTGGTCTAACATCAAAGTTGGATGCGAACCCATCCATCTACTGCGGCCTATTCTGCTGACTCCACAACATCTTTTTTTATCAGTTTTGCCGAATACTTATGCTACCTTCCTCAGCTCTCAGGGACTCATATCCCTGATGGTTGAAGTCAGTTTATAGCGCGTTTTATATACCAAATTTATTTTGAAACATAACCAATATCGCATGGGATGTTGCTTCCTCTTTTTTAGTACTAGATGGTCCCAACCTGCTTCCTCTTTCTGGGTCACTTTGCCTTGTTGTTGCACCTTTTTGGCTGGCACTTTTCCTATTGCAACCTCCTGCACTCCAGTTTCCCTGACATGGTTGAGCTGAGAAGAGTTATACCATTTGTAAAAAAATTTGAGACCATTATAAAAAATCGATATTAAGTTTACAGATAGGTGATTAGATCAGATTGAAAGTGTCAGTTTCATGCAAATTCATTATAGCTGGTGGATTGGCGCAACATGTTCAGCAGGTGATCTGGTTTACACTGGAAAATCAGTGGAATAATCTCAGTGGGACTTAAAAAGATCTGTTAGATTAAACCAGGATTTTTTTCTACTTTGTAATGACCCAGCACAACTCGTTTATTTTTTTTAATGTTTGCTGCAGAATTGGGCATCATATTATAAGCGAACTATCTAATTTATGAGTGAGATGAGTCCTAGGGTACCGCTGAAAGCCCATGAACTGGAATGCTCCTCATCACCCCTTTTAAATCTTTTTACTAGGAAGTAGAAGAAATTTGGGACAGAGAGGGGTTATATTTAGAGACAAAGCGGTAACCAATACCCATTTAAAAACATGAGCCAGGTCACTAATCTGGCAAAGGGAAGTAATGGGAGGCGAGAAACCCTCTTATTCCTGAAGGGGTATTTTATGTTCACGGTAAGTGGTTGGGATAAGTACTTAGGTTATGCTTTCCATGCTAAACATGACATCAGATGATTTAGAACAGACCAAGGAATAACTCTTTAGCCTCACATAGTTTTAATGGTAAATCTAGCTGCAACTTTCTAAGGGGGCAGATAGCCTTGGCAGCGAATCTGTTAATATTTCACCAGTTCTTTGCAATCAGTGCAATCCTTAGCTCACCCAGCTGATTTTAAAAGGGATGACCCTTTCATGTGACCAAGTAATGTACAGAGCATGGGGGTATTGGGAGGCCAGTTTTGGCTTTAACTCACCTCATGCAAGTATTAAATGCAATAGGCTTAGGTGAATGGGTTTCTGTCCGTTGAAGGGATATATTATATGGGAACACTATGGTGCTTCCAGTGTGCTGGTAATTATAAAGGAAATCTCCATTTATTAAGTATTATTTAGACTTCATTGATCCTGAGCGTTTGCTAGTCTGATTTTTGATGGCACTTTCATTATGAAATTTTTAAATATCCAGCATGACTAAGGAACCTAATTTGATATCATGACTATGTTACCCTTTCAATTAGCAATCTTCTTATATTCTCAATCTCTTTTGAAAGATGCTCCAGGATAATATTCTAGGCATCGTGGATCTGGGCTATTCTCTCCTTTGCTATGGGGACAATCGAGGACAGATGATGACCAATATGGAAAGCTTGTTTATAACCCTGGCTGACCTCAAAAGTGGGCATTGCAATCTGGTCTGATCAAATATGTAAACGAAAATTATTATTCATTTAGTTTATATAATATTTAACTAATAATATGATGAAGGTTTATTCAGCTATCATGCAATGTCAATCTAAAAATTACTAACTTAATTATTAACTGTGTTGGGCTGATTGCAGATTAAATGTTACAATTATCATTTTTGCCAGCCATCACCAAGTAAAAAAGACTATGAAAAGTAAAATTGATTCCTTACCACACAAATGCGCGTAATCTCATCTCATTATTAATATAAACTTACTTCCACATGAAGCCTAGTAAGGTAAATCATAGTAATATCTATATTCTTCTCTATTGCGTCAGCATTTTTGTTAATATTAAGTTATATTCTATTATCCTTGTGGGTATTTCAGTATTTTGACCATACAAGGTTTATATAACATGGCTTGTATCCCCATGGTTGGGGCCTTAGTCTCTTAGGATTTCAAAGCTTTTTATGCAGGAAATTTTATATAACTAAGATCATTTTAGTTACCAAATGACTGGTACCAGTAGGATTTGCAGATCAAGCAGCATATGATAATGGATTAAAGACTTGGAAGGGGAATAAGCTCTGTTAGCAGTGGAAGCCTACCAGCTCAAGGAAGAGGAGACCCTCAAACCCATGTCACCGTTAGTACCAGAATACTGAATTTTGAATTCTTTTTACATTGATTTTAATAAAGACATGTAGCTATAACTTGATTTCTTAAATATATTTTAGAGTAACTATATATTCATAGTTTACTCTTTATTTTAGTGCATTTACCTGTGCCTTCAAGTTTAGTGACTAAGCACCAGTTTACACTTGGAAAATTAGTTGAGGATTGAGAGGTTTTAGTCATATGTTAACTGATTTAGTGTAAATTTTATATCCCAGGTATCCTAAAATCCTGAAGCATAACAACACAGGTACTGTTCCAAGATCTGGTTATCTCTCTTGGTTTTTTTCCTTCTGAGAAAGGTATGCAGTGGATCTTCATGGTTGTTGCGGATTTTTGATTCGCTACAATAGGGCTCTGCTAATGTATGCCAGGCCACACAGTATGGGGACTTCTAGCCCTTGCTGTTTTGCCTTCATAGGTGTATCTTCCCCTGCAAGTTCGCAGAGCAACCACCAACCCAGCATACCAACAACTTCACCTTATCAAGAATGGCTCTTTTTGGGAGTGCACGAAAGATCCTCAACCCCTCCTTGGGTGGCCCAACCCCTTGAAATTTACCCTCATGACCAATTGCCAGCCCTCCTTGGGGGCACCAGAAAGTCCATCCCCCGCCTATGCAGTCTGACTTCTAAATACCCTCACCTTCATGGCTGATGACCCTCAGTCCTTCGCTGTTGGTGGCCAGTTGGTCAAGTTTCCATGGGGCTTCCTTGTAGGATTAGGTATGGAAGACTGCAGTGCCAGCCACTCCAGATGCAACACCCAGCACCTACTTTGGCGATCCCCTGTCCCATCTTCACTAATCTAGAGGCCTAACTACTAAAAACCTATTAAAGATGGGTGCAAGAAAGAGCTTTATTTTAGTGAGGCTAATACTATTTAAAATTAGGCGTTTTCTGGAAATCTGCTGCCCGCCTATCAAAACCCATCAGCATTCATTACTGGCAACCCACTCAATCATCGGCCTTATGCTGGCACTTATTCCCCCTTAGTTGGTCCTTCCCAAACACCAACTATCAATTTGACTTTAACTCAGCATTTGTCACTGGTCAGTCATAAAATAAAACCTTATTATACACTTATCAAATATTCTCAGCCTTCAGTTGCTGTTAATTCAGAACTCTATGTGGCGGAATGGTCACCCATTTCCTATTTATTAAATCCCTTGGCATATGCTGGAAATATGATTATCCTCAGCATAAGTCGCTGACTAATTACAAATAGTAATTGATTGGATCATCCTTGGCTTCAATCGCCAGTTTATCCCAAGTACCTTGATAGCAAACTCTTGAGCTGTCATAATTAATAAAAATGACGATATCCTTGGCTTCAGCTGATGGTGTTAAATCACTACTACTTAATCAATATAAGTATTGATCATTCTTGGCATAAATTTCTGGTGATTAAAATGACCTCATTTTCTATCAGGGTTTGGCTTAGATACATCCAAGCTAATCGGAATCATTGAAATAGCTCCTCTAACTAAAGGGGAGCACAAATCGGCACATTATCAACTATATCAAAACGTGGTAAGTAGTCATTCTTCCAGTCTCAACTAGAATCATCCCTTAATTTTGATTATTATGGGAGGAATCCATCTGAGTAACTTAGGACATTCCCCCTAACCATATAGTATTTCTCCAGCATGGCTCCACCTATTTGGTGGGCCAATACTACCTCAGCACGATTAATAGGGAGGTTCATGTCACAACTTCCCCACCTCAAATTGCTTCCAGAAACTAGAACAAATGGCTCTCACTACTTCCTAACCATATCTCCAATACTTAAGAATAACACCATTGAAGCCCCCTGTAGTGAGCACCAATGTCGCGAATTTTACCTTTTGTACATCAGGGCTCTGCTCGTGTGCCAGGCCACATTGTATGAGGACTGCTGGTACTTGCTTTTTCGCTTTCATAGGCGTACCTTCTCTACAAGTCTGCAGGGAAACCCACCAACTCAGAAGACCAAAAACTTCACTTTGGCGACATTGGCCTCTTTTGGGAGTTCTTCAGTGGTTCTCAGCCCCATTCCTGGGTGGCCAACCTCTTGCTACTTCTCCCTCATGACCAAAAGCCAACCATTCTTGGGAAGCACCAACAAGTCTGTCCCCTATCCTGAAAATCCTGGCTCCTGGCTACCTTCATCAGTCATGGCTGATGGCCCTCAGTCCTTTTTTGTTGATTTCCAGTTGGTCAACTTACAAAGGGCTTCCTTGTAGGGTTGAAATATTGGATTTTGCAGCACCAGCCACTTCAGGTGCAAACCCAGCACCTAACTTTGGTTCTCCTGTCCCATATTCACTAATCTAGCGCTCTAACTACTAACAGCTAATAAAAAATGTATTAAAAAAGTTTTTCAAAAGGTAACTACAAATATATATATTTAGGAGTTTTTATGGAAAAACACTGACTGCCTATCAAAATTCATTAACATTCATTATCTGCAACCAACTCAATCATTGGCCTCCCTCTGACAATCATTCACACTTATTTGTTTCTTCTCAAACACCATATAAAAGCTTGACTCATCCTTAGCATCAGTCGCTGGTCAATCATATATATAAAATCTTATTATAAGCTTAATTTAATATACTTGGCCTTCAGTCTTTGGTAATTCAGAACTCTAGGAGGTGGAATGGTAATCACTCGCTCACTTATCAATCCCTTAGCATTACGCCGGAAAATTGATTATCCCTGACATATGTCGCCAGCTAATCCCACATAGTACTTTATTGGATCATCCTTGGCATCAATTGCCAGTGATCCTGAATACCTTGACGTAGAACTCTTTTTTTTAGTACTAGATGGTTGACGTAGAACTCTTAATCTGAAATATTTGATAAATGAATCAGCATCCTCAGCTTTAGTTTCTCCTGTCATACGACTATTAATTAATTTTATAATATTAATCATCCTCAGTATAAATTGCCAGTGAATAAGATGACCCAACTTGCTATCAAGAATTGACCCTAATACATACAGACCTATAGGAAACATTTAAATAGCTCAACCCAACTAAACGTATAGCACAAATTGACACATTATCATTGAATATTATCATAACGTGGTAATTAGTAATTACACCAGTCCCTACTATATCATCCCTAAATTTATAATTATGGATATAATCCATCAAACTAATTTTCTGACAGGGTCTAAGAATAAGGATGAAAGGAGAGTATTCCAGAACTTTTACTAAACTGGGGATAAAAACAAATATAAAGGTTTTTGGAGGCCAAACATTAAAAATAAGTTTGTGATGAACAGTGCTGAAGTTTCTGTTAGGTAAAATCATGTGGCAGGAGATAAAAAAGTAAAACTAAGTGTACTTCTTTATTGCACTTGGTCTAATTAGACATCTGTTGGCTTTTAACAACTTATACAAGTCATATTTAAATGAAATATGATATTCTACCTCTGAATTAGACCAATGAAGTCCCATACTACCTCAAGAAGCTACCAAAAGTAAATTTGGAGTCTTTAGTGCAACTGGATGACTTAGCCCATGTGGGTGATGAGTGCTGGGTCACTTCTTTGGCCTTCAAAGGCCCAAGTACTGTACCCCCTTTTTATGTTCCTTCCCTTTTTGGGAAAAATAAAGGGGGTCTTAGGCAGGTAGTTCAGACCAGCGGCCACCAGCAGAGCCCTAGACTAATACTTCACTTACTCTGTCATCCTCACTCCCTCAGGAACTAGAAAAAATACCACCAAAATTCAGAAAAAACATTATCAAGTCAGAAAACTGGTAAGGTCACTAAATACAAGTTTTGGATCAAGGTATACTGATCCAATTTTTGATTTTGCCCCCAAATATCTAATTTAAATCAACTTCCAAAATCAACTACCCAGTAAACAAGTACGCTTAATGCATGTTACACAAAAATTCGCTCCATCTTAATTTTTTTATCACTTCCACTTCTGATTTGAAAATTTCCGTTTACAGAGCTTCTATGACCTCATATGTAAAACTTGACGAAACCCTTTAAACCCATGCTGTTCTTAGCAATCTCAACTAATAGGATCCAGCACAGAGAATGCATAAGATAGCCCAGTTTCAGGACTACTCCCCAATTTCTTCCCCACCACTACCAAGTATATATTACATACACCACTCCTAAAGATGGTTGTCAGGTTTCTATAATATATCATAAGTTTCCAATATCTCTCTTTGGACTCCTCCAGTTTACTACCTACCAACTTTAACTTTTATAACTCTCTAGGCACACCGTCATTAGCATTCTAGGCATAATTATTGTTGAATGAAACATTCCGATCCATTGATCCACAAGCTCGCCACACACTAGTCTATGCCATCAGAAGTTAGCTCCAAAAATGTTTCTTCAATCCTTCTACCAGAAGGCTGCACTAATCCTATAGAACCAACCCAAGACCCGCCACTGGTTTTATTGTGATCTGGACAACCAAGAGCCTCACAACTTCTCACTCAGGAAGGCCATTGTCATATGATTGACTTTCCCCACTGACACCACTGGTTTGACGTGATCCATATAAAATGAGGCCTTCAACTCAACCAATTTTTTACGCCGTTTGTGGACCATAAACGTCCTGTTTTACAACTTGGTGGAGTACTTTTGTTGCTGGATCTACCAGAGCATTAATCCTTGGGGTAAGACACCATGATTTTCATAAATGAATTGATTTGTATCTCCAAACTTTTTCTAACTCTGCGTTGTAGTCCAATACACCCCAACAGCCACGAGACAGTCCCTAAGCTCACCCTGCGTTAAGGTAAAACCAATTTGATTTTATATAAGCTATTCATTATTTCTATGGACCAGAAATATCTAACTGACCTAGTGATTTAATAAATATATATGAACCAGAGGCATTTGGCACTTATAAAGGGCCAGCAATTGCCAATCCAGGAGTGGGTTCAACCTCCTAGCCTCTCCCACCTTTTAGAATTGCAACAGCAACACCCGCTGTTTCCCTTTGTAGTTATGTGGGTTGCTATAGGGCCTTAGATACATTACTTTATCTTTTGCTACCATCAAGAAATCATAGGGAGTCTTTTATAAGTTGATAAGAAAGAAGTTCCAACTTCATTCTGGGATCCTCAGTGGGTTCTACTACCCATATTGTTAGCCCAGAATTTATTTAATTAGTCAAAACCATGACAAAATTAACTAATCCATATTCTAGCTTGTTCCGCTCTCCCCCTTAGATCAGGCAAAGCAACTTCTTATCTAATTATAATGCCCTTGCATTACTTCCGTGACTAATTTTACCTTGTTGGTCCCTTGTTTCATTCTGTAGAGCATGTAAACAGCTCAATTTGACACATGGCAAAGACCATTTAGCACCAGGATATCAGGATGCTCCTTCAGTAGGCGTTAGCAGTAGGGATTCCCCCAATTCTACTCCATAAGTAGCAGAAACGGTTCTTTTCCCTTAAGAAATTTCATGTGCGCTTTATAGCAGAAATTCTCAAACCCCTACACCTACAGACTCACTAAGAATTGTGGCCCTCCTGGATGCTCTAAAAGGAGAGGCCCGCCAATTGGTTAAAGGAGTGTTACATTATGCGAAGAACGGTGAATAATATTACCTTACTAAGTTTAATCTCTGATGCAGTACAAGCACCTGAATCAAAGCATCCTTCCTCTTTCTTACTCCATTTTTAACCAGGGTGCCTCTGATTTTATTTTTCTTGCTGATCCATAGAGATGTTAGTTCCTTCAGTTTAGACTCCACTGGCATTGCATTATTGTACTTTAGCGCGGCCTTGAACACAATTACATCCAATAATACCTCATGGGATCCCCTTCCAATATCAATAGAGGCAGCACATTCCTTAGTATATTCAATTATAAAAGAATTCTCCATGAAACCAATCCCAAAGTAGCGGCCATGTCAATGACTCTGCTCAGCAGTTCTTCTACAAGAAAGTTCATCTCAGTTTAAGACATAAACGCTGATCTCTTAAAGTAATAAAGATCCAGCTAAACGCTTCTCTGAGATTGTTAGGGTATCCGCTTGTCCTAAGGGCCCCACGAAAATTAAAAGAATACCAGTCGTGAATCCTTCACTTCCTCCCAAATATAAGGATATAGTTTATAGATTTAGTTCCATAAAATTCATACTCTAACCCCCACCCAAATAGCTTAGATGGAAGCTCTCGCAGAGAAGATCAGGAAACTGATACCCATGACACCAACTTAGGCCCTACTTCTATCATTTCAACTTCATTTGTCTCTCAGTTTTTACAAAGGTTCTTCTGATATGTTGAACTTAGAGACTTCCTCCACCGCAATCAAGATGAAAATTTTCATTTTTATAGATCTTTCCAACACCATCTTGACCTTAAGCCAAGCGGACAACGCAGATGACATCTTTCAAATACTCATTATAGCCCACAGGCTACTAAGGGTCTACTCTTAATAAGGCTCTTGATTCACCTTCTGCTACCCTCTATAATTCCATGACCCATAAAGACAATCAAGTTTACTTATATTTCCCATTACCTACAAAGTAAGAAGGCGTGAGGTTACAGTACAAGCACTCTTAGACACAGGAGCAGCAGGCTGTTTCATGGTCCTAAGAGTTTATCATAAAACAGACTTGGATACTGTGTTATCCCCTTTCTATATTGGGCGCATCCTCTAAACCAATGACCTGACATAATGTCCAGCGTTAAGTGCAGCTATTAATAATAAATTCAGCTTTTGTGACCACTTTTCAACGGTGCCTGAATTATTGTACCCCTTTATTATGGGGTAGCCTGGTGGCTTCTCCAACAGGTGACATTAATTGGATCTCAAATACTTGTCGTTTGCTGATAAGAGGTACAATGTGAATTTACCACTGACTGAAGCTCTTACAACAGAGGCCTTGCTTAGCTCAAACTCACACTATTAACTGTCTCCTATGGAACTTACCCAAATCTTTCCCAATTTCCTGTCCACATAGTAGGAAGTTTTTGACATAGTCTTGGAACCTAAGTCACACAATATTAAAAATATGCTCTGTTTTTCCAGATGACAGTACATCTTTATAAAAGCAACTGTCTGATGTACCCACACATTGAGGATGAAGGCAAAGCGCTGGGAAAATGGCTTGAGACATTTTAGAAAAGAGGTGGATTATCATAAAATCTCTTACCAATTGCCTCACTAGTAGTCTTCACCCAGAAGCCAATGGTACCTTACAGCCTTGTGTTGATTATGGCCATGTAAATAGCATGACATTTTCAGATCCATATATTCTTCCATTTGGTTATGCCATCGCGCAGTAAATTGCATAATCCCAAGTTTTCTCAAAATTTGACATAGTAAACGCCTTCAACCAGGTGATATTCAAGGCTGAGCAAGAATATCTTTACAGCCATTTTGAACTAGGCGTAGAATCTTCCAATTTAAGGTAATGCCTTTTGTGTTAAAGAATGCCATGGCAACCTACAAACGCCTATTTGATGAAGTCCTTGGTCACCTACGGTTTACTTGTGCTGTCACCTGCATTGACAACATATTGATTCACTCCAAAACTCATGAAAATCACGCCAAGTATTTGGAGGCCGTTATTGCAGCTCTTCACAAGGCGAGCCTCATTGTTACCCATTCTAAGTGTGAATTTTTAAGAGGAAGTAACTTTCTTGGGGAACTTATTGCTATAGGCTATATATGCTTTTCCCCATGTAAGTTGGAGTACATGCAGTCCTGGAAACTCACTACTTAAAAGCAGCTGTAGCTTCCTTGTTACTATTATTTTGTTTAAATAAATTCTCCCCAGACTTTACTAAGATGGCAGCGCCTCTCCATTTAATGACGGGGAATAATGTTCTTTTCAAATGATTAAATTTTTGTCACCATGCTTAGGGCAAGCAAAATGTTTTTTATAAGCATCTGTCTTGAGTCATGCTGACACATTCAAGCCATTCTTTGTGGATTGTGATGCTTCTGCAGTTGCAGTTGGAGCAGTGTAATTACAATAACATGAAGGGACGGAGCATTACATGGTGCACTTCTCTAGAATTCATCTCTACAGAACAGGCGTGGAGAATTTATGATAAAAAGGTGTCAGCGATATCTTTATTGCTTACCCTTTGGAGATATCATCTATAATGGGAGCAAAATGAAATTATTGTACACACTGAAACTCAAATTTCTATTCTTTTATTGTAAGCCAATAAATTTTGCGCATCACATAGGCATATACTTACAGGTATCTTTGCAGTTTTCATTTCTAGTATAAATTAATAAGAGGGCCACTAATAGTGCTGTCTGACATGTTGAGCTGTACTTCGCCTTGGCTCCAGGCCTAGATTATTACCTGTCTGAGCTCACCACAGTGGTGCCCTCCTCCATGATCCTTACCGTGACTTTAGTTACAATATCATATGCTGATCTGTCCCCAGAGACACCCATTTTTGAACGCGTTTTTCCAGACCAATTATATTGCCCTGATGAAATATAGTTGGTGGATGACCTGGAAACTATACAGCGCAAACGGTACCATTAATGCCTTAAAGGATAAGATAATTTTTCTCTTTAATAAAATTTGGGACTATCTGACCTGCGCACACAGGTTTTCAAAGATTACCATGCTCCCTGCAGTAGTCCATCCTGGTTCAAAAAGATGTTCTAAACTAGTCAGAAGAACCTATAGCTAGCATGGGCTCTCAAAGGACATCCTAAGTTGGGCAGCAAGCTATATTAGCTGCTCTCAATCCAAATCTGGCATTCAGCAAAAAATGAATTTCTCCACCCACTGCAACAAGCCGAGGGTCCCTAGACATCTGACTCAGTGAATTTATCATGAAACATTAATATCTAGATTTTTGACGCTTTAGTGGTGCTTGTAGATAGTTCACCAAGTTTGAGCTCTTTATCCCACGTCATACAACCATAACAGCAGCAGAGATCTAAGCTCTTTTTATCATTCTTGTATTATTCATTTTTGGACTTCCAGTGAGAACTTGAGTGATCTTGGCCCTAAATAAAATCCAGACTTGTGAATCCTTACTGAGACTTCTCAGCATTAAGCTCTGCCGTTCTAAGGCATATCAATCACCATCAGGTGGGCAACATAGATTGAAATCAAGAGATATAACTTACTTATGTTGATATTCCTCAGTTACCTAGGATATTTAGGCTATGGACCTTCCTCTGCGCAATTTGCTTACAATAACGCGCTTTCAACCACTTATTTCCCCTTTAAAGCTACTTTGGGTTACAATACATCTTTTTAGATCAGGCCACAAAGACCTTCGTAGTTCCTGAGCGGAATACCAGATCAGATAGATTTGGGACACCTAAAAGATTGTTTAAGAACACTTGTCTAAAGCCATAAGGCTACAGAAAGTTTGCTGAAGGAAGCGGATTTTAGGGCAAATATCTCAATAGGCTCACTAGTTATACTTGGCACCCGCCACCTAAATATGAAGGTACCTTCATGTTAGTTAGATAATAAGCGCTCAGGGCCTTTTGAAGTGTAATGATTTGGGTAATGGTGCATACAGTATCAAGCTTCCTACTGTAATGCTTGGCATAACCCAAGTTTTTAAACGTTGCATTGGTAAACCAAACACACTCCCAAAAGAGAGTTGCTCATTCTACTAATAATCTAAGTAATTTTTAATTAAGGAATAACACCTGTTTCAATTGTTCTTGAAAAACTAATCTTTGCTCTGGTGACTCTGAATCCCACCTGGCTGACGTAAAGGGACAATCTGATCTTATTACCTTTGGGGTCTCTGTAATAACCAACATACTACTTAGTACCCAAGGCATCAGAAAAGTTCCTTTGTTACACACACTATTAAATAAACATAACTCCTTATATTAATTTAATTAATATAAATTAATACATACAAGCAAATAGATAGGTTTATTGTTGGTAGCGCTACGTGGGGTGTATCCATTTAGAGCTCCAAACTGGGATTTAAACGCTGTTACCTGCAGGTTATAAAGTGAATCAAAAAGTTAAATTTATTAAAGTGATTTAGACGTAGAAGCCCTTCATTCTCAGCATTGATGGCTGGCTTGAAACTAAAGCAACTCTTAATAAACTCTTTAGAAAAATAAACACCAATAAAACTTTTGAATTAAAAACTGAAACATTTAATCTACTACCAACCATCATGTTATGATGGATTACCTATGGTTTTGTGATTGAAAAACCATCTCATACAAAACTAATCGTTACACCTACCCCTTAGAAACAGCATAATTTAATCCATATTTTCCCATTACTACCCTTTAAGTAAAAGCGACCCACTACTACAGAGCCTATCATTGTGGGTGAATCTCAATAGGCAGAAGGTGAGTGGATACTGTTCTTAAGGAAATCCAGGAGGTCTGTCCAGTACCTAGTCACATAGAAAGGTGATGGGATTATTTCCCATATTCCCAGCTGCCTAGATTACCATGAATCGCTAGGGGATAATTCCCTAATGCAAGGTGAATTGGAAATTGGTTGACCCTGATTTTGGGGTAACTATGTTTAGGGGATTTTAGGTTATTTGCCTGGTCAGATCCATTGATGATCGATTTGAATAAATTCTTAAGATATCAGCGGGCAGAGTTGCCAGCAAAATAGGAACATCTGATAGTGATTAACTATCAGGTGTACTGATTGGGATCGGCCAGGTTTCATCACCAACTGATTGGGAATTAAGGAGTAAGTTGCAAAGCGAGTGATGTCACCTGCAACTAGTGAATTGATCAGTTGGTTTTTTTTGCCTTACTGGGTAACAAGTCCCATTACCTATAAAGATCGCTTGCCAAATATGATTGTTTCACTTGAATTGAGAGGAAAGTGTTAAGGACATATTTTCTGACACTTTTTGTTTTAGATCTCAAGGATGTCCAATGACAGAATCCTAGCCAAGATGGGGAAGACCATTGCTGCTGAGAAGGGAATGGGAGATTCAATGGCAACTACTGCTGTTTCATCGAAGAGGTGTCAACTGAGGGTTAGACGGCTGAATCCCCATTATAGATTCCTTAGAATTCACTTATAATATGAAACAGTTTAAATAGTATACAGTAGATATACCAGTTTTGTAAACTCCATCAGCTTTCATTTGTTCTATTCTTTCTCAGGGATACTATTGCTGTGTGTGATAATTGGGAGACTCTTTAGGGACAGAGTAAGGATCTGAGTGGAGATCCAGAGAAGAAGCAGAAACAAATGGGGATTGCTGCCAACTGTGTGCAAAATGGAGAAGCCAAAAACAGGAATCTAAGAGAAGATTGGGTTGTATGGTACAAGGGAACAAATCCCTATTTCGAGACATCACAAGTATTTTGAGCGGAAATACTGGCCGAGTGTTGGGCCAAGATATAATAATTCCATTCAACTACAGAAAATAGTCATTGTACTATTATCAACCGATTATATCAACTATCATACAACGCGAACAAATTGCACAAAATCCAAACCTGTGCAAGTGATAAGTTTATAGGGGTTATTGGCCAAAAATAACCATCACCCATAAATTTTTACAAATGATTACACTGCCTTTGTGTAGGTTAGGTAAGTGTGAAGGACTAAAAGATTTTGTAAGGAGCTAGTGGCTGAGTTCCATGAAACACATCCTGAGGCACCCTATCCTCCTAAGGAATTCGATGGTGTTCTTGCCATTAAACTCACTGCCTGACACATGAACTACGCCCTGGTCTATGTACCTGTAATATTTCTTGGTCAAAAGGTAGAGTAATATGCAAGTCTGGAAACCCTACCTCTAGGGTTAGACCGCAGGAGGATCTCCCACCAACTCAAGAAGGGACCAAAGCAATTGTGGAGTCTTTTGTGAAGATGGATGACTTGGCCCTTGTGGTTGATGAGCGGTAAGTCACTTCTCTGGCCCTCAAAGATCCCCCTTCTGCACCCCCTTTTCTTCTTCTTTTGTGGGAAAGATAATGGGGTCTGTAGGCAGGTAGATCAGACCAAGGGCCACCAGAAGACCCCTAGACTCATCTTACCCTCTGTTGTATTAGTTTGCCACTCATATGGATATGATAGCTTTATATATTTTAATACTTTAATCGGCAAATAGATATAAATTTATTTGGTATATTAATTGCTTTGCCAGGCAGCACCAGCTTCTATTTGTAGTCTGGTTCAAAGTATTAATTTACTATTAACAATATCCCTTAAATCCCTGGCGGCACATTTCTATTACCTAATTTATTGACTACTAATGCTGTTGCTCTATCAATTTATCGCCTCCTACTTTATTTTAGTGTACTATCCTACGCTACCCCAGTGCCAGCGTAAAGTAAACAGTAATAGGGTCCTATACTATGGCCATCTGCTAGTAATGTGACTACATCTGGCATATCACATCATTTATGCAGATGTTTACTCCTTAATTATTTGCTTTCCGACTCAATTTGGTCATTATATTTTAGTCTGCAATTAAGAGGTACTGCTTAGTAACCATGGAAAAGCACCAATGAGATCTCTGGTAGAGAATGCATATTAGAGGAGCGTTGTCAATGATAAGGGGATCTTTTCCTGAACAAGATAAGAGAGCCAATCTAGAAAGAATTACATTATTGAGCCCTGGGCCACTGGCAGTATCTGATACTACAGTGTGCTCGCTTGTTTGGTTTAAGGAACCATATTTCCAAATATTAGGTTTTCCATTAATTTTTTGTCAAGGTTACTGTCCTCATACAGTACTTAATATTTGGTGTGTGTCTAATTTGTATGCTGAATTACAACGCAACTTCGCCAAATTTCATTCCCTCATCCTATCATCCCCACCCTACAGGAAATTGAAAATCAGCTTAAAAACTTAGGAAAGCCCTAACAAAAGAGATAACTGGTTCTGCCACTAAATATAGAAATTTTGGATAATGATTTACTGATCTAAGTCAAGAAAATGCGCAAAATTTTTTATTTTAAATCAACTGCCAAAATCAACTCCAAGGAAACCAGTTACACTGAATTCATGATATGAGAAAATCCGCTCAGATTTTGGATTGATTGAAGACCCACTGCTGCAAATATAAAAGTTCCGTTGTCAGAGATTACTAACCACTTATATAAGGTATTTAACAAAATTCTTTAGACCCAGGATGCTTTTAGTAGTCCTGAAAAGAGGGGCTAGCAAAGAGAGTGCGCAATCTGGCCCAGTCATAAGACTTCCACCCCAATTCTTCCTCACTATCTCAAGTATAAAAAGACAACCACCCCACCTAGGAATGGTTTTCTGACCATTTTTACTTTAGTTTATAATAAAGTCCCATGTTTTCAAAAATTTCCACTCTACTCCACCAGTTTTTACCTACTGAAATTAACTTTTTACCCCACTAGACACACAGCGATTAGCATTCTAGGCCCAATTGTTGTTGAGTGGGCACTCCAATCCATTGATTCACATCTCGCCCCACACTAGCAGAGGTCATCAGAAGTTAAGCTCCCAAATTGTTACTTCAATCTGCTATACCGAAGACCCACTCTAATCTATTAAATCCACATTGTGACACAGCATCAATTTTGCCACTATCTGGCTAGCCAAGAGCCTCACAATACCTTGCTTAGGAAGGACTTTTTTTCCTGACTCACCCCACTCTCACTGGTTTTTTCAAGATTAAATTAAATAACGTGGGAGTGGATTGCAAGGGCAAGGTGAGATAGGCCTGGCCAGAGGAGTCAAGATGGCCGCCCAACCTGACCTGAGACTCTCTGTAGATAAACGTTGGGTTAAGGCAAACAGGCCCAAAGGAATCATTAGGAATCGCGTGATGAAACCCAGGAATTACATGACAGGGTTAAAGATTAACCAGTATATAAAAATGAAATCATTCTTTACGTTTTATTTCTAAATGTTGATTGCATACTTTTAAAAAATTAAAATAACAAATAATGTGGTGTTCAGTTGGTGTCAAAGTCTCATTTTTATTCTTATTCAAACAATAGAACTACTGTGAGTGGGGTCCTTATTCTATTGGCTAAAGTCTTTTCCAATCCTAAAATATAAATTTGGCCTAGATTCTTAGTTTTTCCCTTAAATAAGTTTTCCCCTGACCAATCTCTCTTTTGGTCATCTCTCCTACAAATAAGGGACTTTGCATGATGTTTACGACTTTATACTAGCTGTTGCTGGCTTTCAGGACTCTTCCCTAATTGGGGAAAGCCCCAACTAGGGATGCGACCTGCCTTTGGGTGGATGCCAGATTGGACTCCTCATTAACTTGGGGTAAGCCTGATCTGAAGTATTGGGACTGACCCCAATAATTAGATTATAATTTATTCAAATTTGGCACCAGCGACTAATGCTGAGGATGCCAAATGCTCAAATGGGTCACAGCAAAATCCTTTTCAGCACTTGCCCCAATCTAATTACCCCATCAGGTGCACCGGCGACTTATGCCAAGGGTGCGCCCATTCCCCCATGTATTATCTGTCTCCCTTGGCTTCAACAATCAATGCTGAATCCACCCATTCCTGATCCATTGAGGTTCTTAGATACCTCGAGGATTATTTAATAAAATTTACTGTTTTCTCCCCATCTCATTTCCATTTCAGCTTTTCTTTGGGCCTTTAAGGCCTCTTAACTCGCTGGGGGCTTTGGGGCTCTGTTAATAGGGATTGGGTTGGAGCTCCTCCCCCAAAATCCTGACACTGGCCTCATGGTAAACTTTCTGAAGGCGGTATCCAGGGTTTATTGTCTAAGCATAGAAGTTATGGCAACGTGTGGGTGTGTGCATTGGACTTATTATTAGTTTTTTTTTCTGGAGAGTTATAGACACTCTTTCACAAATACGACCAACCCTTCTATTTTACATGCTGAAATTTATTTTAAGTGGGTTTTTCTCCTGGTGTTGATAGAGTGCGTTGATTGTGCACAGTGGTTAAGATTTTTTTAACCACGGTGTCATTTTATATGATGGTGGGCCATCTCAGCGTTTCTTTTGTTACTGACCACGGTGCAATTCCTGCTCTTCAAGAAAGCACTTTGTGGTTTTGGTGTTGTTTGAGGTCCCACTGCTAGGTTTCCAATTTTCAAAAGCTTCTATCAATTGAAATAAAAGCAGCCCTCGCTCGCCAGCTCCTGGTGTTGAGTGGCTGTTTTATCATTTACCTCAGGCTCCTGCTTGGGATTTTGCAGTTTGTGAATTTAGGTACATGTTTGACGAGGCGGTAAAAGGTTTGGAACGCCTCCTGGAAGCGGGCCAATCTGTGTTGACTGCTTTCCAAACCTTCCACGGGTTATTTGCGCCAAGTCAAATTTGGCTACTTTGGATCCCCTATTTATATGAACCCAGTTGGGTACAAGATTTACTGGGCCTTGACGTCATCAAAGATTATTATTCATACAAACTGTAATTATCTGGCCAGTGGACACTTGGGGTGGTGGGCTCCGCTTGCCCCATCCCATCCTGTGATTAGTTCTTTTGCTTGTGATTTACCCACCTTCACCAAAGGGTGTCCGTTGATTTGTCTGTGGTTGTTTCACCAATAGTAACTTATATAAATACAGGCCTTGGAAACACCAACTTATTTTCTATCTGCCGACGTCTGTTGCGCCCAATTTTTGGTTGGAAGCATGAGGGTTGGCAGGGGTATGGGACTGAGATAATCATTTTTTGTTACAAATATTTGGACGTGAAGGCTTATTGGCAGCCACATCTATAAATGCCCTACCAAAAAGTCATTTTTCTTTTTATAATTGGTGGCTTCTGCTGCTTTAGTATATGTTTTTCTGGGAGAACGCAAGTGTCAGCAGGGGCCTAAGACTGATATATTATTTTTTTATTGCAGATAATTAGCCACAAAGGTTTCACCAGTGGCAACCATTATAGATACTGCTCTCAAAAGGTAACCTTTTCTGCTGAAAAAGGAGGCACCTTCTAGTGCCACTCTTTTACTCTTGGGAAAACAAGAGTGTTGGCAGGGGTCGAGCCCTGACATTTTTATTAGTTACATTGTTTAAATACCCCATTTCAGATCTTCCTTCCTCAGATTGATGCAAACCCTCACTGGAAGGGATCATCACTGTGTTGATGAAGGATAACAAGGCGCGGACAGGCATCATATCAGATATGGTGCCTCTGCACTCTGTAACGTAGTTTTTAACAAAACTTTCTATACACAAATGAGCCGTTTTTATTTTTTTTCTGGAGGACGTCCTGAGGCAACATATATATATCATATCACCCCTGAGTATCCTAAACTGATCCTCAACTTGAATTGAAACGCTCTGGAGATATATAAACTTTTTCTAAAGTCTTATGGTGACATGTGTGTATTTGCAGAAAATAATTATGGTTATGTCCCTTCAATTATCAGAGTGGAGAAATATCCCACTCCCTTCTTTGACAAGAAGACATAACCTAGGGGACATTATCTTGTCAAAACTCAATCCATTCTTGGGTTTGGCAGCGTTAACTGCAATTAATAATAAATCTCTGGATATTTTTTGTCATCAGCTATTTTTCTTTTCTTTCATGGAAGTTTAAGGCAAAAAATTTAGTGTTAACATAAGCTTCAGCGAATTTTATTGAACAAGACCTAACTGTAATACTTAGGGCTACGTTATTTACCTTGTTGTATGCTCAAAGCACGAGCCTCTATGGGTATCCAAACCTTGAGGGTTCAAATCTTGGTTATCTATCAAGTTGTTAGTTACACTTGGCTTACCACTTCTTGTACGTTCAAAAACTTGCTGCGCCCAATTATCTTGGGGGTGGGTGGTTTGCGGAAATCTGAAGTCAAAATCAATTAAAAGGCCAATACTTTAATTTGTCCTTGGGAAATAATCATGTAATAATAGTTCCCATGTCAAATTGTAGCACCCTGAGTGACTTTCCACAGTGGCCCAAAGTATATAAACTTGTTCTTACGCCTCTACTGAAGCCACTACTTAAGCACCCCTTACCACCTGTTTAGAGGGGCTGGAGTCTTCATTTGATGCGGCTTTGGAAAATGCCTTACCTGATCACTCAGAGTTTAATTGTGATTTTAAGCCCACAGTTGACCTGGTCGCATTTCCTCCCCCATTTACCCTTTGACTCTGCTGGAAGAGACAGCATTAGATGTTTGAGTTATGGAGTAACTTACCAATAGAGTCCTTTTTCAGTATATATCTCTAGTATGCTTGCTGCTAATCTTTGTGGAAAAAGAGGATGCTATACTACGCACTTTCATAGATTATGGTATCTTGGATAGTTTACACTCAATCTGAATCCCACTCTTCTAGAGGATCAAATAAACCTACTATGTATGAAGGCCATTGTCTTCTCTAAGATGGATTCCTTGAATACCTTTGACCAGATTCAATCAAAGAGAGGCAGGAATAGCTCACTGCATTTCATACCAGGAAGGGTTTTTCTGATTTCAGGTCATGCATTTTGGGCCCAAAAATGCACCTGCATTTTTCTAAAACATCGCATTGATTGCATCCTTGGTGAGTTGCTAGGGCTATGCGCGGTAGCTTACATGGATAAATTCTGGTTTATCCAGATCAAGAGTTTCATAAGATCCACTTGCGGCAAGTGGTGGAGCATTTAAAAAGAGAATTTAACGCTGGAGATTAGCAAGTGATATCTTTTATAGTCCTAAGTCACATTTATGGGCGACATCATTTTCAACAAAGGCCACATGATCACTCCAGACAAGGAAAAAAATCTACGATTGCCTCACACCAACTTCAGTAAAAGAATCTTGCAGTTTTTTGGGAACTTTTTTCTTCCTCAAAAGAGCACGCTTAGTCTTTCTGAGTTGGCGGCGCCTTTGTTTAAAGTTAATGGAGCCAAAGATCTTCAGTGAACCTCTTGCACTAAAGGATGCCTTCCAAGCAGTAAAGTTCACCCTGCTCTCTACATTAGTTCTTCACCAAGTGGACCCTGATAGAAATTTATAATGGCTAGTAATACTTCCAACTTTGCAATAGTTGCTGCCCTTTTACAAGTGGGTGAAGATGGAGTCGAGAATCCTGTGAAATATTATTCCCAGAATTCATTCTTACCTGAGTGAACTACGCTGTTTATGACAAGGAACAATTGGCGGTAGTGGAAGCACTAACCTATTGGCGCCATCATCTTCATGGGTCTTCCCAAATATTCAGCGAATGTACTAATCATTGAGCTCTGTTGTACTACCAGGCTCCTCATGTTCTGACCCCCCAATAATCTCGCTGGCTAAGACTCTTTCCCTATTTGTGTTCTATTTTTGAATTTATTAAAGGCAGGGAGAATATTAGCAGATGCTATGAGACTAAACCCTACATTATCCCCTTATCCCAAAAAGGTGGAGTTGCACAACTAACTCATGGTGATTCATACAAGTAAGATTGTATCCAAGCAACCTCCATCACTACATGCATGACAAAGCTAGTTTCACTAAAGTACCTAGAGGACTATGGTATGAAATTGAAAGGTCGCCCTTTCTCAGTCCCTATCATCAGAATATAATATAGTCCTCGCCAAATACAAATTGAATCATGAGCATTTAACTAAGGACACCTTGACAAGGAGAGAATGATATGGTTCCCAGGACGTTTATGGGTTCCTGCAAGATCACCTCGTTTAGAGTTGAACAAGGAACATCATGATGGGAAAACTGTAGGGCACTTTCAGGAAAATAGCAAGTTATAATTAGATTAGCCTACCAGACTAGGTGCTAAAGCACCTGAACGGCAAACCAGAATGCCAGAGGCACTGCTGCTGGTATCACGTTTATGGAACCATAATGGAGTTCCGCCAATAATTGCCTATGAGCCACAATCTCGTAAAGACACATAATAAAATACCAGATGCAAACGGCCATAAACCCCAAGGGGTATTGGAATGCCGGTGGAAAGGGCGGTTTGTTTTTCAACATACAATAGGAATTTAGGAAGGGATTTTTTATTACAAAAATAAATGAAGAAAATTGACCAACAATTTTCTTAGTGTGATGTAACTAATTAAATAGTGGTTGATTGATACAGGAATAAGCCAGGATCAGGTCCAACAAGTTTGACCTAACTGGCGAATTTTTTGGGAAAGGGAACAGATAAGCTCAATGGGATCCAACATAAAAGGATTCAGCAGTAGGCTGAGTCACTGTCAGTTTGACCTCAAATGTTTGAACCAAGGCTCAACTGCATTTCCGGTGGTTGGCATGACGGATCTGGCTGACAAGCAACAGGAATTCCCCAGGGCCACCCCATGTAGGGGTGGTCCCAATTGGTTGGAAATGGGTTCAGGATGCCCATCCTACCCATGCCTGGTCACTGAGCCATTTGTTTGGTCAAAAGAGTTGCATCAGCCACAACTCCCAATTTGCCAGATGGAAGCTTTGAACTATAATCAATGGTGTCCAATGATGCTACCTGCACACGGGGGATCATCCCTAATGATTTTGAGAGGGGGTTAGTTTTGATAATCGCTCTGCTGGACAAATTGAAACCATTGGTGATTCTGCCCAATAATTCAATCTTAGTCCCTCTTTGATTATGAGGTTTCATATGTCAGGCTTGATTTCAATTGGTTTCAGACCAATCAACTTCAATTTGGTAATCTCAGCACAGATTTCCTTAATCTGGCTAATGAGTTCGGCTGAGGTGATTGAGGGTACCAGGGGAGGGATCTGAAGAGGGAGGGCTGTTACCATGTGCTTATCTACCATGTGGGCGAGGTTGCCCTGGGTGATGAGGTGTACAGACACCCTCTTTGGCCCCTTTTTACTCAGAAATGGGAAGAGCGACCAATCTAAGCTCAGGGGACATTTTCCTGGACTTACATTACCCTTTCACTTTTCCAAAGGAAGAGTACCACCGCCGGGAAACAGCACCAGGGCCACATTTTTGTGCGTTTTGGGAAGTTCAATCATCATTACTGTTGCAAATTTTTTAGGGGACAGGGAGCGTTAGGGTGGGACTCATGAAACACTCTGACCAGTTTCATGCAATTAACGCAATCCTGAACCTTGACCCAATTGTTCTCATAAGCTGGATACCCCTTCAATGCAACAAGATACTGAAATGACTGCCAAGAATTGCAGGAAGCCTTATGCTTTCCACCTCGGCTTCCTCTGCATCCTCTATCACAATTGGTCTGGGTTTGGTGGGAACAATTTCCTGAATGAAGACAATTGGGACACATGGAAGACGGGGTGTTGTTTCCAATGAGCTGGCAGTTCTAACTGGAAATCATCATTCCCCAAGTCTTTTACCACCAGATGGGGACCCAAACGCTTTCTTTCAAACTTCTAGGATGGCACCTGCATCCAGAGATGGCGAGTATCTAACATTACATATGAGCCCACCGCGATATCATGGCCAGGAAGTCGTTTTCATTCTACAAACCGTTTATAATTATCAATAGCCTTTGTGAGATGCTCCCGCACCAAGGACTGGGTAGACCAAATATGCACAATGTGATCTGTGGCAACAGGAACCTCTTGGCGTAGACAGGAACTGACTGAGAAAGAGGGGTTAAAACACAACGTTAATTTGAAGGGAGAAACCCCATAGAAGCGTGAGTACCGTTATTATGGGCAAATTGGGCAAGAGGGAGGTCATTGGCCCAGGTATCTTATGCGGCTGACGCGTAACAATTCAAAGACTGTTAAATATTTGGTTAACCCGCTTGGTTTGTCCATCATACTGGGGATGGTATGTGGTGGAATGGCAGGGGGTGATTTTAAAATGGCTAAAAGCTCATTCCAAAACTGCGCTGAAAATTGGGGTCTAGGGTCACTGATGATCTCCTGCGGAAGACCAAACATAGAGAACGCATGGCGTATGAAGAGATGAGCGGTTTCTTCTGATGTGATAGTGGAAGCACAGGGAATAAATAGGGAAATTTTGCTGAAGCGATTGACCACAACCATCACCGCTGTAAACAACTTAGAACAAGGGAGTTTGAAAATAAAATCCATGGACACTGATGTCCATGGACCCTCCCCCTGTTGTAAGGGATGTAGGAGGCCATTCCTTCCTGAGAGATCTGACTTGTCTTGAGCGCAGATAATGCAATTGGCGATCCAGGGTGTGACTTCCTTAGTTAAATTCACCCAGTTATAAATCCGCTTGATCAATTTGATGCATTTCTTGTTGCCCAGATGGCCGATCATGGGAGGGTCATGATGCGCTTGAAACAATTCAGCTCTAAGGGAAGGAGAAACCCAAACCCAAGACCTAAAATAAATGAGACCGCTCACCAAGGAATACAGGGAATGTTTGTGGGTTTGAAAGGATAATTGATCGAGTAACTTCACTCCCTCAGGGAAGGACATCTGAGCTGCTAAAACCTGTGAAATGAGCGGAGCATCCAGAGCCAAATCTACTGAGGCGACCACAGGCGGGACAATAGATAGGATTTGGGTGGTGGAGATCATAGCAACCAAGTCCACTTCCTCTGAATCCATGGGGCAGTGGCCAGGTTGTGGCTAAGGAAGTCAGGAAGCACATTTAATGCTCCTTTCATGAATTCGTATCTAAAAATTGAAACCGCATAAATCCCAATAAGTACAAGCCTGTCTGTGTGCCAATTTTTTTGTTTTCAGAAATATAAAAGGGCTTGGTGGTCCATACGCACAGTTAACTCATACTGGGCACCCTGTAACAGGTACCACCAATGAGTCAATGCCCATGATATGGCTGCCAATTCCTTATCATAAATGGCCCATGATTTCTCAGTTGAAGTAAATTTCTGGGAAAAGTAGGCAACCGAATGTTCTAAGCCATAATGCTCCTGGAGCAGAACTGCCCCAACTGGTACTGCTGAAGCATCACAAGCAATGATATATGGTTTGGAGGGGTCCACGTGCTTTAGGATAGGGGGTGATAAGAATACTTATTTAATTGACTCAAACACCTGCTGGCATTTGGAGGTCCAGCGGAAAAGGCACATTCTTACCCGTGAGGGGGTGGAGTGGAGCAGCTAACTGGGAAAGGACCGGGGAAAATTTCTTTAAGAAAATAATGGTACCCAGGAAATTCCATAAATGTTTTTGGGTTGTTAAAGTCGGCCACTTGAAGATGGCATCTAACTTGTTGGGTGGAATTGCATAACCATCTTTTAGGACCAGATTTCTGAGAAAGGTAGCTTCCTCCTTATAAAACTTGCATTTCAAAGGCTTGATGAACAGGCCTGCCTTGTGAAAATCTGACACAACTGCTTATAAGTCTCTATCATGTTGTTTGGGAGTAGGGGAATGAACCAAGATGTTGTCAATATATGCAACCGTACATTTAAATTGGAGGTCGCCTAGCACACTGTTAATCATTCTTTGAAAGGTGGCTGGTGCATTCTTCAGCCTGAAGGGCATTGTGCGGAACTGAAAGATAAATTGTTTGGTACAAATCGCAGTAAGCCATTCTTGACCTTCCATTACCCTTATTTGGTAAAAGTCATTGACGAGATCAAGCTTATAGAGCATGTGAGACTTTGTGATCACTTGAATGATAGTCTGCTCAAGGGGTAAAGGGTAGGGATTGCTCACTGTATTTTATTTAGGTGACCATAATCCATGCATGGATGGAGAGAACCATTGCCTTCTTGGAAAAACTGATGGGGGAGGCAATTGGTGACGTCTCTTTAGACAACCATCCTTTCTTGAGCATATCATCTAACCAGGTGTTGAGAGCAGCCTCCTCTTCTGCCGTGTGTGGATAGAAAAGGCAAGTTGATGTTCACCAACTGTACCGTTGTTCAGAATCCTAAGTTGAATTTCGTGTGAGGGGGGAGACAGTCCGCCTTTTCAAAATTGAAGATACTCCTATAGCGCATCAATTCTTCAGGATAATCAGACGGAAGGCCTGAAGGGTAAACGAGGGAGGTGATAGAGCTGTGGCCTTGTGTTTTCTTAAGGGTATTAACTAAGGGAAATTCTCCCTCCATTTGATCATTGGCAAATGACAAAATATTTGACTCCATATGAATCTTAACACATTGTTGGCGCCACCATCTAACTCCAAATATAACTGGAAACACCAAGTTTAGCACTGTTGTGAACAGATCGCAAAAGCAAAAATGATGTACTGAGAAAGAAACTGGCCGATGGACCAGATATGAGGTCTGGGAGTCTGAAGAAGCAACCATCACTGAAGGCCCTACATCCAGATCGAGCTACAATTGTTAAGCTAGTTCAACGCTCATAAAATTTCCCGCAGTTTTTATATCCACCAATGCCTCAAAGGAAACATGATGGTCCCTGAACTAATCTTCATGGGTAGTAAAAAGTAAGCGAAGTTCTCTTTATTGGCAGCTGTATTTGAATCTGGCGTTACAGAAGACATGGAAGTAGAGTCAGGGGAAACACTAGGTTCATAGTGGAAGCAAGCCCATCACAAGTCGTATTATCAGAACATACTGACATGGGCACAATAGCCGCAGCAACTATGGGATAGAACTGGATAGTTTGAGTGAGACTAGGCTACCATGGTCAGAGAAAGATTTCTTCACAACCTGGTTCAGCTGAAAAGAAAGAGACCATTGCTACGCCAATATACATGAAAAGGCGGAAATGGTTAGGAGTAATGGTTTAGTCAATTATGTCAGGCAAACAGCAAGTTAGAATTAGACTTGCCTGTCAGCCTAAAAGCCAAAGCATCTAAACAGCAAATTAGAATGCCAGAGGCACTTCTGCTGGTATGACAATTATGGAACTGGAAAGGAGTTCCGCCAATAATTGCCTATGTGCTATAATCTCGTAAAGACAAATAAAATACCAGATGGAAATGGACATAAACCCTGAGGGGTATTGGAATGCTGGTGGAAAGGGCGGTTTGTTTTTCAACATACAACTAGAATTGGAGAAAGGATTTTTTTATTACAAAAATAAATGAAGAAAATCAACCAACAAATTTTTCAGTATGATGCAAATGATTAAATAGTGGTCAATTGATGTGGGAATAAGCCGGGATTGGGTCCCTCGAGTTTGACCTAACTGGAGAATTTTTTAAAAAAGTGAACAGATAAGTTTAATGGGATCAAACATCAAAGGATTCGGCAGTTGGCTGAGTCACTGTCAGTTTGACACTCGAATGTCTGAACCAGGGCTCGACTGCATTTTTGGTAGTTGGTGCGATGGCATCTGGCCCAACAAGCAATGGGAATTCCCCAGGGCCACCCCATGGAGAGGCAGTCCCAATTTGTTGAAAATGGGTTCAGGATGATTAACCCGCCCATGCCCATTGCTGTGTCATTCATTTGGTCAAAAGAGTTACATTGGCTGCAACTCCTGATTTGCTGGATGGAAGCTTTAACTATCATTGATGGTATTCGATTATGCTACCTGCACGTCAGAAATTATCCCAGAAAATTTTTAGAGGGGGTTAGTTTCAACAATTGCTCTGCTGGGTGATCAAAACTGTCAGCAATTATGCCTAATAGTTCAATCTTAGTCCCTCTTTGATTATGAGGTTTTTAACTATAAGGCTTGCTTTCTATTGGTTTCAGACCAATCACCTAAATTTGGTGATCTTGGTACAGATTTCCTTAATCTGGCTAATGAGTTTGGCTGAGGTGAGTGAGGGTACCAGGGGATATATCTGAAGAGGGAGGGCTGTTACCCAGCACTTGTCTACCATGTGGGCGATGTTGCCCTAGGTGACTAGGGGTAGATCCGCCTCTTTGGCCCCTTTTTACTTGGAAACGGGAAGTATGACTGATATACGCACAGGGGATATTCCCCTGGACTTACAGGCGCCCCTGTGAAAACAAATACCCTCGAGCTTATATGCCATACATACAACTGGAAGCGAATTTCTGCTCAGATTGCAAGTATACCAAGGTTTGCCTAATCTACAAAAAGATGAAAACAATCTGTCAGCCCCTTGATGGCTTGAAGGTACCAGTCCAAAAGGCAGTGGGCTCTTAGACCTCCCCTTTCAAAATCTTATTGTGAACTATTCCACTATGGGAGAAGGGTGGTTAACCTGGTAAGGTAATTCCTGCATCCACCCTTTTGCAGGTCTTGTTCAATACAAGTTAGAAACCTGTACTAGCTAGAAAAATTCTCAGTGTAGTATTTTTATCCCAAGGTCGACCCACCTTGAATACTTTATTCCTCTATGAGAGTAAGACGCTATCATGGAAGTGGTGGACTTGCTTATTAAGTTCGCTCATTTTATTCCATGTCACACCACGTAATGGCAGCTCAGATGACCAAATTGTTTGTTTCACACATTTTCTCTTCCCTGGGGTACCCATAAGATCATTAGTGACCGCAGGCTACAGTTCACATATGTATTCTTTGAGGGGTTGTGAAAGACTTTAGATTAGCCTGTGCTGTTCAACTGCCTTCGACCTTCAATATGATGGGCAGACATAATGAGCAAACCAATGATTGGAACAATTCTTGTGGTGCTACTTGGAAGTTGGCCACTATGACTGGGCCTTGCATCTTTCTTTGGCACAGTTTATCTATAGCTACGCCTTTCAATCCTCTATTGGGTCTGCTCCATTATTCACCTTTTATGGTTACAACTCCTCCTTTAGCATGGAGCCCAACTGTGAGTCTAAGGGGGAAGCGGTGATGGACTTTACCATCTATCAAGAAAGTACACAAGGAGGTAAACCCCTAATCTGGAGTTAGCTTTAAAGACCTACAAGGAGAATGCAGATGGGTAGAGAAGGGTAGGTCCAAAGTATAAGGAGGGGCTCTGGTGATGTTAAGTACCAGAAATGTTCCCATAAAAAAGACCTTCAAAAAGCTAAGAGGAAAGAGGAAAGACCTTATCATATTGTTGGGAAGGTGGTCCATGCCTCATACCAGTTGGATCTCCCAGAGAAATTCTGAATCTTTTAAATTTTTCCATAAAAGTAATTTGACCCAGCTTGAAGGAACTTCTCAAGAACACAGGAATTATAATTTGTGGATGGAGAACCAAAGTGGGAGGTGGAAGTGATTGTGGCCTTTCATTGATGACGTGAAGCTCAGGTACAAGGTATTTTGGAAGAGGTTTGATACCACTGTTAATAGCTGAGTTCCAGTTTAAATGCACTCATGCTTAGGACTTGAAGTCCAATTTCCAAGTGTGTTTCCCTAATGCCACAAGTCCCAAGTCTATCTCCAGAGTTACTGCAATGAAGCTACCCCCAGTCCATAAGAACTTTTCGTTGGCTAACACCCCTAGAGAGGGGTGGAGCCTCAAGAAATGAGAGGGTAATGTCATGGTTAAGTGACATAAATGTGGGAGTGGATTGCAAGGACAAGGAGGAGATGGACCTGCCAGAGGATTCAAGTTAGCCGCCCTCCCTAGCCTGATATTCACTATAGATAAACGTTAAATTTAAGACCAAGAAGGCACAAGCGAACCCCAGGAATAGCGTGATGGGGTCCCAGGAATGATATCTAAGGGTTTAAAGATCACACTATTTTTGAACAAAGGCAGCTCAAAACATTTAATTTCATAACGGGTATTGTATTTGCTTACAAAATTTAATGTAAAATGATGAGGGTGATCAGTTAGTATCAAAGTTTTAAGTTAATGATTACTCAAGATAAACTACTATGAGTTGGGGACTCGTTCTATTGAAAAGATTCATTTCTATATTTAAAAATTTAATTGAGGTTTAAATTCTCAATTCTCCCTTAAATTAAATTCGCCTTAACCAATCTCTCTGTTGGTCATCTCTCCTACATAAAGGCCTTTTTACATTTCAACTTTATGCTACCTGTTACTGTCCTCGTAGTATACTTCATTATGGCAGTATTCTGGGTTTATTGGTTAAGCACATAAGTTATGGGCACCTTGTGGGGTGTGTGCACATGTTTTGTTATTAGTTTCTTCTGGAGAGTTTTAGACACTCACTCATAGGTTTGTCACGATCTTGATGAGATGAGGCTTTTTACTCCACCCATTTGATATGGCAGTTTTACGTGATGAACATTTATCCTTATTAAATGTAGGAGGAGCTCATCTGGCGTAGCATTCAGAGCATCGATACTCAGGGAAATCCCCCCCCAATTTTCATATATAATTGATCTGCAGTTCCATCACATTTTATGACTCTGCACAGCGTTTTGATAGATCCTAACAACTGTGAGATGATCCAAACTCTCCTTGAAAATATATAAAACTAATCCAAACTGATTCACAGACCCAATCATCAATTTTCAGACTAGCAACATCCAATGAGCTTTGTTATTTTTATATATAATTAAGAACAAGATGAATTTAGGATTAATACGAAAGCCTACAATTTCTAATTCAGGAGGGGTGGTCATTCTCTTAGCTTCTCGAACTTTTGTTGGTTGCTACAGCAACACCCGCTGTTTCTTCATTTCAGACATTTTGTTTGTTTGAGGACCCTTGTACTTTACTTAACTTTTTACTATTATCACAGGATCCATAGGGAGTTCTTTCTACAAGTTATTAGGGCCGCTATGCCACTGCCATTCTGGGATCTTCACTGGGTTGTCATACGCTCAGATTGAAACCCCAGTCTTACTCTTATTTATAAAAATACATGACAGTTAACTATATGAAGACTGAGGTTTGATTAATATATTCTTCTCTAGTGATTCATAGTAACAAGTTGATATGGACCACATCAGCCCTGCGCCCACGTTTTAATATGTAATAATATGTTGTACTTCTTATTTTTGATTGCCTTTCTTCGTAGTTGCTAATTTATGGTGGTTATTGATTATAGTTGAATTCTTAAATCCTGTGTTGAATGATTGACTTCTTTATAATCTTTAGATATACTATAAATTAAATATAATTCTTTTGGCTTTGAGTTTATTTATATCTGATGTTATATATCATCAAATAATATACAAAAATATTATACATACAAGGTAATATTGGGATTTGTGGCCTAACAGTTTTCACTTAAAATTTTACTTAATGACCCATTATTGTGGACCTTTTGGATTAAGTTAAAATAGATTTTGTTGTTAAAAGAAATGATCAAATTAATTTTTAATTAGTGTTTCTATTCTTTCAGGCACTTTTCTACTGTTGTTAAGTGGATTGGAGGCTTGCCATATTGAGATATATCAAAAGGGGTGCTGTCATAGATTCAATTCCACATGTCAGCAGACATAGACCATGAGATGGAGCTGGTTACATAAGGAAACAATAAATTGGAGAAAAGTATTTTTGTTGAGAAAAATTCCAGGAACCTTGTCCCTGAACCACTGGTAAGCTAATGGGGAAAAGTAGGAGTTAAGGTTGGAGATGCAGTTAGCATCTGAAGTAACCCTTTATAAACCTGTAGATTTGACATATAAATTAAAGTAAAAATTGTAGTTACTATGTTTGCTCATTTTTTATTACTTTTAATTGAGATAGGTCTTATTTAATCTACAATAAAGAAGATTTTAGGTTGTTAGCCATAGTTTAAGTAGGGAAAGAAGAGTACAGAATTTAGTCTTAAATTTAAGGAGTTTATATGAAGAACTACATCTGTCAGTCTAATGTCTTCATAAAATAGACAAATGTAACTCCATCTTTACCAACAATGACAATATAGTCATCTGAAGCATTTAGAACTTCAATAGTGGCACTCATAACTTTGATGGTAGATGATGACCATGCTGATCAATGGAGCAACCCCAACCCTCATCAATTTTTAGAACCATCATAGGACTTACTGGAACACTGAAATGGTTGTGTCCCAAATTAACTGAAATGACGTAACTATAACTACCTACCCTAATGTACCAGTTTCTTATGAAGAATTGAAGAGAATAGAGAAGCAACTTTTTCAAGAAACTTCCAAATTGGACAAGGCCGATGAAAAACTGAAGTATTCCTTTTTAGCGTCAATTTCACCAAGATGTGTTGTGGTAAAAGATATCTGTCTCTTCATCAATAAGCGTAACTCAAATCAGAAAAATCTATTTTATGATAAAATCATTTCCAAATACTAATTAGTTTGTGCATCCCACCTAAAGAAACTTATAGATGATAATTACATGCCATCATGCAGTTATTACTGAGTTGGTCACTTTTCTTAAGAAACTCAAGCCAGGCGACACAATTATTGAATGAGCGTCTAGAAGCTATCTTTTGGTGAAGCTTACTATAACTTGGAGAAAACCCATAATTTAAACACTTGGGTCAATAAATATGTATCAGAATTACCATAAGAATTAAATGACAGATTGTACAATTTTCTCAAAACCTTCATGGGAGAAAAAGGAGTTACTAATGTCTAGATCAACTGTGTAACAGAATTCTATGTAAGATTTAAAATTTATGAGACTTAGCCACAAAGGCCAAAAGGTACAATTGAGTAAATAAAACGATTTTACTTGATCTGTCCAATGACTAAGCACAAAAAAAGGAAACTAAAGATAATTTTTACACAGGAAATCATTTATTGGAGAATAAAGGTTGAAGGACAGCAAACTGAAAATAAGAAATTTTGAAACTCAGCAGACAGGGTGAGTCGTCAAATTAATAATCTTAATGAAGATGTTACTGAAATTAATGTGTCAAATAATTTTTACATGGAGAAGTAGACAATTTAAGAAAAATTAATCAAATAAAGGGATCATTTGATTTCTTTTCTTCTACTGCAAACAATAAGGTTAAATGAGGAAATTGCAAAAATTGGAGTTACAAATTGAAGCAGTGTGATTTGGAAATTCTATATTGATAACCATACTAAAAATATGGATGATGGGCGATCCCAATGCATTCAGAACGATTCTACTGGTAGTGAAGCATCTGATAACTAATAAAATAAAGCCTCAGAGATCAATACTGAAGTTAATTCTGGGTCACATCAGCTGATGCCAAGTAATATAGTTACAAAGGCCAATCATGGCTCCTCTACTCAGGGAGCCTCAGCTCACTGTTCTGTGATACCAGGGTCAATTCTGCTAAGAAATATTGCAATCAATCTGAAAGTGAGAACAAAATATATAAACCTGCTAATTTACCTGTTTTTGACAAAAAAAGAAAGCGTGACTACTTTCATTAAGAATTTTGAAATGGTCATTTAGGGGGACAGTGACCCATAACAAAGCTTCTACCATCAACCTGTTTAGATGAATGTAGCATCAAATTGATCATGCCACTATTAGATGACAAACTTACATATGCCTGGGTCAAAGAGGACACCCTTTAAAAATTTGGAGGCCCTGAAAGAATGTCAACAAAAAAAGCTAATTTCATTAATATTGGTTTAAAAAAGGATGAAAATATCATCAAATTTGTGGATAGATTTATTGAGAAGCATAGGTTCTCTAGGGCGCTAAGTCAATCGTAAACCTGATGGCAAAATTTCATTGCAACATACAGCGAAATTTTATCAAAAATAAAAAATACCTTATTTCCGACATTTGTCCAAAGCCATGTAATGTTCAAATTAATTGACTATTTACAAAAATCTCCCATATGTATGGACCCCCCAATACCATCTACAAACCAGGAACTTTAGGTACTTCAGGAAAACCACTTGAAAACAACAAAAAGAATTTCAGCAATCCTTCTACAAAAAATGAGCAAGTTTGTAAATACAAAGGCAACACGCCCATTGAATGAAATTGTTTTCTCTAACTGAAATTTTGGAAAGGATGCTATGCCTTAATGTGTCACCAATGCAGTGCTAGTGTAGTAATTCCTACTAATTTTTGAAGTAAGTAAAAGAGGATGCACAATATATTTGTGATGTTCTATTAATCCAGAACTACATCTCACTTGACCTAAATGAACATGCCACCAACGTGGCCTCAATTATTGATGTGGACACTATTAAAATGGACCCTAAACAAGTGTGTCCTGTAATCTCAAATTATGTGCATGCGGTGACTTGATCACAGAAAAAGGTAGATAATACTGAAGTAATTGAGGTAGTCACAAAACCATATGTGCAACAGATTATTGAGTACATACTATATGAAGGGCCAAGTTGGATAATTGATACCGCAAGTTTGAAGGGATTAACAAATCAATTCCTTTTAACACATTTATCACCAAATGTCCTAGCACCAGAAACACTCTGCAATGCACTCTAAATTCTCTGGAATCTTCTCATATTTATCATTAAACTCAATAAATTTTTATTATTCAGAGTGTACTTATGCTGATATCCTAGTCAACAAAATCTAAGATATAGCAATTATTGAAATTGGAGCACCAGTGAATTTTGTTTCAACTAATTTAGCCAAAAACTGAAAATTGCTCCTAATATTGATCATCAATAAGAACATGGGAAAGCGGGCCCTAAACTTACAAAAAATTTAAAGGATATTACAGTAGCTTGTCACTGTGATTTGGTGTGCTTATAATATCAGCACCTGAAATTGTGCTCCCAAATAATAACTATGACATTTTAATTAAAAAGCTTTTTATAAATCTATGGCATTTCTTGTGACTTTAAAGAATCGTGTTAATGATATTGGGACAGACACTTCCAATATATTACAGTCACACCAATGCTAAAACCACCAGCTACCATTAAAATTTCATTGATGTATTCTATGCTGATGAAATAATACCAATATTATATACTAAAAAAATAGAAACCAAAGCTGACCATAAGCATCGCCATAAATGAAAGTTGGTGGATACCGCTAAGAGTGAACCAAAATGCAGTGTTAACCCCAGGCCACCAATTGGTTATGCTTACTGGTACCCCCTTGGATATTTCAGAAGGATTGTATGGGAAGGTCGTGTCACTCTGGAATTATTCTCAGATAGAACACCGTGTAGCACCTGGAGTACTTATACCAGGTCACTGCAAAATTGATGTCTTGTTGAAAAAATTTAAGTTTTATATTTTATATATTTTTAAAAATTTATTCAAGGTAAGCCGACCAGGGGATGGACATTACCAAAACAAAAAAACAGATAAATCTGAAAACACAAACCAAACGCCCTAAATGTGTGGCGAGACACCAAAACAAAAGGGAAATTAACCTACCAGGTGTAGCAGCAATGAACCACTTATCCCACCATGGCGGACGGGGAGGGGGGATCAAGTAAATTATTAATTATATCTTCAGCATTGAAGAGGCAGATTAAAGCTGAGAGCAAGAGGTTTGGGGCGTCCGCTGGATGTGGGTTAATGTGAAATAGATAATTGTTAAGATCTATAGTAACAATCTGGGTTTGGAGCAAAGCCTCCAAGAATTTGGCAACATGGTGTTCAGCTTGTATGCATGCATTAGGAAGCTGTAAAAATTTCGTGATATAGGCTTTGGTAATATGTGTGGGAAATTTTGCCAGTGCAACAACATTCTTGACAGCAGAGGTAGAAGTATCTCTTAATCGTTCAATTTCCACTTTTGCAACCTCATGGAAATCGGACAGGAAATCAGTTAAATGTAGCCCTTCTTTAAATTCAGAGTTATCTAGTGCCACAGCTTCACAAAGATGCCAGATTTCAAGGGACCACTGCGGCCTTAGCAAGTTGATAGTCACTCAAAAATGGGGTAGCGGTGGGTTTGGGGACATATATCTTGGGTGGGAATGGGGCATCAAAATCTGAAGGTAGATATGGCCCTAAAGTAATTGGAAAGTCAGGAGGTGGGATAATTTTATATAGATTCGGTTATTTAATCCAATTAGTACCAGGGTTGATGGTTTAGTATAATTTGATTCGGAGAGATGTGGCTTTGGTTGGGTAAGTTTTGGGGTGGGAAATTGGTTGGATTGAATTTTGGTCCAAATCTGCTCCTGATTGGGTATATTATTGGAAATTAAGCTGGCTTGGGCTTTGGTTGCAAAGGTTACCTGATTTTTGAGCGTTCTGCTGGAGGGGGTGGGGCAGCCAGAATCCCCACTCAAACACTGTTTGTATGGCCTCACATGTGGGCTTGGAGGATTCTGATTTTTTGAATTGTATTGACAGGCTTTTTTGGAATGATCCAACTCAAGACAGAGGGGGCAAAGTGTGCGGCCAATATCAATACAAGCCCAAAAGAAGTGATCTGGTAAAGATGGGATATTAGCACGTTGTGGGATGTGCTGGGCTATGGTTGGCTGGTGGGGGGTAATGGTGGCCATTGCCCATGGTGCCACTAACCGCTCAGCACCGCTCAGGACCAGGAAGTGGAGGATGGGGTCTGCAACATATTTGGACATCCCCATCATCAATTCTTCATAGAGTGTTTGAGGGGAAGGTGCGAAAGAAGGTTTGTAAAGGTCACCACCAATGTGGTATTACTGGGGAGGCGTGTACGGGTGGTGGTTATGGGTTTGTTTTTATTTATCAAGGGAGTAGTTGCTGCAGCAGCCACGTCCTCTTCAGTAGGAAAGCCTATATCAAAATAGCCCTTGTAGGGATGGAAGTTGATAAACCCAACTGGTGCAAACGTGGCCGTTGCTAGCTTAATTATTGCTTTGTTGGCATATGGGAAGAGACGCCCATATTTGACTTGGAGGCAAAAGCGAATATTGGATCAGGGTAGGGCTAGGGGGTGGGGGTAGGTTGGGTGGACTCGCGCTAAGTGTAATAATAAGTCCTTTGGAGGGATAAATCAGCCTGATGCATTAAACAGACTGGATGAGCCACTTCACACGAATTTGCCTGCTAGGCAGAAAATGCTAGCAGGTGGAATGCCGCTGCCCCACACTGGGGCAGCAGGTGGCAGATCTGCTGACATAAATGGAAAACTGATGCAGTACAGTTGGTGATGGAAAATCTAATGGTTACTTTTAACAAATAGCTTGAAAGTGATGTTGAGAGGAAAGAAAAGTTTTCTTGTTGGCAAATTTAACAAAACAAAACTATTAATACTGAAACACCATGTGGTCACTTTTGTACATCTGGTACCCATGGATGAATTGAAGTCAGCTGTAGAATTTGGTGATCTATCAAAGTTTGGACTACCTTACAAGGGCGTGTGGGCACATGCTGTAATTCTTTGAGAATCAATTACTGGATTATCTGAGCAGTAAAAAGATGAAGCGTTGGAAGTATTTGATCAATACTCTGAAACTTTAGCAAAAGATGACCTTGATCAGGGTTTCAGTAAGGAGTACAGTACTTTGTTTAGCTAGGGATCATGCACCCATCAGAACGAGGCTGATTAAGAATTCCTGAGCTAGCAATGAAGTAGCTGAAGAAGAGTTTAACAAACTCTTAAAGACTGGAATGACTGTGCCCTTGGAAAAGCCCTTGATATGAGTTTTAATTGTAAAGAAGTAGGATGGCAGTAACCAAGCTTTAATAGACTAATGGCGCCCCAACGCCATTATAAAAAGGAACCATATCCATTTTTAAGATAAGATGATGATTTAGACCGTCAGGGAGGTGCAATATATTTTACAGCAATGGACTTTTCTCTGGATATTGGCAAATCAATTTTCCTAAGAAGGGCAGAAAATGTGTGCGATTATTGTAATGCAAGATTTATTTCAATTGACACACATGCCAGATGGGTGTGCAATGCGCCAACAACTTTTAGCATAAATAGATACCATTTTGGGATCTTAAGTCAACCTGTGTATAATATAACCGGATAATATTAATGTCTTCTTATTGACATTTTCTAACCACCTCAAACACCATGGACAAGTGTTTGAATGATCACTGAAAGCCAGTCTTAAAATAAAGCCCCAGAAAATGTCAATTCTTCAAAGGAAAATTGGAGTATCTTGTATTCATTAAACTGGACAACAATGATTTTATCAGATGGTTGTTGGGATATTTGCCCATATTCTCGGCCTGCTAGATTACCAGGAATCGCTAGGGGATAACTCCCTAATTTGAGGTGAATTGGAAATTTGTTGACCCTGATTTTGGGGTAACTATGTTTAGGGGAATTTAGGTTATTTGCCTGGTCAGATCCATTATGGATTGATCTGAATATATTCTTAAGATCTCATCGGGCAGAGTTGCCAACAAAATAGGGGCATCTGATAGTGATTAACTATCAGGTGTACTGATTGGGATCGGCCAGGTTTCATCACCAACTGATTTTAATAAAGGGGCAAGTTTCAAGGCGAATGATGCCACCTGCAACTAGTGAATTGATCAGTTGGTTTTTTTTGCCTTACTGGGTAACAAGTCCCATTACCTAAAAAAATCGCTTGCCAAATATGATTGTTTCACTTGAATTGAGAGGAAATTGTTAAGGACACATTATCTGACACTTTTTGTTTTAGGTCTTAAGAATATCCAATGACAGAATCCTCTCCAGGATGGGGAAGACCATTGCTTCTGAGACGGGGATGGGTGATTCAATGGCAACAACTGCCGTTTCATTGAAGAGTTGTCAACTGAGGGTTAGATGACTGAATCCCCACTATAAATTCCCTAGAATTCACTCATAATAAAAACAGTTAGTTAGTTAATTAGTTAGATAATACTACAGATATACGGTTCTATAGTTTTTCATTACGTATATAGTTTAAGTAGATAACTATTGTCAGCTTATAATCGTTTTATTCTTCTCAAGGATATTATTGTTGTGTGCAATAACTGGGAGAATCTTTCGGGCAAAGAGTAATGATCTGAGCGAGGATCCATAGAAGAAGGAGAAATAATTGGGGATTGCTGCTGACTAAGTGTTGGACCAAAGGGTCTGTCACCAGGGAATCTCAGAGAAGATTGTGTTGGACAGAACAAGGGAATAATTTCCCTATATCAAGACATCTCAAGTATTTTGAGGGAAATACTGGCCGAGTGTTGGTCCAGGATATAAATATTTCACTTAACTACGGATAATAGTCGTCATTTTATTATCAACTGATAGTATCATATACTATACAATGCGGACAAAGTGCACAAGAACCAATCCTGTGCAGTAATAAGTTTATTGGGGTTGTTTGCCCATAATAACTAAAGATAATAAATTTTACAATTTGGTGCTCACTACAGGGGTGTAGTTATGTAGAAGAACTTAGAAATGATGTCCTATGAAGATGTTTCTAATTCTGAAGAACATGAGATTGGATCAAGTTCATTGGCGTTCACCCAGCTCATAAGTGGAGCTCTGAGTGAAGCAAATGGAAGACTCTCATCACCAGGGAAAAGGACTTGCAGCCTAGATATGGAACTTTCTAGTGCTGCAAGGAAACCTGTTCCACAAGGCAACTACTTGAGATGAAGAGTATCAGCAGGGCCAACTTGGGTTGAAATTGGGTCCGCTGGAAATAGCCACAAGGAACAAATGGATCAACTCAGGTTGAAATTGGATTCACTTTAAATAGTCCTGAGGAGTGAGTGTATATATGAGGCGTTGGATGAAATAGGAAGCAATCAATAAGGAGAGCTGGATTGCCATACCAATGAAGATATGAATTCAAAACAGGAAACAATTGATTTAAGATAATGGAGAGAATCTTTGACTCAAATAACACTCAACTAATGATCAGAAGTTGCTGTAGACGAGTCCATCAATTCAGGGAAATAGGATGAAGCTAAAGAGGCCAGAACGACCTGTGTAATCAAAAATGGAAATGAATGCCAAAATTCTTTTTCAGGAGAAAAACAATTTAAACAATTGGACAGAACTGTTGGCTAATGAGATATGAGGATCCAAGCATCAGTTGCTAAAATATGAGATGAAATTAGGACTGTTGGACAAACAATTAGTCAGGATTTAAGGCCTAATATATTCAAAAGTACTGCCAGAGTCGGCAAGAGAAGCATATATGTAAAGAGACAGCGCTTCTGGTCAGTAAGTGAAGAAGGTCAATACTAATTGGAAGTATTGAGCCTAAAAGAAAAAATTTAAAATGTTCCTAGCGGACCTCTGAACCATTAAATGGTTATGCCCTGATATTTTGGTCAAGTCCTAGAAGGTGACCACTGAACCAAATGGTTGGTTAAATCTTATGAGGATAAGATTTTGAACCATAATAACTGGTAGGTCAGAGTTACTAGGACCCAGTTTGGATGAAGGGAAAAAGAAGGACCTCTGAATCTTTTTGTAGGTTGCAAGTCCAATTGCAAAAGAAAAAATAAATATATATGAAAATATAAGATATAAAATATCAGTCTTTAGGGTCTATGAGTTTTGGACATAAGTGATGAGAAATCCCAATGGTTGAACTGAGGAATTTCAATCCTCAGTGAGATGGAATTATCAGCCTGGGTAACTGAGAGTATCAACCTATTGGTTGATTGAGAGCAAATCGCTGATCTGTCGGAAGGTCAGCAAGAGGAGGTGCTCAATTTGTTCAAAAAGTACTGAGGAGTATTAGCTATGGACAACCACAATTTGGGAAGCGCAAGAGATGTGATCCACAAGGTTGACACCGGGGAAAATTTACTAATTAGAATGAGACCAATCCAATGATCAAAAGTGGCTAAAGCGTTAGTGGAAGATGAAATCAGCAAACTAGTCAAGCATGTGCTCTTAGTTCCATTGTCAAGTCCCTGGGTGAGTCCAATTCTAATCGTAAAGAAAAAGGATGGCTCCAACCAGGTGGTGATTGACTACCAAAAGCTGAATAAGATTATGAAGAGGATTTATATCCCCTACCAAGAATTGACAATGCACTAGATCAATTGGGAGAAGCAAAGTATTTCTCTGAGATGGATCTGATCTCAGGATATTGGCAAATTGACTTTCCAAAAGAAGACCAAGAAAAATGCACTATTATTATTGTGCAGGGGCTATACCAACTGATGAGGGTGCCCCAGGGTCTATGCAATGCGCCTACAATGTTCCAGAGGGCCATGGACTCTATACTGAGAAATTTGAATTTGTCATGTATCCTGTTATACTTGGACGATATCAATGTCTTCAGTAGGATGTTTGATGATTACCTGCACTACTTGGAAGAAGTATTCAAGTGACTGTCTGCGGCTAACTTGAAGATTAAGCTGAGGAAGTGTCACTTCTTCAAAAAAGAGTTTGAATATCTAGGATTCGTGATCAACTTTAGTGGATTGCAGCTGCACGCCCAGAAGATAGAATCCATAGAATGGATGGATGTGCTGAAGAGTGTCTGATACATTCGAATGTTCCTTGGGATGGTCAGATACTACAGAAGATCTATTTGGGACTTTGCCCAAATAGCTGAGCCCTTATTCCCTCTGTTGAAGGATCCAAAAAAAGGATTTGTATGGAATAAGAAAGCAGATGTCCTTTGATGAGCTACGCCAGTACCTAATAGATTCTCCTTTTTTGAAATATCTTAATTTTAATTGAGAGTTTATTATACAAACTAATGCTTCATTGATAGTAATCGGTGTCATACTAAGCCAAGTAGATGAGCTTGGGTGACAAAAATCTGGTGGCATATGTGGGCCAGACACTCTCAGCTGCTGAGAGGAACTGTACCATAACTGAATGTGAATGCCTTGTGGTCATTTATGCTTGTAAGCAGCTTCAGGTGTATATCCACAGAACACACTTAAAAGTGGTGATGGACCACTCCTCATTGCGTTGGATCCACAATTGAGAGAACCAGAAAGATGACTGGCCCAATGGGCACTTAAGCTAAAGGCTTATGATTATGAAATTGTCCACAAAGCGGGGGCTTCTCACCAGAATGTGGATGGCTTATCACGGTTACCAATGGTCCAGATGTTCTATCCAATGGCGGATGAGCTATTCCAGAGAATGGTTGATGGAGAAATCAGGAACGAGCCCTGAGAAATCCAAGGTGCACTTCAAATAGTGATGGAAAACACCAAGACCATGGATAGAAAAGTGTTTAAGATTATTAATGGTAAGGAGTTATTATTCCCAAAGCTGTTGGAAAGAGCAGATATCATTCAAGCTGCTCATAAGGTTGTCAGGCATGGAGGTCTGAGAAAAATGACCAATCATATTCGCCAGTACTACTGGGAGTCAATCAATTATGATGTCACTGACTATCTACCTTGTTTTATGGAATGCCAGCTGAACAAGCCACATAAGAATACAACTGGATACTGACTGGTCCAACCTGGATTTGCCTGGCATACAGTGTCCATTGACGTGATGGGACTGCTAATGATGAGCACAGGAGGAGTCAAGTACATAATAGTTGCTATCAACCATCTGATGAGATGGGTCAAGATGAAGGCCCTGGCAAAAGGAGACACTACCAGCACAGTGAAGTTCATCCTGGATCAAGTAGTATATTGACATAAATGTATGAAGGTCCTTCTTAGCAATAATGGGACAAACTTCACGTCTCATGTGATCCTACAATTGAACGAGATAATGGGGATCAGAGAGGTCATGTCTGTATCCTACCTGCCAAAGATGAATGGACTGGTAGAACGAGTGAATGGAACTCTGGCCACGACGCTGAGAAAGCTGGTCATAGGAAGAACTTCCACGTGGGGAATGTACCAGAATTTGGTGATGTTTGCCTACAATATCAGTCATCATATGGTGATGGAAAAACCGTTTGAGTTTATATATGGGAGGAAGGCTGCGTTGCCACCAATTTTATATTCTGAGGTGAAACCAACATCGGGGATGAGTGCTGAACAGTACTTGAACAAATTAACAAATATCCTAATTGAGATGCGATTGCAAGCATTTGATACTATGTTGAAGAAAAGGATATGAGTGAAATTGATGGACAATAAGAACTGACTGGCCTTAGCAGAATATTGAATAGATGAAAGAGTAGCCTAATGTGATATGCATGGTTTTGGAAGAAGAAACAAACTGGATGCATTGTGGTTGGGTACATTTGAAATTATCGCCAAGATGGCAACTGACGCCTACTACATCAGAATCTCTTAGATGGATGAGTTGTAAATTGAGTCAATGCTTTTTTAGCACTAGATGGTCCCAACCCGAGGGGTAAATTGAGTCAATGCTAAGTATCTAAAGTGATGGATCGAGGAAAAAAAACAAAAGAGTTCCTGAAGGACTAATGAACCATAAGTTGGTCATGTCCTGATGAATACTTAATTCCAAAAAAGGACCTCTAAACCAATCTAGATGGTTAAGTCCAAAAAGGACCTCTGAGCCATAGAAAACTGGTAGGTTTAAGTACCTAGGACCCAGTTTGGGGGAAAAATAAAGAAAGGTGGACTGCTGAACCAAAACAAAGTTAAGTCCCATGGAAAAAAGAAGAATTAAAATAAAAAAATTGATAAAAGATATTGGAAAAAAATTTATGAACTGCATAGAAAAAAACGATATAGTTTTATAATTTTTTTTATTGATTATACTCAATATGAGGATGATTCCGCCTATGTTGCCTCCTGTGGGAGGAGGTTGGATCATAGTAGGAATAAATAGCCTGTTAAAATCAATGTGAGATCAGATGCTAGCGAGGGCTAGACCTACACAAAACCAAGTTCTTTGAGCGGACACAGATCCCTGCAAGAAAGCAACTAGGGGAAGGGAAATTGAGATCTCGAAAGAAGCCAATTGTGAAACCCTGGAGTGGGGAGGAAAGCAATAGTATAGAAAGAGGCAGTCAGAAAATAACCCCAAGTAATCCTGATATGGTATCAGAGCCAGAAGATTATTCTTGAGCGCCTGATGATGGGCTTTGTCAAGAACACCAGACATATGGGCTGGCAGTGAACAAGGGATGCTTGATGGGGGTTGCCAAATCATGCCCCCTACTGTAGCCATCAGCGGAAGATACTGATGGGAAGCGCCAGAGATAAGATAGTCGTGCAGGGAGTGAATGGCATTCTGCAAGCAACGACTATGTACTTCTCAAAAGCTGAAGCTAAAGGAATGGTGAAACCCATGAGAGGTTGAAAGCTTCATGGACCAACTTTGAAGAACTTAGCTGGCAAAGCGAAGAGCATAAGTGGCAATATCCTGATCTAGGATGTTTTCAAGATTGGAGGGATTCAGCGCTAGGGACAAAGCCTCAGTGACTTGGGCCCTTAGTTCAGCATAGGGGAGCTCAAAATGAATACTGTTACTAATGGTGAGCTCAGTAGCCAAGACAGCGGGATTGTAGTATTGTCCTAGTTGGAAGAGTAACTCAGGAAGCAAGTCCAACCCAGAAAGAAAAGAGCTATCAAGAGCGAAAGGCATAATCTTAGGAGCTTCCACAATGATGTTTGGTGCATCTGCAAAAGGAGCCAAATCCAGGAGAGTTTCAAAATCCAACTCTGAAATTGACAATAGAGGAAGAATTGGCTAATAGTTGTTCAAAATGATCACAATCCTGGTTTTGGAGGTATTGGTTACTGTTTCCGGTAATTTGATGGAAGGACTAGCCACTGGTGTCATACTAGGTGTATTAGTCTTGGAAGGACTATAGAAGAGGTTCCGTTGCACATCCTGACTCATCTGCTGGAAGAGTTGTAGATCTTGATCAGACAAACTGTTTAAAAGATGTTGGTACCATGACTCAGAATTTGTATGAGCTGGACAAGAAGGGGGATTTCAGACATATATGGAAGTTGACATTATGCACTCTACAATCTATTAAGCTCCAATATTGGAGAAAATAATTTCAAAATTAATGAGATAAGCTGGGACCATCTAGTAAAAAAAAAAATTAATGAGATAAGCTCTTTATAAAAAGAATTAAGTAAGACTTGAGCCAAGAGGTGAGAGAAATAACAAGTGCAAACATAAATAAGTATTCTTAATTGAGCCACAAAACAAACATTGATGGCAAGAGTCTCCTGTCTATGATGATAAGAAAATCAGGAAATTGAGGATGCCGGACCAAGAATCCTGAATATGCAGTGGGTCATATGCCATGAAGGGGAAAACCGGATTCTGGGACTAATATTTTCATGATATTTTGATCAGTCCAGCATGACAGTAGATTTTGGGGACTGCGCTCTAAGTAGGTGGTAGTGAGGAGGAAGAGGAAGAGAGTTGCATGCTGAAGGTCGTCCAAAGCAGCGTTGAGTATTGACAATCATACTTCACTTGAGTCAATATAGTATTTGACCAAGTGTCCAAAGTGGTATTCTCATGCCCTGGTCCTTTTCTCGCTGGAATCTAGGCAAGAGGGAGGATGTGATGGGATTTTTGCCCATATTCCCAGCCTGCTAGATTACCAGGAATTGTTAGGGGATAATTCCCTAATGCGAGGTAAATTGGAAATCAGTGGACCCTAATTTTGGAGTAACTATGTTTGGGGGATTTTAGGGAATTCGCCTGGTCATATCTGTTGGATCAATCTGGACGAATGCTTAAGATCTTGTCAGGCGGAGTTGCTGACAAAATAAGGGCTCTAATAGTGATTAACTATCAGGTGTACTGATTGGGATCGGTTGGGTTCCATCACCAACTGATTGGGAATAAGTAGTAAGTTGCAAGGCGAGTGATGCAGCCTGAAACTAGCGAATCAATCAGTTGGTTTGTAACTGCCTTAATGGGTAATAAGTCCCATTACCTAAGCAAATCACTAGCCAAATGTTATTTGTACACTTGGATCTAAAGGAAAAATGTTAGGGGCTCGTTTTCTGACTCTTTCCATTTAGGTCTCAAGGATGTCCAACAACAGAATCTTATCCAGGATGGGGAAGACCATTGCTGCTGAGATGAGGATGGGTGATTCAATGGTAACAACTGCCGTTTCATTGAAGAGTTGTCAACTGAGGGTTATATGACTGAATCTCCACTATAAATTCCCTAGAATTCACTCATAATTAAAAACAGTTAGTTAGTTAGTTAGATAGATAATACTACAGATATACAGTTCTATAGTTTCTCATTATGTATATAGTTTAAGTAGTAAACTATTATCAGCTTTCAATTGTTTTGTTTTTCTCAAGGATATTATTGCTGTGTGCGATTATGGGATATTCTTTTGGGAAATGAGTAAAGATCTGTTTGGGGATCCAGAGTAGAAGGAGAAATAATTGGGGATTGCTGCTGACTGTGTGTTGTACCAAAGAGAATGTCACCAGGATTCTCAGAGAAGATTGGGTTGGACAGAACAAGGGAATGAATCCCTATATCAAGACATCTCAAGTATTTTGAGCGGGAATACTGGCCAAGCATTGGGCCAAGATATAAGAATTCCACTTAACTACGGATAATAGTCGTCATACTATTATCAACTGATAATACAATATACTATACAATGCGGACAAAGTGCACAAGAACCAAACCTGTGCAGTAATAAGTTTATTGGGGTTGTTTGCCAATAATCTTTAAAGTAAATAAATTTTTACAATGGTTAATATTTGCTGAATATTATGTACTGTTGAGCACTGATTCTGATCATGAATTCAGAAATTTTTCATCAGCCTCAGTTTTTTTGCGATTGCCCTTCTTAATTCTCTAGAAAGTACATGGGCACAAATTATGCAAGTGAAATATATATGACATTTAATTTAATTTAAAATAATTTATGTTGTTATTTAAACTGTATACCTATTAATTTATTAGAGTTCATTAAATCCATGAAAGATAAGTTTATTATGTTATACAATAAACACACTACGCCAGAAAATCAAAACAAAGCATATTTTAGGTATGTTGAAATTGTTTTATGTATAATAAACGTTTTTCAAAAAATGGTAATTCAAAAAAACTATGCCCAATAGAAAGAAACCATTTACATATTGAAATCAGCGTCAAAAATTCTATAAGATTCATCTGTTATCATTCTTGTAACAAACAAAAACCAAAATTTTGTGGTCAGTGCTATTATGCTCAGGGCATGCGTCCTCAACCACAAAGGTGGATGCATTATATGACATGCATACTTAAAAGAAGATGCAAGATGTATAAGCGTTTTAAGAATGTAGGGATACTATTTAGAATTTACTAAAGGGTTTGTAAAAGATTGAAGAGTCTTTTTTCTACCTGCTATAAGGAGGATTTCTTTTTTGTTGGGCAGCTGAATGTCAACAAGCCTTTAAAAAAGTTGAAAAGTGCACTGAATATGGCGCCTGTCTATAATATTACGGATTTTAAAAGATAATATTTCATTCAAACAAGTGCCCTTAAGGTTACAATTGTGGTGTAATCTCAGTTTGGGGATGAATGGAGGAGCACCCTGTCGCTTATTGCAGCAGAACGCTGGATAATCCTGAGCGTAACTATACAATGACAGAAAGTGAATGTTTGGCTGTGAAACACGCTTGTAAAGAACTTTAAGTATACATTCATTGCACCAGGTTCATTAGTAATGGATCACAATTTAATACGTTGGCTAGCATAGTCTAAAAGAGCCTGAGGATTGGTTAGGCCCTTAGGCTCAAAAATTACAGGCGTATGATATTTGATCATTCTTAGAGCAGGAGCCACTCTTCAGAATGAAGATGGATTATCACGACTTCTAATTGTGGCCATCCTTAGTAATTTTTGCTGATGAGCTCTATGAAAAAATAAATTGGAAGTATGATGAGGATCCACCTGAAGTTAAGAAAGTTATTGAGTAAGCAAAATAGGATACTTATTACTGGATGGCTTTCTATACAAACTTAAGCATGATTGACGGCGTAAGATTCTTCCAAAGCCTTCTAAATAAATGAACATTACTCAGACGCATAAGGAAGTATGACATGGCTGAATGTTTAAGACGCTGAATTTAATATAAATTAATTATGACTGGGATTCCATGCAATTTAATATTTAAGATATTATTAAACTTGCCATTTGTGTTATGTTACAAGCCCATGAAGTCTAACGTTAGATATCAGTTTATCAAACCAGACTAAGCCTGGCATATGGTATCAATTTATGCTGTGGGTCCATTAACAGTGAGTAGCATTAGAAACAAATATAATATTGTTGCTATTAATCATATGACTAAGTGGTTGGAGGCGAAAGCTATGTAAAACATAGGGGCCCTGACAACGGTTAAATTTATTGTGTATATATCATTTACAAGCATGGATGCCCTCAGAAAATTATAACGGACAATGGAACAAACTTTACTGCATAGATGGTGCAGTGCTTAAATGAAGTGAAGTCCATTGAAAAAGAGTAAAGTCTACGTCATATCACCTTGAGACTAATGGAATGCAGAATGAGTGAAAGGTACCCATGTTTTTATATTCCACAAAAACGCAGCTGCAGCTCCATCACAATGGGCTACTTTCATTAGTGCCATGGTGTTTGCGTACAATATTGGAAATCATCTTAGTATCTGAAATTCTCCATTTCAAATCTTGTATGGTAGACAGCCATCTTTACCAACATTGTTAAATTTAGCCATTAACCTGATAGAGACAGTTGGCCCTATAATTTATGTTATGCAACTGGCAAAAACACTGATCAAGTTACAGTATGAGGCTTATCAGAATGCAAATAAATAGAAACAAGGCAAAAAGTTATGTGAATCTAATTAAGCTGTAAATTCCAAGTTCAAAGAAGGAGACTTGATGGTATGCTGTGATACCCATACAGTGGGCCTTGCACACACTTTGGCTTCATATGGAGGGGTCCTTTCATTGTATTAGAGTATCATCTGAAGATATATGCACTATCAAAGATCAATGCAGTTGAGAGTAAATTGAGTCCAAGATAAGTTTCTTCATTCATAGCATTTAAAACTAGATAAAATATTCATAATAATATATTTTAAATGAAAAGCAATAAAATTAAATTTTATAATGAAATGAACAATTTTTGTCAAATAAAACTTTTTGAGTGGTTTTTTTCTTTTCGCTCTGAGTAACTTTCAAGCGTATTTAATCAAAAGAAAAAGCAATTAAGCCTTCTAGTCTACATCTACCTCCCCCATTCACTCCCCAATGACCTTGGATTCTCCACCGGCTGCTCCCATGTGGGGCAGCTGTGAAACCCCAACCAGCGTTTTCTGTCCAGCAGAAAATGTGCTTGGACTGGTTCATCTGGTCCCTTCAAATCATTGGGTCAGTTAATTCCGCCCAAGGATCTTTTCATCCACCTTGTATGTGACCAAGCAGTGCATCGCAGCCCACTTGTTCTCCCCTGCTCCCAGATGCATTTTGGCCTTTGGGTCAAATATGGGAAATTATTCCCATACACCAAAAAAGATATTATTGATCTGGCCCAGGCAGTGATGCTGACAGTCAGTTTTATAGACTTCCGCTCCTATAAGGGTTATTTTGATCTAGGCTTCACTTGTGAAACTGACGCCACAACAACGGCCACCATATCATTGGTTTTCCAGGGCACCCCTATCCCAACAACATGCACCTGCCTCCCACAGACACCATAATGGTGGTTCAATTCACAGGGTTGCCCCTGCACCTTCTCCCCATGATGCTCCATCAGGAGTTGATGGAAGGTTAAGCAACATATGGCTCCAACCCCATCCTTCAGTTTGTGGCCCCTAATGGGGCCGCTCATCTCAAAGGGCCTTGGGCATTAGCCATGATTAGCCAAAATTTTAACAAAATTTTCTTGTCAATTACCCCCGCACCATCATTCCTTCTGCCCCTGACCAACCATTCTGGGCCCACGTCGAGGGTGGGCAGACCATCTGTCTATCCTGCTTTGAGTTGGATCACTCAAAGCGTAAATGCCCCTCTCTTGCTGCTTCCACCTGCCCTGCGTTGCCTCTATCTGGCCCCCAATACGCCACACGCCCCACTGCCTTTTCAGTATGGGGTACAATCCTTCCCCCTCCACCAAAGCCTGCATCTGTTGCAGCACCTGCAGCTGCCAATCATGCCCCTCCTCATTTCAGTGCCACATGCGCTTCAACAAGTCAGGAGACATCTTGGACAACAGTTTGGTCCCACGCTATTCCTAAATTGACAAACCCAACCCATCAATTTAATAACCTCGATTTCCAATTTGACTTGAACCCATGGTCCTCATTGGTTGAAACCAATGAAATAGGAAATGTTATTGAGAAATAAGAAGTCCATATCGAGGAATTTATTCAGGTACAGCACCTCATTCAGTTCCCTCAGCGTTTTTATGGCCCTCAACTGGATGCCAATGTGTTTGGCTCTACCCAACATCTTGCTGTAGCAGCAGCTGATTACCCAGATAATTCCAACATCTGCATGTGTGTTGCTAGGTCAGTGGCAATATTAGCCAAGGATATCCCTCCTTCCATTATTGCTTGAGCCTGTCCCCAAAGGGCAAACGTGACATCCTTAACCTCCACAAACAAACAGCTGATGCCATCCAGAAATTGTTGATCACTTCATAGGACAAGCCAAAAGTAACCCGTGCTAACGCCTCTTTGATATACCAGCTTCCTTCCATCTGCCTTCACGTGAAATAATGCTTATCCCAGTACCTAGGTGCAATTTTTTTCAGGTAATCTACTATACCATCCAATCATCAGTGATCTCCATCCACATGTTGCTGATCACCCCACCCCATTGCTCTCCACCTTAACTTGTACTCTTTCCTTTGAGGAGGACTCTGATACCAAGTATGAGTCCCCCAATACCCCTTCCCCTTTCTGCCATAATGGGATGAGTGTCTTGTCACTGTCCCACCTAATTGGTTGTAATCTCTTACATTTGTGTTTTTCTCGCTAATTTTGGGAGGTTGTCTCATTCTGTTTGGGTTGGTCTGTTCATTCCTTTTTTGTTCAAGTTTTGGTAATGTCCATCCCCTGGTTGGCATAACTTTAATGATTTAGATTTAAACTTTCTGGGCGGCTCCTTGGCTTTGTTGTCAGAGCCAGATACCCTTTCTTCAGGAGGGGGGAAGCGAGTTAGCTTGTGTTGGGTTAGCAGATGAACCCCAGGAAGAGCAATTGAAGGAGAAACCTAAATTTCATATAAGTCCTAAATGTTGAGACCTTGTCAAAAATGAGCTAAACCTATGAAACTTGCCTCCAGTCGCATTATACTGGATGACTAAGAAAGGGCCAACAAATTTAGCATGCGGCCATTGTGAAAGACTGTGGAATATTCAGGAAATGTTGCATTTATGATAGAAAGTGGCATAGGGGAAAATAAAATCAGCTAGAAGACTCTCTAGGCAGGGATAAAATTTAAGGGGATAAATACCTTTACTTAAAACAATTGTGAGTGGGCCTCATCCTAAACCCTACACATGTCATGCACAGTATAGGTTGGAAATGCAACTTAAGGGAAATTAACGCATGCACCAAGTAGAGCCATCTGGGCTAGATATTTCTTCAGTATCCCTCCCATCAAGTTTTTAAAGGAAGTGATAAAGAACAAGAATGTGACGATCTTTTGCAGTTTGACATCTTATGCCCATTGGGACGTACAATTCTGTATAAATATTTACTGGAACACATCAGAATCCACAACTGAGCTGGCGAAAAGAAAAGCCTGGTTGGCTTCAAAAAGGTCTACTTTAATGAAGTCAGGTTTGGAAGCTATTGTTGAAGCCATATAAGCTTCCAGAAAAATGGAAATCAAGTCCAAATTTAAACCCAAAGTGGCTATGCATCCCACGCATAAAGTGGATAGCAGGCTATTTGAGTGGAACACCTATAAAAAAGAAACTAGGGAATAATATCAAATTCAGATGTGAATGATACCTAGTATGATTGCTTTATTATTGTTTTGTTGGCCCATGAGGCCGCGGAGAATGATTAAGCAGTTGAAAAAGGTTCACATTTGACTTACTGAGAGATTCATCACTGAGGTCTTGAAACCACCATGACTGGCATGACTTTTCCAGACTCCAACTGAGCCACAACAGGCATTGAATATGAACCTCCCTCAAAAGTTGAAACATAATTGGTCGCCCCAGAACTTGACAACGAGGTCAAAATGTCATACTGACAATGTATCAGTGCATCAAAGTACTGGTGATTCTGAAGGCATGTCAAGTATGTGTAAACAAACCATCACGAAAGTGATTAAACTTAGAGATTTTGAAAACTCAGACATTGTTACCAAGAAATAAAACAAACTTTACTTTTTAATCCAGTCAAGGCGGGGGAAGTTTTAATTGATTAACTGGACTACATCCATTATTTATTATAAATTGGATATAATAATAATGGCTTTGTGTCTGTTTTATTAAATTTGATGTTATATATCATAATTTAATAAATAAAAAGATTTTACCTACAAGGTAAACTTGGGATTTGTGGCTTAACAATCTCACATGCTAAAGTTTGACTTAATGACCCATATTGTGAGCCTAATGGTTTAAGTCAAAATTAAATCTTAATGTTAATTGGAGTTATGATCAAATTAATTAAAAAAAGTTTTCAAATTGATGGGCATTTTTATACTGTTTTTAAGAGGATTGAGGCTTAGCCATATTGAGATAAATCAATAGATTTGCTATCATAGATTTAATTCCTCATGTCAGCAGACATTGACCATGAGTTGGAGCTGGGTGTACAGAAGGAAACCTCAGATATGGAGAAAAATATATTTTGTTTAGAATCACTCCCATAACCTTGTCCATGAGTCACTAGTTAGTTCGTGGGGTTTAAGGAAAGCTGCATATAAAGTTTAGACTGGACTGCCAGTCAGGATTCAAAAACACCCAAAAGGCGAGCCAGAATGCCAGGGGCACTGCTGCATGAATGACGTTTAAATGAGCAGGGAGAGAGGAACCAGTGAGCTCCAATGGGCCGCAACTGTGAAAAGCTACCCAGAAAAGAACCAGGAGTCATGACCCAGAGCCCGTAGGCCTGGGTTTAGGAAAGAGTGGGATCAGATTGAATGGTTTTAATTTCCTCATGGGAGACCTTGGGGTCTAATAGTTTTAACTAAAAATGGGTTCAAAGCAAGGGAATTTTTATTAAATTTAATAAAAGAAAATTGACCGTCAATTTTTCCAATCAGGTACCACTTTTTAAATAGCTGAACAATTGAGGAATAGCTTAGAATGCATGGTATCAGGGCCCTTGAGATTTTAACTAGCCCAGAGAACTTCAAGAGGTGGGGGAAACTTATTATTTTTAAGCTGACTTTAAAAGTATCAGTGGTAGGCCAAGTTCTAACTGGTTCATCCATGTATGCCCAAATTGTGGATTTACCACAATTACATTGGCTTGAGCGATAGCATTTCACCTGACAGGAAATGGGAACCTCTATAGTCACCCCACATATGGGCGGTCCCAAGAGGTTAGAACAGATAGGGGTCACACAACCCTCCAGCTTTATTTGATCTGTCATCCATAAAACCAGGCTAATTTGCCATATGGAGATTTTGATGCTGTTGGGGAGGATTAAGTACAGACGGCTACTATTGTTGATGGCCTGATGCTATTGACGAGTTTCTTTAGGGTTGACACTGGATGCTTTATTCACTAGAGGTACATGGCTGTCAGGCTTTGTTGCCAATGATATAGTTCTGTCAGCCACATTTGTTTCTTCATCTCATGAAAATGCCAATTCTCTGACAACTCAACTCAAATTCCCTTTATTTGTGTTATAATTTTGGGTGATACCATTAGGATAAGCCATAATGGTCGCACAACTTGAACCCACTTAACCACGGATGGATGATGTGAGGATTGTCAGTTTTCTGAGAACATTTTTAAAATATAAGAAAATAGGAGTAATTTCCCAAAAACCTTTTTCATTAATTAAATACAGCGACTCTTTGCTGTTATGCTCTATTCAACTAACAACCTAAAATTTAAATTGCCCCATCTTGCTTAGATACTGGCGAGTTCAGATGATATCACTCTTCTAGCTTAAACTATTCTATTCCGCCAATTCTCATTGGTTTTGGTATGGTATTCTTCATTTCTCTATCGCCTTAGTTTGAGGTGATCTAAAATACATTCATCAAATATCAACATCACTTATTGGCTTATTTGTAGGTGATTTATTAATAATCTGTTTTATCCCAATATCACCTCATCTCAAGGTGCTCAAATACTCATAAACAAACCTCCTAGTCAACGGATTTTTGCCATTCTAATAGCTCTTCAGAGCTTATTGTACAGTTATATCAGAATCTCGACATTACACCACCTTTGACTGAATGATAAGTCTACTATTGGTTATATGCTAAGAGAAATTTTGTGTTCATGTAATTATTGATTTGAACAATCACTTGGTCTTTTATGGTATAGGAATTGATAATAATTTTCTCGATTAATTTGAATGGACCAATCCGGATGTTAGCCAGCTTATGTCTCCTCCTGAACTCATGCTGTTTGTGGAACAAAGCCATTTCACATTCTTAAAACTGAGCTAACCCACTACATTCTACCTGATCGGTGGCCTGATTCTTAATCTTATTGGCCAAGCTGAATGAGTACAATTCCATTTATAACTTGATCAATATGTCAGCTAAATTCATTAAGTAACGAAGGGGATCCATTATTCCAGTATCTTCTACACATGAATAGAGCAATGTCAGAAGAGTAGGGTTCTGTCCATATAATAGTATAGATTGACTCTTCCCTGTGGTGTAATGATAGCTGATATTGTAAGCAAAGAAGGCGTTAGAAAGGAGGGAACTCCAATCAGAGGGTCTATTGGTTACCAGTTTATGGAGGATGCTTCCCAATGACCCATTGACCCATTTGACCATTCCATTGGACTCGGGGTGTTATGGGGTCGTTAGAACCTGCAGATGCCCATCAGCTTATTCAACTTTGGAAGAATGTGCGAGGTGAAATTGGTTCTGTTATTGGTAAGAATAAACTGGGGGCAGCCATGTTGCTGGATAATACATTTCATTATGAATTGGCCACTGTGACTGCCCCCAAATCCCATATCTCCCACACTTCAAACCACCTGGTCAAGTAGTTGATAGCTACCAGGATGTACTTATACCAGTTAGCTCCCATTGGAATAGGGCCAACAACATCCAGGGAAGCCTTATGACAAGCAAAGTGTGGTTCCACTAACTGGTATGAAGTCTTCTGGCAGAACGGCTTTTCCAATTGGCACTGGTGGCAACAGGAAATGGACTCAAGCACGTTCAATTTCAGCTTTCCCAATAATACTGAGGCGCAACAGTTCCATTGTCTTGCGCACACCACCATGTCTGATTGCCTTATGTGCGCTCATAATAATACCAGGGCGTGCTGAGGGTCACGGAAAGTTCACAGTAGATTCGCTTAAGTGCTTGTAAGAGTTTCCTATTGCATGGAAGGTATTTGTTCACATACAACTAACGCTTTAATTACTTGAAGCAGTTTTTCACCATATTATCCGCTGAGAATCTTATCATACATCATGTCACTGAGATCTGCCGTCATGGCAATGGTTGGCAATCTAGATAAGCAGTAAGCGTTCTGATGTTTTGCTCCTGGTCAGTAGAGGATCCTGAAGTCATAAGCCTGCATTTTTAGGGTCCTTTGGTCTAGACGCCCTTTGGGCTTCTTGAGGTTTTGCAACCAACATAATGACGCGTGATCCGTTATGACTTTAAACTTTAACCCATGCAAGTAAACCCTAAATTACTTATATGCATAGATCAACGCTAAACACTCCTGCTCAGTCACATTATAATCATGCTCATGGCAGTTCAAGATTTGACTGAAATATGCAAAGGGATACTCATTCCCCTCATTGTCTTTCTGAGAAAGAACCACCCCAACAGCGAAAAGGACGCATCCTTATAAATGAAAAGCTCTTTATCAGATTTTAATAAGTGTAGCACTGGCGCACTGATCAGCGCCGTCCAAAGTGTCAAAGATGTATTGACAGCGTTCCGTTCTTTCAAATATGACATCCTTTTTAACAACTCAAATAGCGGCCCCCAATACAGCTGAAGTTAGGTATGAAGCGCCGGTAGTAGCTTAGCTTAGCCAAAAAAACTTGTATACCGACTTACTATTCGGGGTAGTCATTTTTTGGATGGCCTCCACCTTGGCTAGCTGTGGCTTCAGCCCCTTGGAGTCTACCACAAATCTCAGATATTCCAACTGGTCCTTGAAGAAGTTACATTTTAAAGGCTTTATTTTGATGTTCACCTCAGCGAGACAACTGAATACTGCTTTAATTTTAAAGGTGCTTTGAAAAGGTTTGAGAGAAAACATTAATATTGTCAAGGTATTGAGGTCACATGATAGCTTCATGTCGCCAAGGAAAGTGTCCTTGGCTCATTGGAATGTAGCCGGGGCATTATACAGCCCTTGTGGCATAGGGTCAGTTGTAAAAGGCCTTTTTATGTGATTATGGCGCATTTCTCCTACTCCACCGCGGGCAACTCAAATTGCCAGTAACCTGATATCAACTCCATTTTTGAGAAGTAATAAACTCCCATTAACCAATCCAAAGCATCATTGATACAAGTCAAGGATACAAATCGTTCTTTGTAATACTATTGAGCTTCTGGTAGTCTATCACTAACCAGTTAGTACCATTCTTCTCTTTTACAATCAGAATGGGCAAAGCCCACAGACTCTTGGATGGTTTAAGCATCCCTTGCTTCAACAACTTATCATTTTCCTTGGTGATAATGTCTTCAGTTACCTTAATCTGCGGATTGGCCAAGTCTGGATGAGAGGATGATCCCCAGTTTCCAATCAATGGACCATTACCTGAGAGCACCCTAAATTATGGTCATTGGCAGCAAAAATCTCCTTATATCTATGAAATAAAGTTATTACTTGGTCTTTTTGTTCTTCTGATAATCCTATCAAAGTTTCCCGCAGTACCACTGTCATACGCTGGCTGTGACTTGACGGTTAGACCAAATTCATCTAGTGAATCAAACCCATGAACATGAAGGACCTCCTCGATTGGGGTCAAGTGTAAATATGCCACTATATGGTGTTGGCGGATATGCATTGGTTTGTTCTGGAGATTTGCTAACAAAACCTTGATCTCTCCATAGCATGGGAGTATAATCCCTGGAGCCACATGAGGCTCAAGCCGCGTTTAATGATAGGGCCTAATGACCTCCTAATAAAACCTGGCGGGCACTTCCACCTCTAACTTAGTGTATTCTCTATGACTGGTGTCCATAAGGAATAGAAATAGGCCCAGCAGCTCGGAGAGGTAGCCCTTGATATTCATAATTTTGCTGGTGAAGGGTCCGAGTATTGCTTTTTAGTCAATGATAGTGAACTTGAATCACTCCGTCACTATAAGCAATATTGATAGGCCCATGTGCACCAGATCCTTCGGAAGTCCACTAGGGGTAAGGTAAATTGGGATCCACTGCCCAAAATATCAGATTTATCCTCCGTCATAAGAAAACAGCCCCAAAATGTTGCAGGAAAGCAGTTCTAATTAGCAGGTCGTAGTTACTGTTTGATAGCACTATCGCTGGAGCTACAACAATGGACCCAAACCACAAAGGTGACACACTTTACGCTCCCTCCAAGACTGTGCTTTCCACTCCTGCGGTCCCATACACCATTTGATGTTCCACATCAGACTTTAACCTCAACTTTGCCACAAACTTAGTAGAAACTTTCTTGACATGAGCGCCTATATCTATTATAAAGCAAACTCAATTTTTTGCTAAAAAAATAACACAGTATGTATACTCAGAATAAGAAGAATATTGACTGTTTAATATGTAGACATTTATGGGATCTCTTTCCCAAGGAAACTCATAATCCCTTCACCAACTTTAGGGTATTATTTAACTATGGCATCTACTGGAAGGGTGACGTTTACTCCTTTCAGGGTTGGCGCATCTGCGGCAAGATTCAGCTTGTCTGAGGGAGCTTTATCAAACATTTGGCAGGCATATGGCTTCAGTTGCTCCTTAGGTCCTTCATCCACCATGGCCTTAACTAGCGCTTGTGCCAATAAATTTACTCCTCCAACTGGTTGCTGGTATAAAATCCCATCATTGTAATGAGGGACTTCCGCTGGAGATACTACAATGGATTCAGGTGGGACGTTTGGGGTTAGGATAGTGGAGGTAGAGAGTCCCATCTCTACTCCACTCCATCTTTTTACTGGTAGTAATGATCCTGTTGCACGTAGTGAACACAACGGTTAGGGCAACTCCGTGACAGGTGGCCAGGGTGACCAAACTTATAGTAATTAACCCCATAAGAGCCACGTCTTTGTTTTAATAAGAAAGTTCAGGCCAATAATTATTGTTGACATTTGGCATAACCAGGGCCAGGTCATTAGGACGATTGCTGACATTTGGCATAACTGGGTCCAGTTTGGTAGTTGTTTTGCTGACAATTTTTGTACATGGGGCTGGGGCAGAAGTCAAACAGTGGGAGTAATTTGGCTGAGGACAAGGCGCGGAATTGTAGTAAGATAGGGGTTGCTAGGAGGAACGTGGGCAGAACAAGCATATCCACCTGAATAGGAGGGTCCGGCAGTGGCAATATATTTCCACTTCATATTGGTTTGAGGGAATCTTGTGGATATATGGCGTAAGAACTGCATAGTTTTGAGCAGGAGAACGTCATCTAAAATAGGAGAAACAACCTTGTGAAGCTCATGGTATGGCTTTACCGCGGAGCTCATTGCAATGACACATTGGCTTATTCAAAAATAGCCTGCCCTATCAGCACGTGATCTTCCACCATAAATTGGTTAGAAAACTCTGTAAGGATTACATTATGTCAGAACCCAATAGCTAAGAACTTCACTTTTCGCTGTGACATTTTTTGATTTACCCCCAAACAGTCGCAGCATAGTATCCTTTACTTCTTGATAGGTAATAGAGCTGCCTGGAGGGTAGCAGGTGACTTGATTGGCTCTCCCAACATCCATGGCAGACATCAGAAGTTTAGCTTTATGATGATCCGAGGCACCTTCCACTGTAAACTCAAAACGTTTAAAGATTTGTAAGTATTACCATTGTAATTGAATGGAGGCAGATTCTCAATATAGACCTCCTCATCCCACTCATATATACAACTTTTTGGGGCATACTGAGGAATGGGTCAAGACCCATAAGAAGTCTCTTGATGAGGAGCTGGTCCAATGGAGGTCAGTATGTCGCTGCTTCAGAGGTAACATGAGTCTCTGCGGTGGGCGATAATGCCATCACTTGAGAGAATTGGCGCTCCAATTCATACTCATATCCAGAGCTATCCTCCTGGCTGTAGTAGCTCCGGCCAGCGTCATATTCCTCGTCATATAGTTCCCCTTATCATTCTTACTCTTTCTAATGAGAGGGCTGGGAGGTACTTGTCAGTTTCCTTTCTTTGCAATGCAGTCATTTGGTAGTGTCGTCTAAGTGATGAGCAAGTTAATTTTTTGTTGTCCCAGAATTTGCATTTGACTAAACGTGCTGTCAAGATGGTGCATAATGGCTTTCCGCTCTTGAAGAAGTTTATCCTGTTTCTTGAGCACCATGTCTAAAGCGAGTTTGAGTTCCTCAGAATTGAATGGTGCAGTGCTTCATGAAGATTCCTTGGCAAAACAGGCCTGATGAGACATGGCTGGTGACTAAAGATTTTTTTACCTTTTAGTGGTTTATCAATGGGCCCCTGTAGTGAGCAACACTGTAATAATTTTGAGCAATAACGTTATATTATGCCATAATGGTTCACAGGTCAAACCCACTGAGCCACGGATGGACAATGTGTGGATCTTTGGTCCTCTGAACACACTTAAAGATATAAAAAATAGGTGCAATTGCCAAATGACTTTTTATTTATTAAAAACAGCGACTCTTTGCTGTTCCGCTCTCTCCAACTATCAACAGCCTAACATTTAAATCTAGCCATCTCGCTTATAATCATTGAGTTTGGACAAAAACCTTCTTCTAGATTAGACTATTCTATTCCGCCAATTCTCATTGGTTTTGGGATAATATTCTGCAATTCTCTATCATCTTAGTTTGAGGCGACCTAAATTATATTTTTCAAATGTCAACATAACCTTATTGCCTTATTTGTAGGCGATCCAATAATAATCTGTTATATCCCAATAATACCTCATCTTAAGGAGCTAAAAAACTCATAATTAAACCTCCTAATCGGTAGATTATCTCCATTCCACCATAGCACTTCAGGGCTTATCATCCAGTCAATTATGATCCTTGACAATTTTCATTCAAATTTCTCAGTTTTTAGTACCAGGATAGAATTGGAATTGCCAAAGGGTAAGCCATGACCCACCGCTCATCCATCACATGGGCGAAGTCGCCCTGGGAGATGAGGGGGGGCAGGTGGCCTTTGTGACCCTTTTTTGGATGGGAAATGGAACGCCACCCAATCCACATGGAGGGGACGCTTACCCAGACTTACAGGGGTAAAGATAGAAGTAAAGGGTGAAGATACAATTAGCATTAAAAGTAAACCTAACTAAACCTGTAGATCTGACATATGTAACAAAGTAAAAATCATAGTTATTAAATATAACTCAATTTTGTTATTACTTTTAGTTGAATTACTTCATATCTTTACTAAATAATCAGGAAGATCTTAGGGCAGGTATATATAGTTTAAGGAGGGAAAGAAGAGTACAGACTGCAGTCTTATCATTGAAAAACTCATATTTGAAAAATACTAACTGTCATTCTTTCTTTAAACAGTAGATGATTTAAACTACATCTTTACTAAGCAACGAAGAACCAGCTAACTGAATTATTGGAAACCTCGATATTTCCAGTGCAATTCTCAAAGCACTAAAATATCAATTACCTCTCTCAAAGGCCTCATTTCTTATAGATTAATTATACTCTTGTATTAACAGATATTTCCTGTTTCATCTTAAACTCGTTGCTAACAAAGTTATTAATAATATTTTAGTCAACTGCTGGTGTCCCAATGGTAATTAATTAATTGCTATTATGGATTAAATTGCATTAAGGTCAAAACTTAGCGCCTCTGCTTTTCCAATCACTAAGCAAATACACTGAAACTTCCATAGTGCTACGGAGTTAAAATTGTTTTAGCATCAATAGGAACGAGAATTTTTAGTAGGATATCATAGGCAGACTGACATTTTGGAGAGAACTTGTTATTATTGTGGCTTTTAGAAGCTATATAGGATATACTCTAGTCACACAAACCTTTGAGCCAGTGTCAGCATTTAATAATACAGTTTGTTTAGAGTTTTACTTTAATAAAAACCTATTTCTAACAATAGCTTAATTACTTAAGCTTTTTTAATGTCATTGTCTTTGTGCAGTTTGGGTTAATCTGGTGCTTATTGACCTATGCCATTAAAGTTAACGCCAAAGCGCTGAATCTAACATTTGGTGCTCGCTACAGAGGGCAAATTTATTCCCGTGTACAAATGTTAAGCTATTGAGCTACGTTCAGGATCTTTTGTCCACTTATTTATTGCACAGCCTATGGATGCTGAGCGGACTCCCCTGATGCCCAGCCCAAATATGATAATTTCTATGTCAACTATGTGACGAAATGACTGGCTATATTATCCAGCTTTAAGAAAACCATAAGAAACAAAACTTCAGGTTCTAGTATAGAAGAAAACATGGATGAATACCAATGCTAATTTAATGGCATTGATCAAATTGTGACTAAAGATCAATTTAACTCTGACTGGAATAGGAATTCTTACACCTGTTTAAGTTAGTCTCTACCAAAGGGCAGAAAAATTATATTATCAAAAGTTGAACTCTTACATTCTAAACAGTATTTAGAGCTGGTTGAACAATTATTCATGGATGAGCATTGTCACCTTCTAGATCTTAGATTATTCCGCCAGGAGTTTATTGATGGTATAATTAACAAAAGCCAATGTCTTTTTGTAATTAATCCCTGAATATATGGGTTAATATTAAATATGATGTAATGGTAACATCTGTTGCTGTCAGCAATGAGGAGCTGGTTGAGCGCATTTGCTTATGATTTTTATCACTATCCCACATACTGTTTTTGGAGTCCAATGCTAATCTGGTGCTCTCAACGTGCAATTTACTTTTGCCATCATCTCCCCCACAAATTCCTGCTAGATCAGTGATACCCACTCGCCCTATGCAGTCTACCTCCAATCAAGATGCTCCAGTGGCCCCAGGTTGCTTTTTAGCACTGTTTTCTGAAAGCTCAGAAGTTCATTGGCGTCATTGTCGCCTTTATAACCCTGTAAAAATTGATTTCAATTCCTAGTTATTTGATTGACCTATTCAGGCTTGACGAGAATGTACTTTTAAATACCTTTATTTACCTGTTTAGACAAGCATGGAGGGTGCTCCTGAGAATGATAAATTGTAACCATAATCAATTCCTTAGACTTTAAAATTCAGGATTTTAATGCCTAAATTCCATATAAGTGGTGTGACCTACCATAATGCCCTTAACTAATTGTACAGGAAGTATAATAAAACAAAATTGGATGACAGTCTAAAAACGACGTTTCTCTATCTCTAATTTAGTACATAGAAATTCATTATGTTTTTAGCAGATTTTTTATGAGGATCATGATCTTTATCAGAAACAGTATTGAATTTATTAACGCCAAGATTGCTCTTTTCCACAACCGTGAACACTACAAGAACTATACTTGGTATTATTTCTGGGGCTTGATGTAAAGTATCATATCATCCAAATGATCAATTATTATTAAAGCTCAACCTTTTGAGGCGTCAGACACAATTCAACAAGAGTATTGTGATACTGTCAATTGGCTCATATTGCATATACCCACTTTAAATCGGCATTATAGGCCTCACTTGATAAAGAGAAACTTAAACATATAATTTGTCAAATATTAACCATTAGGACACTATTCCAGTCTTTGTCCTGATATGGCCATCAAGTCCAAGGGACATGTTGTATACCCTGATAATGATGAGGACTTAGGAAAATATGAGGCCAAATATAAAAGGGATTTACTAAGTCCACTGACTCTTGTTTGTTATAAGTAATAATGAAACTGAATTCCATTTGACAATGCACAAAGAGCCACTGAAAATTATGGAGCTTAGTCACCTGTATCCTTTCTGGTATTTGCTGTTGTTGAAGTAACCGTTGCTTTTTTGTCACCATCAGATTCTCTTCAATTGATTACTGATGAAGAGGTCACAGTTACCTCTCTGTCACTTCTGAAAAGCATTAATATTTTCTATAATGTTAGAAGCGAAGCTTTACATCCAAGAACTGGAGCAACAAAAACTTCTGGTCACATTTGGCAATATCCCAGATAGATGGAGTTCAGATGGCCAACCATATTGGGGTTTTACTAAAAAAACAAAGTTTGTTAAGATGTAGTGACTTACTATCCTATTTAGGTCAAGTTGATACTATAGATGACAGTTAGTGAATGCAACTGATGCCTAATATGTATAATGCACCTTTATATTGAAAACACAGCTAAGAAAGCTCAAAGTAAGAGCTATTCTGGACAGTGGGACACCAATTATTATTTTATCTACAAATCATCAAAAAAGTTTGCCATGCAATAAATACTGACCGCCAAACAGTAAATGGTGTTTTATGGCCCCAGATGACAACATCTCTTAAAGCATATAATGCACTGCCTCTGAGTTTCAGCTCATTAATAATTGATAATGCTATAGTATTACCTGACCAAAATTATGACTTTCTCATTTGGACCTCTTATATGTGCAAATATGAGATTAAGGCTGATATGAGGAAATTAATTCATAAATACTTGGACAACACCTTTTACTTTACTATAAAAAAATGAGGACTCTATACCTCTGAATCAGGGGTTTTGTAATATTTCTAATCAAAGGTGGTATTACTAATTGATTATAAATAAATTTGTGGCCATACTTAAAAAAATGCCACATATTATGTAATATTATGGAGTTCTATAGACTAAGCAAATTCTAATAATAACGGGGATTATCAAATATTAAAGGAACCTAAAACTAATCTAGAAAATTCTCAAGGGTCATACTTTGAGATACTTTTACCATTCTTTCAATTAATTTGTAACAACGCGCATGGGTACATCCTCCTCAATGCTTGTTGACTCAATGTACTTTTTTCTTATCTGTTAACATAAAATTAATTTAAATGACATTAACTAGATGCTTTTGTTCATATATGTCTATTTGTATAAGTTTTAAGTATCCATGATTTTGCAAGCTGGATAGATTTGGTCTTGATGGCAACAAATGCTAATATGTTTGTTCCATAGTACTTCAGGAAAACTTCTCAAGTTTTACAAATCATGAGAAGGACCAATATCTAGCCCTCTGTAAAGAGTAGAAGGGTATTTTTGCTAAGGGAGACTTTAATTGGCTTGTGTACAAGTCTGGTTACAGCATATTGATACTAGTAAGCATCTTCTGATATACCTTTATCCTATAATATATTCAAAGGTGGCTAAAAAATTTTAAGAAAAAGAATTAACCAATTTGTGAAAGGGGTGTTTGTGCCTTCTAAGATTCTTTGGGCCTCGCTAGTGTTGATTATTAAAAAGAAGGCCAAATCAAAATTGCGGAGCAATCTATTTTATGAAGTTAAACAACATTAGTAGTATATATCTATTTGTTACCATGTGATGATTTATGCGATAGACCACTTAGGTGGTGCACAATACCTTTTTAGCCATGGATTTAATTTCAGGCCGTTAGAAAATCAAAATACCAGCAGATGAACAGGAGAAGTGTGCCATGACTAAGACCAAGGCCTTTAACAACCTACTAAAATGCTACAAAGGTTGTTCAACGCCCCCAGGAACTTTCAGCAAGCTGTGGACGCATTTTATACAATTAAAATCATCTATACTTTATCTACTCAGTATATAAACGTCTTATCCAATACAAAAACTTACACCTGTAACACTTGTAAGAAGATTTCTGCTGCCTCGCCAATGTGATCTTAAGATTAATCCAAACAAGTTTACCTTTTTTCAGAGAACACCTTGATTATCTGTAGCTTTTCATAGACAAGCTTGGCTTAAATCTCCATCCGTGAAATTGAAACACCTAAACAATTGATGTGGTCAAGTAAAATCCATTTACAGGGTGCTTTCTGGAATGATTAATTACTACCACTAGATTGTTAAAAACTTTTGTAAATAGTTAAACCTTTATGCCACCTCCCCACAAACGGTGTACAATTTTTAGTTTATAGTAATCTTTCAGTTAGGCTTTGACAAACTAAGGCTTTGCCTCACCAAAGCACCAAAACGTATGTACCCAGCTTCTTTAAACTGTGTATCTTGCAAATAGATGCATCCTTCATTACCATAGTGGCAGTGTTATTGAAATCTGACTATGAGAGGATTGAGCACCCTTGTCTTACTGGAGCTGAAAGTTGAATATGCATGAACGTTATTATATAGTAATTGAGCAAAGAGTGTATGGCAGTCATTTATGAATGCAAACATTATGGGTACAAGTCCACAGAGAACATTTTATTGTGTTAGTGACCATACCTCTCTGATCTAGCTACTGAATCTAAAGGAACTGTAAGGACTGGTCTGATGGGTCTTAAACTCTTAGTGCTTATGATTTTAAAGTCCAAAACTGCTTACTATAAACAGAAAACGCTGACAGTCTCTCTTGATTTCACAAAGTGGTCTTAGTTGCTTATCTAGCTGATATATTGCTGAAAAAAAGTTACCTCAGGAATAGGTAATGAACCTAATGAGGTTCAAAGCACGTTGGAAAAGCTGAGGAAGAATACCCTTATTATAATAATAAACTTTTAATAGGTCTCAATAGACATAACTTTTTGTTTCCATGATCATTAAGCGTAATGATTTAATTATCACTGCCCATGAGTCAAAATTTCTCAGCCAATATAAAAATCAATAGAATAATCAAAACCGTACCATTATTGAGAATTTTATACCCATTATATCCTTGAGACGCGTAGCTTTTGCAAAAATTGCCAAGCCAAAGCCCCTACTAGAAGGCCACACTTTTTAATTTGTAAACCCAATTTCTCCTGGCACACTGACTTAATTAGCGCTTTGGGACCATTAACTAACAGTTGCAGGCAATTGAAGTATTTAATTATAGCCATCAATCACCTCACTAAGTGGATAGAGGCCAAAGTAGTCAAGAAATTGGACTCTACAACAATGGCTAAGTTTATTTTATATACATAATTAATGGCATGGCTTTCCACAGGCTATTCTAACCAGTAATGAGACTAATTTTAAGTCTGATACTATTTCTAAACTTAATTTTATGATGATATATGAGGAGCATTGTATACACTCTGTCACTCTGAGACCAACGGGACCATGGAACAAGTAAATTGTACTCATGTTGATACCTTAAGGAATTTGATTACTAGCCAGGCGTTTAATAAAATTTTTCCTTGCGCTCCTTAATTTTTGCATGAATATTGCTTATCACTTGACAATATGATGCTCAACCTTCCAATTATTATTAATAAAATTTCAGCGCTACCCCAAAATTGGTATCCATGTGTAACTAAAGAAAAATGCGTTCCACTATATACCTTGAAAGCATATTTATTAACACAGCTACTTTGCAAAGAAAAAAAAACGCTCTGGTACATAAAATAAAATCTCAAAGTGCAGTAAATCAGTATTAAACTCATTAATTACCTTTGCCATGGGTGAATAAGTCCTATAATATAATAACCATGTCTTTAACCGACTAGAAAATTCAAGCACATGTGGAAAAGACCGTTAAAGATCATTGAGAAGGCATCCACTATTACATACAATTTGAAAGATGCCACTAGGGTTATCTTACTATCAAGTACATGCCAAGTTCCTGAAGAAGTGCCAGAAAAGCTATAGAATATGGACACAGCTTCTCATTAAATTTGTTACTCCACAATTTTTATTCCCTTATGTTAGGTCAAGTGGTTTATTAAATTTACGATTAGGTCAAACAGCCATCTGAACAATTATCTTAATCCTTGTTTTATAATAAACTAATATCTTGATTGAGGTTTCAATTGACCTAGTCACAACACCAATATCAATTTTATAGTTGCCATATGTTGATTTATTGATCATCGCCACCTAATGTTAGTGTCAGACATTTGCCCTCCCAGCTGCAAAATAAGAATGTTTCAGGTTCAAAATCATCTGAAAAGGGGAAATGTCTGCCATTTGAAAGTTGTTGATACTAATACGAAAGATTTAAGCAATGCTAACAATTTTATCAACCAAAAGACCCTGGCCAATACTCAGTGGAACCCCAAAAATTGGGGAAACATAATTTTGAATGTTACATGGGCAATAAATACAAAATCTAGCAGTCAAATTACTACAACCATGTGGCGGACCCTGGGGCGTCCATCAGATGGTACTCCCCCAGACACAACCAGGTCCCTTCAAGCACTTACGCGGGGACCACACCCTTTTATAGGCGTGGTGGGGTCCCCCAAGGTAAAATAATTTCTCTGATGGGGATTGGCTGAAGTTTATTAAATTGTTGCCTATGGGTATATATATTCAACTGTTAATTCCCCATCAGTCATTCAGCCAAAGTAAAGAGATTATTCCAGGATTTGATAGGCTGAATGCACATAATTCCTTGTTCAGACTGCAACAAGCCATTCTAAACTTATTAAGAATCCCTTCAACCCTTGATACAGTTTAAATACTGATTGGTCAAATATTGAGGATTTTCGCTTTTTAATTTCCCATGATAATAATAGATTCTTAAAACCCAGTTTATTAGTGCTTATTTTTAATTTTATTTAAACATTTTTGGGATCCAGTGGCGTAAAAGCATCAGCGAGCAGAAATAGCTGGATTCCTACAAAATGTTCTTCACTACAGGGGACAAATGTAAACAAGGTAGTTGCTCATGAAAAGCAACTAGCAAGCCCTTTATCCCGCCTACAGAGCTTGACAGCGCCCTTGAAAAATCCCCTTGAGGAAAAGTTACCCCGGTGAAAGGAGCATAGCTTTGTTTTTGTGTCTATGAATCTTTTAATGCAAGTCTCATTGGACAAGCAAAAGATTAAACACATCCTCCCTTAATTAAGTCGTCTAGCACAAGAAATGATAGTCCCATACCTGGCCAATCTGCATACCTGAGCAGAGGTGAAAGAGGCTCTCTTAGCTTAATTTGGTTCAAAGCAGAGTCTTAACAGTGATAAACAGGCCTTTATGCGCCTAATTATGTATGAGGACGAAGCAACTGCTGCTTTCTCTGAGCAATTTTACCTCACTGCTCAAAGGTTGTCAACTTCTAACATGCTAACCCTGAGTGATGCTATCGCTGCCAAGTTAACTGGGTTAGCTTCTCAACCCTCTCGAGCCAGGCATATCATTTCAGTGAAATGTTACTTCAAAAACATTCGCGACATAAAGGAGCCTCTGTTAGACGTTGCTGATATTCATTGCTGTGCAACAATAAATGAAGCTGAGGTGGAACCTTCAGTTCTAACAATTGAGGAATTTTCGCCTGTGGAACAGTTGAAGATGAGCACACCTGTACCTATCCCCCCAGCAAAACCTGATTCCTCAGTGAAACTCAAAAAAGATAACAACTCCTCCTATAAATCTGAGACCTGTAAGGTAGTTAAGACCATAATCCTGCACAGGCTCACAAAAGTTACTGTCCCTTCCCCTCCAGATAAGCTGGTCAAATCGCGCCCTAAGGCTATCCAATCTCCTGTGGCCATCTCCACTACCTCCATCGCGGCCTTGACAGTTGTTGAGAATACCCTTGGGGACGAATCTGAGGGGGGTGACAATGATGTGGGCTGCTACTTATTGGGAGCTCCCGCAGAAGTAGAGATCCCTGAATGATTGAACGCTGAAGGAGTAGAAAAAACCAATATACCTGAGGAAACGTACCTAAGCCAAATACTAGGGTGCTCAAGAGTCATTGAGACTGCCATCACTTATAATGAGTTCTTAGCTGGCTTGATATGACATCTTTAGCGGGTCCATACCATGAAATCCATCTTAGATAAATACCATGATATTTCTCAGAAAATAACCTCCACTTTCTGGATCAAGGAGGTCTTGGCCTAGTCTCCTAACTTTGGAGGAACACTCACCAAGGTTTAAGTGGTTATTCAGAAGGTCTGGGTTTGGCCATCCTGGATACTGGCTCCTTGATTAATGTGATCTCTACTAAGATCAAAAAAAAAATAAAGCGGCGCCTGACTTGGAATATAATCAAGAGTTTGGAACCACAGGGCCTAATAATACTCGTGCCATATGGGCATATTCTTCTCTTCCCATTTGAATTGAGAAGCTCATCTTATCAGCCCATGCAGTGGCTTTGGACAAAAGCGCCTATGATATGCTCCTAGTTACCCAAATTATGCCTGAGTATGAGGGAGTTATCAACATGAAGCAAGGTTTCATCTCATTTCTCAACTATTAAGTCCCTATAGTCTTATCCAATAATGAGCCCCTGTATTAACGAATACTTTTGCCTGGTTGAATATCCCTTTTCAGTTATGACTTTACATTATACCAATTCTGGGCGCAACACAAAGAAATTGCCCAACTAAGTGGATGCTAGGGACGGAATTTCTTTCTATGCAGCAGATTAGGTCTCAATTAAGCCAGGTGAACAACTAGTAGTTGACACAAAAATCACGCTCCAAATCCCACATGACTGTTTGTTGCACCTCGTAAGTATTAGGGCGTTAGTTCTTTGGAACCTCGGATATTGCCTGGCATTCTCAACCCAGTTTACCAGAGGACTAATACACTTCTTTTGGGGAACCTCATCGCAAAGGACATAGTTGTAAGAAAACACCAGGAGATTGGAAGAGTTTTGTTAGTCCCTATGGAGGATGTTGAACAAAATCACTACATTGTCTCTACGTTGGATATAAGCCTGCCAACGGATAGCCTGGTATGTACCTTAACCAATATCCATATCTCGGATGAGCTAACCTAGATGAACTAGACAATGTTCACACTCTATTGGAAGAATTTAGCGAAAAATTCTCGAAATCAATTAATGACTATGGCCACATGAAGGGTTGGTGCCACTCCATTGATGTGGTGATGCCCATCCCATTTGGTCAAAACCTTACTTCAAATAAAAGGTAGAAGAACAGCAGATGAGAAAGGAACTCAAGGAGTTACTAAAAGCGGGGTTACTAGATCCATCACGAAGCCCTTGTTCTTCTCCCTCTTGCTGATAAAAAAGAATAATGGAGGTCATTAGATAGTTATGGACTACCGCAAATTAAATAACCTCACAAAAAAGGATAGCTATCTTATCCCTCTCATTAATGACGCCCTGGCCCAACTCTCTGGCTCCAACTTCTTCTCCGCCATGGACATGGCCAGTGGCTATTGGCAAATGGACCTTTATCCTCTTGATCAGGAGAAATGCGCCCTTATCTGTAGTGAGGGTCTCTTCCAACCCACACGATTACCTCAAGGGTTGTGCAGCACACCTGCCTCTTTCCAGCGTGCAATGGATCATATTTTACAGAACTTGAAATTAGCTTGTGTCATCGTCTATCTTGATGACATTTTGATGTTCTCAAAAATCTTCAACGAACATCTTGATCACCTGAAGGAGGTGTTTCAGCGGTTACATAAATCAGATATTAATTTGAAACCCTCAAAGTGTACTTTCTTCCAAAGTAGTTTGGATTTACTTTGATACTCCATTCCCAAGAAGGAATTCAACCCATCCAAGATAAGGTTGAAGCAATTTCTAAAAACGCCTCCCCCAAAAATCTATAGGATATAGGTATTTCTAGGGATGTTGGGTATTACCATCAATTCATCCCTAAGTTTGCCCATTTCAGTGAGCCCTTTGTCCGCCTATTAACCAAAAATACTCCTTTTCAGTGGGGTACTGAAAAGAAGGCTGATTTTGAGACGTTGAAGCAGCTTTTACAACAACGTCCTATACTGAGCCATCCTGATTATAATATACCATTTATCATGTTTACTGACGCCTCGGACTATGCTGTTGGGGCCATCTTAGCCCAATTGGATGAAAATGGTGCTGATCACCCGGTGTCCTATTTAATTGAAATGTTTTCAAAAGCAGAACGTAACTACAGCTTTACAGATAAGGAGTGACTTGCCCTTTTATTAGCTGTAAAGCACTACCGCCTTTTCCTATATGGCCCACCTTCACTGTAGTTAAGGACCATGCTTCATTGAAGTAGTTTTAGAACATGAAGGATTCTACTTTCCGGTTAGCTCTCTGGTCTCTAAAACTCCAGCATTATGACATGCAGATTGAACAAAGTTCTGGGTTCCGTCACATGAATGTTAATGAGTTGGCTCAGCTGCCAGTCTTCACTTGAATAACAGTGAGGCGGAGAGGTTATATGACCTCATAATGACCCCAAATAAATGGGAGGATGAGAATAGCCTGTCCAGAAGATGTTAGCCCAGCACTCCCATAACACCAAAGTGGAGAACGGTAAGTTGTATAAACAGGTGAGAGCAAAATGGCTTCCTTACCTTCAGCCCTCGGAATGTATAACAGCTATCCTAGAAAGCTCACTACACTCTAGGTCATGGAGGGGAAAAGAAAACTTATGAGTGGATTAAGGATGAGTTTTATTGGGATGGAATTATGGAATCTATTGTTGACGCCTTGGAAGCCTGACTTACGTGTAAGAAGCAATCCAGTTCTAAGACTAGATACCAGTATCAACCACCTACCCCTCAACAACCGTTCCTCACCATCAATTTGGATGTAGTAGGTCCTCTTCCTAAGACTACTAGTGGAAACATATTTATTCTAGTAGCCTTTGATTACTTCAATAAGTGGGTGGAAACCGTGGCTCTCCCTGCCCAAATGGCCAAGGCCATAGCCACATCTTTACATCAGAACATTTTCTCTCGACATAGATGTTTTCAATAACTACTCTGCAATAATGGTAAGAACTTCACCTCTAGAGTAGTCAAGATCCTGGACACATCCATGGGAGCCCAACAACTTTTCTTGGCTCCATATAAAACCTATACCAACGGGACCGTGGAAAGAGAAAATAAAACCTTGGTTCCCATTCTATGAATAAATGGACTCCTCTGATCCTCTTCACTGGGATCAATACCTACCCAGTGCTCTTATGGCATACCGGATTAGCTATCAACAGATTTTAAAAATTTCTCCATTCCATGTCTTATATGGGCGGAAACCAGGAATACCTGCCCTCTTAGCTAAAGATGTATTTTCTTCCAGAGTTGAAGAACCTGAGAAAGTCATGAGAATATTGTCACAGCGCATCATCCAGTTCTAATCTGAAGCTATGACCAATTTAGCAAAAAAAGTGGCAAAGAAGGGCAGGCTTCCAATGAGCTCTGAACACCCCTACCTACATTACAAGTGTTTGACATGGTATTATACTACCATAACGGCATAACTCCTAGAAGCGGTAAGCTTGGATCTATTTGGCAGGGTCTTTTATCATCACCTACAAAAGAGGCAATGAGTACTCCATAAAATCTTTGGCTACCAGGATTACTATCAATCAGGTACATGGCCGTTTCTTATGGCCCTATTCTCCCCCAACATTCTTGAGGGGGGTGATGCTGGACATTTGCCCTCCCAACTGCAAAATAAGAATGTTTTGGGTCAAAATCAGCTGAAAGGGGGAGATGTCTGCCATTTGAAAGTTATTGATACTAATATGAAAGATTTAAGCAATACTAACAATTTTATCAGCCAAAAGACCCTCGTCAATACTCAGTGGAAACCCACAAATTGGGGTAACACAACTTCTAATTTTACATGGGCAATAAACACAAAATTGAGCAGTCAGATTACTCCTACCATGCGGTGGACCCTGGAGCGTTTATCGTATGGTACCCCCCCAGTCATAACCAGGTCCCTTCAAGCACCTACATGGGGACCACCCCTTTTTTGGTGTGGCGGGGGTCCCCAAGGTAAAATAACCTTCTATGTTGGGGATTGGCTGAAGTTTATTAAATTGTTACCTCATGGGTATTATTGCAATCATTAATTCCTCATCCGTCATTCAGTTAAAGTGAAGCGAGTATTCTGAGAGAAATAGGCTGAATGTGCATATTTCCTTAGTCAGACTTCAACAAGACATTTCAAACTTATTATTAAATCCCTTCAACCCTTTTTAAAAGTATAATACTGATTGGTCAAATATTGAGGAAGGTCATTTTCTTTTTTCCTACGCTAATAAAAAAACTTCTTAAAAACCCAGTTTATTTATTAGTGCTCTATTATTAATTTTATCTATACCTTTATGGAATCCAGCGGCGTAAAAGCACCAGCAAGCAGAAATAAGCAGGATTCTAACAAATAGTATCAACACACAATTGATACCTTTTCACTGGTTTGCACAAATTTCAAATCATTAATGTGCCTTTATATATCTCAGTCTAACAGCCATGCTCAATAAATGCTTTTCATAAAAAGATTCTTTACCGTAGCTCCACCATTAACGTTTTTTCAATAGCGTCTTTATTATCATAAGACAATTTTCCCTACATCATTAATTAATAACGGAGCACTAATTGTTGTAAATGCACAAATGGCTAGGCATCTGTTTCCCTTCCTTCTTATAAATATCATGCAATAATCATGGAATTTTCAAGTGCTGCTCAATAAGCAATAAACAGCTTTGTGAATATTCTGGGATTTAATGATCATATCTAAAAGTTTCATAACTTTTTCAACAAATTTTGTCCTTAATAAAGCTTCCAGAACCTACTGATGACAAACATACAAACTGCGAGCCCTTAGCAAATGTCATTATTTGATACTAAAATGTGCTTAAAATTAGCTTATTAAAAACTTGTTTATAAAAAACCATTACCTAGTTTTACATAGTCATTGTCCTCAAACAGTAACCTTTGTTATTGTATGCTCTTCATCCTATGCATCTGGAATCTGAAGCCCTCTCAGTAGTTTTAACAAGTTAATCAGTCTTTGTTTTTCTTATTCCAGCACTCCAAGGCGCATTGACACATAACTATGCATCCTTGGAAGGTAATATGAGCTTTATCTGGCCATTTTTTCTTTGGGATATATTTCCCATCGTCAACAATCTTTAACATCTTTTGTTTATTTAGTGAACTACTTATTAACTTTGAAAGTTTGAGTAACTAAATTTGATGCTTTGATTTATTTGTCAACGGTAAGCTTATCATTTTAAGGTATAATTCATATGGGGAACTAAGGGTTGGTTGATAACGCAAAAACCATGACTTTATGGAGATTTCAGTAGGTTCAGAGCGCTGTTTACATAGCAGTACAAGCTTTAAAGTTACACATTGCATTTGCATCAGCTAGAATTTGGGCTTTTGGTAGATTTGAATGGAAGATGCTCCAAATGTTTTGTTTTTTTTATTTTTTGCTCACTTGAGTTCTTGTTTGCGGACAGCCTTTCATTTGGGGTACCAAATTATTGCATAATTATGTTCTAGCGACAGTAAATAAGAAGATTTCCTGTGCAATTGTGGCACCACCTTATTTTGACATTCTGGGTCTAGGTAATCAATAACATTAACTGCTTTCTGGACATTGTTGTATCTTAACATGGTCATTTAATGTAAATTCCAAAGAACTCTGGAGCATCATACCAGTGGAATACTGGTTGTTTTGTACCATTATTCAATTTTAGTGGTTGCTAGTTCCCAGATTGTTCAGTGTATGCAACCAATAAACCTTGCTGTAATTAGAGCAATGTTGGGGGTCATTTCCAAAATTGAAGCATATGCACTGGCATGCTTTAATAAGATTAATGCTCTCAACGTTACTCTCCTCTTCTAATTCATATAGTCATTGTCATACAACTTTGTTTCCAATTGAGGGATCACAATAGGGGTCTCAACATTTTTAGTTGTTTCAGCATTTGAGCTTTACTCTCTATAGTTGAATATATTTAAGACTGACATATAAAGGAGACCTAGAGCATAAGTAGTGTCCTGATGAAACTGCTTTCTTTTTTTTCTAAGATAAAAAATCTTATAATATTTTTGTTGGTTTTTAAGGAAAGATCAACTTCTTCCTACATCTTTATAAACTAGTTTTATAATTTGTAGATTCCAATGTTACCAATAATAAGGTATTTTAGTTAATAGTTTTCAACTTTTTCCATAACTTCTTAATTTTACTCCATATGGTCAAAATAGTGTTTGAAACTTTTGTCACATTTATAGGTTTGTAAAGTCTTAAATACAACCTTTAGTGCGCACATTGTAAGACTTTTTAGGAAAAATTACTGCATAGTTTTTTGACTGATTGTAAAAAAGGAATTTCTAGCTATATTAAGGCGAATAGTCAGTTTATTTTTTGATATGTGCTTCCAACCTCAATCAAGTATTTTCTTAAAGGTATGTGCTAACTACATCAATTCAATGTAGGTAAAAAATAACAGGGCAGTTATATAACTAAAAAGAAATAAAACATGATTTAGTGAAACATTCTAGATTTGTTTTGCTAAATAAAACAAGTGGAAAGTATAGTTTTTTAAGTTTGGGTTAAATATCTGATGCACCTCTAATAAAATGGCATTCATTGCTGAAAACTTGTTCCCATTAAATGATCAGAACCTCAATGAATAATTGTTTGTCTATCATCCCTACTTAAAAATCATTTCCCCAAAGTTTACAATTCTATCAAGCTTACTTCAGAGGTTCAGAATTCTATTACTTTTAGTTAGCCCTAGCAAGTAACCTTTACAGCCTAGCGGTCATGATTGGGTAATGAAACATTTTACTACAAATAAAAAGATGCAATGCTCAGGCAATCTACTAGGTACCATCAAGACAAGCGTTCCAACGTTCATGTAACCTCAACAGAAACGTTCTCAATTTATAGTTTTTGATCCTAAACTTTTCACTTATTAAAAAATATTGGCTAAACAAACTACCAATTTAATTCACATACAAGAAATGTCAGAGATTGTGCCTAGTTAAACAATAGTTTAAAGCAACATCAGGATTGAATACCAACAATAAACCCAGCAAATAGTTTTACTAGAAAACATCCCAATCAATAAGAGTCATAATTTAGATAATTAACAATTTTGTTAATAATATGATTAGCTTATTAACAAGCTAGTCAAAAATAGTATACATGACAGCTGTAAAGTTATCTAAACAAAGGTTGTATTGATGAAATTTATAATTTAACATCATATGTTCACAAGCGTTGCTTCCAAAAAGTAAAAAACTTTATTTCAGATGTTGTGAGACATACCATGATCCTAGTAGAAGCCAAACTGCCGTTCACAACGCCTTGTACTCCCACAAGCAATGAAGCGTGGAATGAGTCAATGAGACTCTAACCTCAATATTAAGATGATTGCAATCACCACACTTCCTCCTTGGGCATTCTTTTGTCATCAGCCTAGTTCACTTAATGGCTAAGCCATCTTAGTAAAGAATGGCCTGTAATCTTTATTGGTTCTATACAAAAAGAAAAGCCGTGCTAATTATACTGTTGGAACCAATTGTGGTTTCAGAAGAGAGAATCTACTCCAAGAAAATGAGTGTGAGTTATGTAAGTAGTTAGCCAACTTCAACTCCAAGTCAACATAATTATAATGAAGTCACTTAAGAGGATTACTAGAGGTAGTAGTCAAATATCAAAGTTGCCCTTATAAAAGATATGACAGATTCTTACACTATATAACATACATGGAAGGCAACCTGAGAAGTTACAGTACTTCTGGATATGACTTGCAGCTGTGCTTGAGTGATAAGTAACTGAGTCTTCTATCAAGGATGGTACAACTTAAATATTAAATACTTTTTCCCTCCATACATATGAAGTATTTCCCTAGGTCTTTTTTTAGTACTAGATGGTCCCAACCTGAGGGGGGGATTCATCAATGTATTTCCCTAGGTCTTTTACTTATGAGATATTGTTGAAATGATCATAAAAGGATAATTTCTCACCTTTAAAAAATTATTTTTATTAATTGACATTATATAAGATAGGATTGAAGATTTTTTTTCTAGCCATCAAGGATAATCAAAAAAATTTTATACCCAGCAATGAGAAACCTTATATTGATGATAACGGACATTCTTTAAATCTGGCATCAGAAAAATATGACTGACAGCAATAATGTTGACAAAGAATCTGCCTTTTTTACACCCTGAGAACCTCAAAATTTTGATTACTGTCAATAGAAGCCAATTCTTATCTGATACCACCAATGTCAGCCAACGTGTAAATACTCCATTTGTACCAAGTTTCACCATTTGAGCATCAGAATCTGATGTGAGCTTTATTACATCAAGTAATCAATTAAATTCAATAGAATATACAAGGGCACCCAAAAGAGCCACATGTGCCTCTAGAGCAAAGCAAAGAATATGGGACGCAAAGAGCTCCATTATTTAAACCACTATCTTCATTATAAATTTCGTTTTATTCAAAGTGGCTAATTAAATCAAATATGAAGTCCGCTGGCCCTGAAATAAGATGGAACACAATTATAACTTGAGATGTAATAGAAATTATTAAGGAATTTTCAGTAATGTTATCAAACCCTAAATTTCCCTTTTAAATATATACTGTAAGCATCTTTAATGTATCTTTTTAAGTATCTGACAGAATCTACTTTTTGTTTTTGTCTTACATTGGTGCTAATAACGCCAAATCCAGAAGTTTTATAATAAGTTCAAGAGTCAATTAAAGGTTGAGTTGAGTCTCAGTGAGTTTAAGAGAAGTCATTATCAATTACATGGTCTGAGTCTTCAACATGGTTTAACATTCTTGAGCCAGAAGGTGAAAACCTGATGTAAAAGCTAGTAGAACCTCCAAATATCCTGACATTATACCCTGTTAACATTATACAGTTTATTGACCTTGTACCACACCTAAAATTAGCGCATATGATTGAGTGCCAATTTTACAATACTTATTTTCCTCAGAATGATACTATGCGGATTCACCAGCTCTTCCAAGAGCCCTATACCTTCTATGGACCATAATATTTGGTTTTTCCAGAACATTGTGGCCTACTGATATTAGAAAATCCTTCATAACTTGCTTATAAATAGAAAATAGCTTATTTAATTAAATTTCTGATAATGGAAAAAAATAGTTTTTTTAAATGACTTTGTTAATGATATTTTTTTATACTTGATATGATTGATACATCTAGTTTAACTATAATGAATTTTTAAATTATTTGTATATGGTTCATAAACTGCAAGTTATATTTTATGGTGTCTTGTATCTAATACTTGTAAATTTATTGACTCAATGCTTTATAATAGAGTTTCATAGTAATTGGTCATCTCCTCTAAAACCCACAATAAGATTAGGGTTTGCACTAATGATGTATAACTTTCTTTTTGTATTGTGTTACTTACCTGTTGCCAGAATACTAGGTGTTATGTTTGAGCATTTGTAAGAAATACTTTTAGAATCATTTTTTTGTATAAGTTGTATAATTCACCTGTGCTACTCTCAACTATAAGTTCATATGACTATGGGATGGTGCTTAATATAGTATTAAAATAAAGCCCATTGTAGATTGTACCAAATATGATTAAGAATTATATCAATAACCCGTGGTTATCATATGATAACTTTCTATTACATCATGGCATGAATTGCCAATCTACACCAACACCAGGTAAACTGTTCAAGCATCATCAACTCAAATCTTAAATAGGAGGTGAGCGCCATTTAACAGTTGGTTTTCCCAAAAAATGATAATTAATTTACATGTTAAATGAGCAAATAGGAGAGTTATTTATCCTTTATCACTATATGTAAGTGCTATATTTTGTATTCTTTCTTGCGTGTTGAAAGGTCTTATCCCAACAGTTTAAGGGTTAGTTTATCCACTTTGCTATTCGCACCTTTGGTCATCTAGTGAAAAAGAAATGAACCGTTCAAAAATGATATATCATTCTTAGCTCATCATTAGGTCAAGGTGAATTACAGAAGAAATAGCTTTACCCATCTTGTACTCAATTTTATTGAATTGAGATCATACTATCACTTGAATCTCAGTTGGTGTCTGACATCATAAGGTCAAGATGTGGGAGCACACAAGGCCAAACTGATTTCTTATAACTTATGGGTCCTGGTGGAGTTTGTGGAAATTTGGTTATTTTACTGGAGCAAGGAAACATTGTTAGAGGGTTCCTAGGTTGTCTCCATAATTATAAAGTACATTGATAAAAAAACAAAGAACCTAAAATAGTCAAGTGATATGGTGTAGTATTTTTGGAGGTCTAACATGAGGGTAAATATGGAATACAACTTGAGCTTAGTTGAAAAACTGCCACATATTTTTTTACACAAAAAGATAAAATTAGAAATTAGTTTAACGCAGAAGTCTATTTTATAAACGTATAGCTTAGGTTTGGTGGAGTTCCCTACAAGTAAAATTTTTAAATATATAATTTTGTATATATCTGTGAATCCCCAATGAGAAATCTTGATAGAATCTTTTACACATACATATTAGGTAACACCTGTAATTTTAAGGCTTTAATGACATGTTGCCGTTTTCTCACATCACCCCACTAAAGGAGAGCTTCAGTAGTATTCCCAAGTTTGAGTGATACTTGAAGATAGTTTTTTATGATTGACTTTTTATGGGAGGTGTGAATGGTACCATCCAGAAGCTCGAGGGGCCCAGAAAGCTCATTTGATCCCAGGAGGTCTCTTGGCGGGTGCAAGAGGTCAGTTGCCAGGAATCAAAATGACACACTCATCCTCCCCCTTATCATTGGAGTCCAAAGTAATTTGTAAATAAACTATAGTTGGAAGACAATGCTTGGGACATTGTCATCCTCTCTCTTGAAGGATAATAGGCACCACAACCCACCAAACTAAATTTTAAGTTGAAATAATCAAACCATAGGGTCTCCTAAGGACTTTATGTATATTTGACATGCAAAGTTGGTCAATAGGAGCTTCATCAATACTTCAATGAAAAAAGCAAATGTTAAATTCTGGAATCTTTTCTTGAGTGCTAGAAGGTTCATCCATAAGTTAAAGGTTTGAGGAAGCCACCTTTGTATACTCAGCCTCTATCACCTGGAGGGTAAATCTCAAAAATACAATTTTAACTCTCATTATTTGTCTATTACATGTTTAGTTGCAAATTAATGGAATAGCACTACCTAACTTCAAGTCACATGTGCGGAACCAAGGATTTTGCTATCGCTGGTAGATCAGTTGGTGTCTGATATCATCAGGTTGAAACAGGGGCATGCAAGACCAAACTGGCATATTGTCAACTTGTGTCCCAGTATACCTTGAAATACTTTGGTGATTAATTAGATACAAAGCAACAGTGTAAATGAGCTAATAGAGTTGCTACGTCCATACTTAATTAAAATAAACATTAAATTATATGAAAAGCATAAAAAGTTTAAGTGAGATGGTATTTTTACCTGTGAAGGACAACATTTAAGTGGAGAGAGCCAACTTGGGCTTATTTAAAATCATGGCCACATATCTACTATATGTTAAAGGTGGGTGACATGAGGATAAAAATGCACTTACTAATGTTGACATGGGAAATTTAAATCACTGTTAAAGGAGGGTAAGTCCTGGTAAACCTTAAAATGCAGCATTCTAATAGGCCAGAAACTCTATGGACCGCCTTACTATCTTCTATATGATTTTAAGCATTGGTGCTCACCGCTAACAAAGTCATATATCGTCACCTGACAAAAGTTTATCTACTAGGATTAAACTTGAGAGGCAGTGGTCATTAAGTCCATACTCTGCCAGTGAGGAACCCTTGCGTCATGGCTACATAACTAGATACACTGAAAGTCAATATCATATAATTTTAACTGTGGAAGCCTAATAAATTCCAAATCAATTAGATTTGATTGAGTGCCCTACAGTTTAAGCCATATTTATGATTTTGAATTCATTCAAGATTTTCTAAAAGGAAACGTCAAATTTTAAACCATCATAGGATATAATTCCCTTTTTATTTGGAAACTTTAGTATGTTTATTTACAAATTAATTGGCTTTTTAAACACCACATTATTACTTTGTAAGGTTTAATCCAATAAAGGTTTTAAGGAATGTGGTTTAATTGTTAAATTCGCCCTTGGTCTCATATAACCTTCTTCATCTTTAGGAACAGTAATTTAAAAAGCCTTTAACTGAATCATAGGCTTCCTAAGAAGCCATAAGATCATTGTAGAGAAACTGGGTAATCAGATGTAAGGGTAAACTCAAAATTTAACCCCTAACTTTTTATTAAAACTAAGAGAACCATGTTTACTATATAAACAATCCCTTGTAACTGAGTAAAACTCTATTGTATCTTCAAGAGCAGTTATGCTTCTAGATATCATAACAATGCACCTTTAGTATTTTTATAACACATGCTTTATTATATGTATCATTGGCAATAGGACAATTTCCTTGTCAGCATAAATAACAACTTTCCATACCCTATGTAAAACATATCAGGATAATTAGTTGAGTAATTCTATACTTTTACCTTATATAGTTGAGGTGCAGGGTATATGGTAAGAAAAGTTTAATTTTGGACTTACTCCTTCCCCACAGTGTTAGGTTATTTGATATTGCCGACCCAATCGCTTTTTATGGTCATAAAAATACTAGGTGGCGGCATTCCATACCTAAGAATGTAGTGATACTAACATTAAAGCTAGAACTTTATAAATAAATGACGAGTATTAAAAAGTTGCTATATTAAATAAAAAAATAAACTTACAAATAATGATTAGTCTGATAAAACTAAAATATAAATTTATGTGCTAAGGAAAAAACTTTTCAATATCAGAAATGACATTAGTTAAAGTTTGATTGTGTTTAGCAGTGATAATGAGCTTATAACTTTACCATAGGATAAAGGGTAAGAAGAATATACAATATCTAACTTATTAGTATTTAACAGAGATATTTTAGAAATGGTTTGGTATTGTAATTTTATGCGGTATATATTCAATGGTATACCAATGCATATTTTATTAGTGGCTAAATAAACTTAGATTCTTTATATAGTAGAGGTAGGAACCATTTTAACTACAGGTAAAGTACAATTTATTCGAGGTACGCTGACCAGGGGATGGACAGTACTGAATCACAACACTCAAAATGACAAAACAAAACTACTAACCAGGTGGGAAGCAGAAACCGCTAACCCACCATGGCAGAGGGTGAGGAGGGGTTGGGGGGTTGGTTTTCAGAAAGACCCGCCTCAATCAAGGGATGTTGGTTACAGTACTGGATCAGAGCAGAGAGCCAGGGTGTTGGGGCATCTACACAGTGGGGGTGGAGGTCAGCGTAGTAGGAGTTTTCCATTTCCTCATCCAAATAATGATGGGAAAGTGTTTCAACAAAAGCTGTGAGGAGAACTTCATCTTCTTTGCAGGCTTCAGGAAGTTATGTGAAAAGGGAGATACTGTGTTGGGTGATTTTGGCTGAGGGGTTGAATGAAGCAAGCGTTGTGACATTCATAACAGTAACTTCAGCATCATCAAATAGTTTCGAGATGTCACTGCAGGGAGATTCAGGGAAGTCAGGGGGGAAGAAGAGGGTGGGAAGGCCATGCTGGAGCTGAGCCACTAACTGGGACACCTCAGTGTGTAGTTTTGGGCAATGATGAGAGGCCACCGCAGCTAAGGCGAGCTGGTGGTCACTTTGGAAGGGGGCTGTATTGGGCAGAGGAGCAAAATGGTGAGGGGTAGGGGTTTTATTGAAGTCAGGAAGGAAAAATTCTGCCCAACCATAATCATCTTGGCAGAGAGGTTGACCTGTATGCTTACTAATGAGGACTTTACCTGATTTTTCAGTCTCAGTCAATAGATCCCATGAAATTTTGGTTCACTGGAATAGTGGCATTCAAATTTGGGTGGGTGGGATTGGGCGAATGGGTGGCTGCTTGGGTGCCAATGGTGGTCCAAGCATTGCTCTGATTGGCTGGGGTAGATTTAGGTGGGAGAGTGATGCTGGAAGTTTGGGGGGCTGATTTTCCATGTGGGCCCACTGAATGAGATTGGAGGGTGGGAGGGGGCAGAAAAGTGCCCCATACTGAACCTCCAGAGGGGGCTCAGAAGCCGCAGCAGCAGACTTGTCCTGAGGGCACACTTTTTGCATGGTTGAAGCCAAAGCAGAGGGAACAAATCTGCCTACCATTATCAACCTGAGCCCAAAAGAAATGATCAGGTGCTGTAGCCACACTAGCGCAGGGTGGGATTTATTGGTCCATGGTAGGGTGGTGTGGTATGATGGTGGCTGTTGCACGAGGAGCAACAAGGCACTCCACACCAGATGGAATAGCAAAGATGAGGTTGGGCTGAGTGCCATAAGCCATGAGCCCCGCGACCAACTGGTCATACAAAACCTGGGGTGGAAGGTGGGATGGGAGATTTGCAAAGGATACCACCAGCATGGTGTCTGAAGGGAGGGGAGTATGGGTTGTGGGAATGGGGTTTTTTTATAAATTAAAGGAGTTTGTGCTGCCACTTCAGCATCCTCCTCAGATTAGAACCCAATGTCAAAGTAGCCCTTAAAAGGGCAGAAGTCTATAAAGCCAGCTGGCGCAAAGGCTGTAGTGGCTAGGTCAATAATTGCCTTATCAGCATATGGGAACAAATGCCCATAGTCCACTCTGAGGCAATAGCGAATGGCAGAGCGAGGGAGGGTGAGAGGATGGGGCGAGAAGGGTGGACGCGCGCCAGGTGGAGTGCTAAGTCCTGTGGGGGGACAAAAAGGTTGGAAGCAGTGGGTGGGCTGTTTGAGCCCATCTGAACGCGCTTGCACGTGGGGCAGAAAATGCTAGGTGGGGGTGCACTGCTGCCCCACACTGGGGTGTCAAGCGGTGGAGCCAAGGACATCAACGAATAGGTTTGGGCAGATGGCTGTGGATAAATAAAACTTAGATTTAGAATTTCTCAAAATTGACTTTGAGCAGTAAAAGAATAACTTCAGCTAAAGTAGACTTTTCAATTTAGTTTATCTTTGAGGAAAGTTATCAGCTTATGAAGTTATATTTTTTATTTTTTTTGGATAATTTATCTTAATTGCGTTAAGCAACTAGTCGATTTTTAATGACATTCATATTGATTAACTCTGGTACTTTAGTTTATGTTGGATGAAAAATTAGAGGTAGACCATCTAGTACTAAAAAAAAGAAAATTAGAGGTAGAATTAGATTGAATTTAAAGATAAACTCTATAATGAGTAAAGTTAAAGTATATTGATATTTTTGTATGCCTACATTATCCAGCTATTATATTTATCTCCTCATTATTTTTTCTTGTCCAATTTAATTTTTCTTACAGAGAAGCAACATTATGTTCATTTGTTATTGGTATCTGATAACTATAATTTGGAGCTATACTCAGATGAAACGTTAGTAAATTGTTATTAATGTGATTTGATTCCTATAGTAATGCCTATTAATTTTTCATTAGGTTTATCCCCAACAATGCTAATAAACAAATTTGGTTGTTAGGGTATTAATAAAAAACTAACTTTCTTTAAAGCAATAAGGTTATGTTGCCAAATGATAAGAATGATTGGTTACTGAGCGTTAGCAGCACTTTTTTAGCATTAATTAGTAGATTGAGCCTTGGTGGCATAGCCTACTATAAATGGGTAATTGGACTTTTAACTAAGTATGGTTGGTAACTTTTAGTGGTTGATCTGATAACGTTGGTTAAAGACATTGGAACGCGTTACTTGGAAACCTACATAGGAAGATTTTTAATTTAATAGACAATTAATGTTGACTAGTTGGATGGAAAAAAGAAGAGTTGATTAATAGTTGATACGACGCTTCAGGGTGAGTTTATTGGTAATGAATGCCATAAATGATAAGGTCTTAACCAAAGGGTTGAGCACCAATTTTTTTATATGAAACCCCCTTAAATTTTCAATAAAAAGACCTTTATAGATCATAAAGTTTCAAGTATATTATTTATCTATCTCTGTTAGAGAAGTTGAAAGGGTTAATTGACCTTGAGAATTATCTCAAGAATTTAGTAATACTATACCTGTGTGGCTTGGAACCACTTATAAAGATGAATAGACTGACTATTTGTCTCCATATACTCAGCAATACTCTCTATTCTTACATTAAGAGTCAGAAGCTGTTTATTTAACTTAACAAGAGAAGTTTAAACAGGTGAATTTGATAATTCTTTAATCTACCTCAATGCACAAGAGTAGTTTTATACTTAACTAGATAATTTTCCCAGCTTAAACTGGGTATATAATTTCTCATATAACTCTAATTGATTGTTTAGTTTATATAATGTTAGATGGCCATCACTAAGTTTAGAAATTATTAAGCTATTAAATTACCCAATCACCAATCACTAGGCAAAAATACTAAACCTATTGAATCAAAAAAAGACCAACCACTCAGCCAAAATCAACTGACCTATAAGAAATAAATAAATCATCAAACAATTAAACAAATCAATTTAACTATCAAATTAACAAAAAATTACCAACCACTCAGCTAAAATCAATTAAACATTATAAAACAACAAAAACTACCGATTTTAAATCAGAATCTATGATCCTATTAAATTAAACAAATAAGACGAAACACTCATCTGAAATGATATCTCAATTATCATTGTAAACTTATATACTATTTTTAATTTTATATATACTTTTATTAATAGTATTATATAGTTATATTCAAAAATGACTATGACCACTACCAAAATTAATAAAGTATGTGTTAAGTTTGGAGAATTTTGGTTCATTTGTTTAGGAGTTTTGTCTCATACAACAAATATCGATAATAGTTTTGATTTATATAGAGTTTGGTACATCGGGGATTTAAGGTACTAATTAGGAGCTAAGAGAATTGCCTAAGGAATAGTTCAATCAATTGATAACAAGTATCACATATTATGGCACTGATGATTAGTGCAGATGAAATCAACCTACAAATGTTAATAGTGAAAATGGGTTGAATACAATACTGTTAAGATGATTGAAATTAGTATAGCAACAATGTTAGCCAATTAAATTGTTGAGGTTGTAATATTTTCTATGAACTTATCCCATTTGATATCATCTGATTCGTTGTAAAAATACGGCTGTTGCACATTTGGTAGTAAAATTATAATTTAAAGTCAATTGTCTAGGGCAGTTTAGTTATAATTAATGATGTTGACATTAACAAATTATTTAGTCATTTACCATCAGTGGATGTCAATTTGGAATATCATTGAAAAGAAACAATATAAGCAAATTTAGTGAAAATATTTGGAACATGCTCAGATTTATGTTGAGATTAACAACCTTCACTAAAAGGACGAAATTTCAAATGTATCAAACAGGTAACTTTTAGGCAAATGATTATAATAAATTATCAAAGTAATGTTATTATTACTAATCAACCTCTTGCACTATAAATTAATTAGCAGAAGCGTGTGACCATCTCGCCCAAAGCAACTCCAAACGAGTTTTAATTTTGAATTTCTAACCTCTTGCGCTATAATGACTGCTATACGCGTCGTTATAGCGCAAAAGGTTAAATGAGATTGCTGAAAGGGTGGTTGAGTTTGGTTATATTGATCGATGATAATTAATTATGGGTCTGAATCTACACTTGTCAAATAGGTAGAATTTTAGGAAGATCACCCGAATTAAATTTTGGTTGCCGTTTCTTTGGTTGTTTGCAAGCTCATAAGGGTGGGTAGGGAAGAGAATTATTATTGATGGGCTGATTCAACATGATTTTTACCAAAAGCTACATAGCTTCGCAGTAGAGTGGATAGCATAGCGGGGTGGTTCCTGCTCCACTCTGGGTCGGGGTTTGATTGAAACTGGTTCGAAACCAGCAGTCTAAAACTCTCGGCGTGGTATATTTGTCCCAAGGTCGACCCGCCTCGTTTACTTTTTATATACCTTCGCAGCAGGCGTTAGAGTACTGCCAGTACTTGACCCACGCATGTGGCTTTAATGTTCAGATTCGCACCTAAGAACCAAAGACCATCTACATTGTATGCTCTCGCGAGAGGCACCAGAATTGAGAACCCACCCCACTAACACCCCCATTCAAACCTCATAAAGGTGCTCCCACAAGTCGAAGTTGGTTCTCTGCCAATTCAATAAAGGGTCGGAATTTTGGTATGAGAAGACAATGGTGCACAACCATCCCACCTTTTACGATAATGACATGTTTCCACAAACTATCCCACATACCACCTACCCCACTAGACTTTACTCTCATCTCAAGTCTTGCCTCCTCCCATTTTGAATTCAAGTGGATGAACTTCCCCCTCCACCTGGCCCTTACCAAGGTCATGGGTGATTTACCCCATGATCTTCAAATTCAATGCTTTAAACTTCATTGGGTTGAGCTTAGCATTAAACTAGTCTCAATATGTTCATTTAGTATAACTGTACTTATATTATTTAAATTAATTTAAATTAGGGGTTAAAAATCTATCTCGTTTTCTCAGAAATAGTTTTAAACCCTCGTTATTAGTTAAAGTTTTATATGTAAGATTTATTTGCATCAATTTAGTTATATTGTGAGTCAGATGAAAGTTTATTTTTAATTGTAAAATCAATTACCAATTAATCCTCTACCACTGCCTCCCGAGTTCGATCCCGGTGATGGACTTTGGGTAGGGGACGATTTTGACTGTGTTGGTTTTGCGCGCCAATGCCCCGAACTGAGATAGCAAATAGCAAAGGCGGTTCATGGAGTTCCTGGCCTATCATACGCTGCGCATGGAGGTTTTCCGGGTTTTATCCTCCTTTCCCATTTTCTTCACTTCCCTAATCGGTGCGGTATCGTCCCCAGGTCGGCCCACCTCGAATAAAATTTACAAAATCAATTACCACTTAATAAAGAACTTAGTTTATCAATGAGGTAGGTGATAGAACCATAAATAGCTCCCAGACCAAACCTAATTTAGGGCAATAGTACTGATTATAAGAAGTATCTTATTAATTTTATATGATTAATCAGTAATATTCATATGTGCAGTTGGACTAAGTTTTAGAAATAAATTAATAAATTTTGGAGTGCATTTAAGTAGCATACAAGTGATTGTTTAAAGACGGATGATTAACCCTCTCGTAATAAACTTGATAACATTTAGGTTGAGTGGTGAATTGTGCCACTGGAGCATCTAACACTTTATTATTTTTATTTTAGAATTATAAATTAGATACTAGTCATGATAGGGTATTTTAAAGTTTAGTACAATAAAATCTAAATTGCATAAACATTGACTAGCTTTGCACTTCTGGAGCATATCAAACCGAGTTGAAAAATTGTTTAATAAAAGATGAAAAGTTAGCTAAATAAGGTTCAAGCAAAGCAAAAAAATTTGCTGATTGGATTAAATATTAGTTACACCGCATGAATAGAAAAGTTGGTCATTCAGTAAAGCGTGTCAAAGGTACTATTTAATCCCACAAAAAACTTTAATAAACTTTAATCTAGCTGGCGTTGAAGCCATTCTTAATTGGCACGGAGCAGAGCATAATCTAGTGATGTTATACATATGCAAATCTATCCATGATTTGTAGATAGGTAACCAATTCTAGAAATATCTTTGCTTCATTTATCTAAGTTGCATGGTTTATTTTTATTTTGCTTCATTTGAGGTGATTTATCATATAAACCATGATACCCAACTTAGTAGAGTGACGGAAGTGAAGCAGCCTTGTTATCTTTTATGAAAACATGGTTTAATCTTCCAACAACTTTTACTATAGTTATATTAAAATCTCAAAAATATCTGTCTATTGTTACTAAATTTATAAAACATCAAGATTTAAAATATATAGAAAAAAATTCTGTAAAATAAAATAAAAAGATAGTTTTTAGGCTTATATTAGCAAAAAAGCTTGCATGCCAGTATAGTATCAGTGTTAGATATCAATTTGGTAATAATACTAAAAGAACTTATGTTAAGTTAAATTAATAATATCATAAATTTTTAGATAAATGATGACTACTTAGAAGAACTTGTTTATATATAGTAACTATTTTGAAAAGCAAGACAGCATATTAATGTCTACTAGCATTCAGATACCTGTGCCCCACTAAGGTGTTTATAGCTTACCAGATGATTTGAATTGTCATTAACTGACTTTGATTTTAGATTTTATATTACAGATAACCACCAACCACTTGGCTAAACCCATTGACATTGATTTGACCAAATTTCACCAACTACTCAACCAAAACCAATTGCCCTATCAGTTAATAAAACCTATCAACCACTCAGCTAAAACTAATTGAACTTATCAAATCAACCAAAAACCACCAACCTCTCATACAAAACCAAAATATATAAAATCAACCACATTACCAACTGTTTACCACTATTATTTATATCTATTGAAGTAACCAAAATTATAAGGTTTTACTTTATTAAAAAGCTCTAGAGTAAAGATATAATTTACTATTATTATATAAGATAGCATTTTTTGCTCATAAAACAAAGGAATGTGTAAATAAAAAACTGACATTGAGATGCACATGGACCCCCTTCTGACCACCTATATTAATAATTATAAAGCTTTGCATGTCAGTTTTGTTTGGGCATTGAATGCACACACAACCACTTTCTTTTGTTATTATAGACTAGCTAATTTGCCCAGCGTTGCTTGGGTTCATTTTATTTTTATATGCTAATTTTTATTTTTTTAGAATCAACCAAATTTATTATAACAATAGTAATAAAACCACCTGACCTATGTTGGTTCTTTTTTTAGTACTAGATGGTGACCTATGTTGGTTCTTCCATTGGATAATAATCTTGTTCCATATATGCTTGTTAGATGTCTTGTTGTTTAGGAGAAGATGTGGAACATATACACATACAATTTTAGCATTAAAAATATTATAGAACTAGCCCCTATTGAACCGAGCAATAGTAATTAAAATATTATAGAGCTAGAGATTCCAAGTATTTGTTAAATCTTGATCTATAAAACACAAAGTTATGGCGTATTGCTCAGAGGTCAAATTTAGTTTGGCTTTTTTGAGACCAGATGATTCTAATAAGATATTTTTAGCTTTTGTATTGGAAGATGGCCTTCATTAAGTTCAGTAAACAAGTAAACTTCTATGTTGAATTAAACAGGTAGCCACCAAAATGCTTAACCTAAATCCAAACTAATGGGTGATCTTGATTGCTATCATACTATTTAGCCTATAAACAGTTAAGTTCTCACACCATCATATTAAATTTATATATATATTAGTTCTTTAAACCCTATAGGACCAACAAGTAGTTAATTTTCACTTATCTATGTTGGTTCTCTCGATGCATTGTATAATTGTACCAATTTTTGTTATTATTGGTTAAGCAGTTTAGGAGAAGATGTGGAACACATATACATTAATACTGTGCTTTTTCTATATTAAGATACTTTTTAAATTTAAATTTATTGCGGGGAAGGCTGACCATGGGACGGACACTTCCAAATATGACTCAGATGAGACAAAACTTAGTACCAGGGGAGGCACCCCAGAGAAGCGATGCTATCTCTTGTTGCCAGCGGGAACGCCACTTATGGGAAGGGGGAGGGAACGTGTGTAGGGGGCGTAGCCACTATTGAGCACGTGTGGAGGAAGGGGTCTGATTTGATGAACCAGACTGGGAACCAGGAGGAGACCAGCTGTTGGCGACGTGGTGGGAGATATCCAAACATCCACGCTTGAAAGTGATCCACCAAATGAGACCGGAATCTGTGGACAGCTTCAGGGAGGGTGGGGATGGATCCAGCGATGGCATCCAAGACAATTGTGTGGATAGTCCACATGGCGATTGCAACCACCAGAGCACGAAGGGAGGGTGGGAGGGGAGGCCATTGATGAAGCAAACATATCTCTTGACAGACTGAAGGGATGTGTTTGATCCTGGCCTAGCAGACGTTGGACTTCGCGCCATATTACTTTAGAGGTGGGGCACTTCTCCAGGCGGTGAAACAGCATTCCATACTGGCCACACACGACACAGGATGAGTGTAAAGCATTAGAGCGCTCAGCTGTACGATACACCCACCTCAGGCAGCGCCACACATGGGAGCGGACTTGAGGCTGCAACAGAGGATGGTGTGCATATTTCCAGATAGTCTTTTGGGTCTCAGTGGAATAAGGGATGTCCATCATGTCCAGGTAGTCCACCCTGGATAGGACTTGGGGTCGAATGGGGATCACGCCATCATGGATGGGTAGCCCCTGTATCTCTTGTGTGAACTGAGGAGAGGGGCGGCCTCTTTGGGTTGTATGTCCACTAATATGAATTCTCCACTCTGCGCTTCGCATGGAGAGTAGGATTCATTTTTATTAGGTTTTGGTCCCGTGAGGACCTGTGGCTGATGTGTGTGATGCGAGGTATTTCATCAGGGAGTGGGGGTTTGATGGATTGTTGAGGCCCAAGGCTCGGGAGAAGTTGGAGCGGGCCGCGCGGGACCAGTGTTGGGATGGGAGTGTAGGAGCAGTGACGGCTGCAATCCAGGTTCCCAGGATCTTGGCGGCATGGGCTTTGAAATCAAGTAGGCCCATGCCACCATGATGATGAGGGCCAAACATGACCTCTAGCTGTACTGGTGGAGGGCGGCCTGACCAAAGCCAACCTTGTAGCAAAGCATACAGGGATTTGAAGAAGCTTGGGGAGAAGGAGATGGCGTAGGCTCTGAACCAGACTTTGGATAGGAGCATAGAGTTGGCAAGAACAACCCTGCCAGTGAGGGTAGTAGGGTGGGCTCTGAGAGAGGCGATTCGCTTTGTCACGTTGTCCAGTATATGGCACTCCATTACTGCTGACGCATATCCACCTGCCTTCAACCACACGCCCAGATGGCGTACCGGTCCTATGGTAGGTCGTGGCACAAAGGGGAGCACCAGTGGAGCGGTGTGTTTTGAGTTAGTAAGGCGTGGACGTGGGTGAGCAGATGGGCTGGGTTGGGAACTACTTGCTGGGGCCCAGCAGTTCTGAAACTGACCAAGGAGGATGATTTCGGTTTTGGAGGCGTTCAGTGCCACGTTGCTTACCCAGGAATATTCCTGGATGAGGGCTTCAAGCGCGCGTGCATCTTTGTTATTAGACACCCCCACCACACAATCATCTGCAAATGCCATCATCTTGACTGGGGTTTGCCTGGCACATGGACCCCAGTGAGTTGGGCATTCACATTTCGCAGTAGTGGGTCAAGGCTGAAGTTGTATAAGAGTGGGCTCAGGGGGTCCCCTTGTTGCAGGCCCCTTTGAGGATGGACTACTTCCGTTAGGAAACCTGGGCCGCGCACTGCCATTGTTGCAGATTCCGTGAGCAGCATCACCCAGTTAATGAAGCGGGGAGGTAGGTTTGAATTGTTGGAGGCAGGCCCTAAGGTATTCCCAGTTTACTCTATCATAGGCCTTTTGTTGGTTCAAGAATACAAGTGCCCCAGAGGCTGTGGACTGACACACATTAGCCACAGAGTGCACGTTATCCCAAATCGACCTTCTGGGGATGAAACTGAATTGTTCTGGAGAGATGGTGGCAGATGCTACAGTCCCTAAACGGTTAGCCATGAATTTTGTTAAAATTTTGGTGTCTGTGTTTGTTAGAAAGAATGGGGCGCCAGTTGGCTAAGTCTAGCCTATCCCCTTTCTTGAAGAGTGTGACCGTAAAGGCCTCATGTCCTCCTGGTAGGAGGCGCATTTCCAACAGGCTTTCGGTTGAGTGAGGCTAGCAGCAATGGGGATATATATTTAAAATATTTTTTGTAGAACTCATATGGAATGCCATCTGGGCCTGGGCATTTTCAGTTTGGCGCACTGCGAATGGTAGTCCATAATTCATTCGGAGTAATTAAATTCATTATTTCTGGGTATCAGAAAATGGTGCAGATATGAGCTCTGTCAAGAAATTCCGCCATTTCGGCCAGCTGAATTGGTTCAGCTCGATATAACTCGGAGTAATATCTTTGCGTTTTGATTGCCACTTCGGCCAGTGTGTCCACAATAGAATTATCCAATCTTCACACCTGTGTGCAGGCCACGCTCTGGCGTGGTGCAAACATTTTTTTGAAGAAGTATGCGGTGCACTTGTCGCCTTTAGTGATGCGTGTGGCCCTGTATTGGACACAAACCCAATGTTTGTGTTGCCTTTCAAGTGCGTTGAGGTGGGCTGCTGCCTCCGCCCACTTCTGGCCCTAAACAGGGCTATATCCTGAGGCTGGAATGTTGGACTCCAAGTGGGCCAATTCTGCCAGCGTGCATGATATAACCACCGATGTGGCTTGTGAGCATCTGGATGAGAGATGGCGATAGTGGCGGATGGTGTCTTCTTTGAAAGTTGCCCATGTGGAAATGGGGTCCACACAAAATGGTGCAACAAATGATTTTGCCAAAGTTGCTTCTTCCACCCACATAGAAAATCCTGGCGACGCGAGCTCTGGGGGGTGGATTTTGCACCAATGTGGGGCCTTTACAACTGTGACGGGTAAGTGGTTTTTATCGAGACCAGTCGGTGGTCGGAGAATTCCATTTTCGTTGTTTTGAAGTGGGAGATGTGGGGTTGGAATTTTGCCAACACTAGAATAAGGTTGATGCAGGTCATGGACCTTAATTGGCCATTGTGGACGTGGGGACGCGTCATATTTTCGAGCAGTGGGGCATGTCATGGCAGCGCATCCATTAACCCAAGGGTGGCTTTTAGAACACGTAGTTCTACGTGACCCTGTGGGGCATGGGGTGAGGGCGGCCACTGGTCCATTGGTGAGGTTAGCCAACAGTTCATGTCCCCAATTAGGAAAGAATCGGGGGGTAGCGGGAGGGATTTGACTGACAAGAAAAATCCCCAATGCTCTTGTGCACCGTTTGGGGCGTAAATGTTGATGATTGTGTGTGCAACATCAGCCCATGAGAAGGTGACAACAAGCATTCGGTCATTTAGGAATGTTTCTGAAGATGTAAATTTGAAAAAATTGTTTTTCTGAATTAGCACCCCACAGTGCTTCAACCAAAAGGATAGGGATGGTAGGAGCATTATTTTCCAAGCTTCCTCGGAACCTTGTGGACAGTGGGTTTCCTGGATGGCCAGGATATCCATGGGTAAATTGTTTTGTAAAAAAACTCAGTTTCCTAGCCTGGGATGGGGAGGCCTTGAGTCCGGCGATATTCAGCATCCCTAGAGTGAAGGTTTCCCCCATTGCACCTTAGGTGCGAGGGGGTGGGCCCCCTGGCCCACCAGCCTCTTCCAGGTCCCCACGGGCTTTCACAGCAGTGCAGGGTATTAGCAGCAACGCTATTGGGGTTTTTGTTAATTTTTGTGGAAAGAGTCACGTTGGCTTTGGCCTTCACTTTTTGTTTTCCTGACATCGGAGGAATTTTTTGCGGTGCGGATAAGTTTGGTGCACCATCGAGTGGGGCAAAAAATTTTTTTTCAGTTGGGATAGGTCCCAAGTCAGTTTCAACTGGGGCTTGGGTGCAGCAATTGGGTGAGATCGAATCTCCCATCAGATCCTCAGATTGAGTGGCCCGTTCAGCATGGGCCTCCCAATCTGATTGGGTGATGGATTCCTGAGTTGCTTCCACCACGAAGGTCTCCATATCCTCCTGGCGTTGTGAGTGTGGGATGGTGGTGGTGACCTTGGCCGCTTCCTTGGCTGCGGTCCTATGGGCCTGCTTAGCCTTCTTCCGCTCCTGCGGGGAGATGGGCTTTACCAATAGGTAGCAGCCTTGTGCTCCCCATGGGAAAGCCTCCTTGGTGCTTGCGGTTGGTTCATAGTGCACCTCTCCGCTGGCTATGGCCACTGAGGGGTGCTCTTGGAATGTGACGCCCTCTTTGATGGGGCACACATGTGCCTTATGGCCGAACACATCACAGTGGGTGCAAATGGGGGGTGCGCTGTCCACGGTTACCCAGAATGGGTGGGTGGTGTGCCCTGCAATATCAATAAAGGTGGAGTGCGGGATCTGGGTTAGGTCCTTCACGATCTCCTCAGTTGGGGTCAGAACTGCGATGGCTTTGCCGGTGCACAGGTGTGGCATCAGTGTTAAACATTGCATATCGAAAGATTGTATCTCGCCATATATGGTGAGACCATCTTTCAGGTGTTGCTCCAAAATGTCACGTTTTACCGTAGTAGGCAAAAATTCAAACGTGAGGAAAATTTGGTTTGATTTTGTCCATCTGGTGCATTTAGTTTCGATGACCCATTGCCCTTCGGGGAGGTTGACCACTATGTGCACTGCTGCAGCCTCGTCTGCTGCTATTTTGCTTTCTAACCTAGGTCCAGCCAACTGCGCAACATGGAGTGAGGTGCAACGTACACCGCAGTCAGGAAAATTTTGTGTACATCTTCACAAATTTTTTCCCATAGGGCCGTTTTTGGATATCCAGATACACACAGACTCCGAATTCCACCGATGAAAGTGGCTGGGAATGTGACGTGTTGATGTACTGGTTGCATTGTGCTTGCCATGCGAGTATCTCCAGGGAAATTGTGACCGCCGGTTTTTTTAGATTTTTTTCTATTCCGCCAGATTCTCTGGGGCGTTTTTGAACGTTAGAGGCCGTGGGCCTTCCGCCTGCTCCTCTTGCCTTGCTTGCCCAACTGCTCCCAGACATGGGCGCAGACTAATCCCCTCTATGAGATTATCAAACTAGATTTAGTCTTGAATTGAATGGGTTGCAAAAGTGTTTGCAACGAGAAAGAAAAGTTTTATATTAAGATACTTTTAAGTTATAATATCATAATAAAGTTACTATAACCTCACAAGGAATGCATATCCTATTATAAAGTACATGTTGAATTTTTGTATCCATCTTGATTAAATAAGCATCTATAACAGAGCATTCTTAAAAGTTTTAGACTTTACTAGCACATTAATTTTTACAATATATCTACTATATATGATCATAGAGACATAATAAGTATAAATTACATAATTGATCTAGTAGATGTGTCACCTCTATATTATTTGTATAAAGTCAACCTGTGGTGTGAGGTATTGCTCATGTCAGCGCTGATAAATCAAAAGGAAAATATAAATTAGACTATATATTTTGTCATTACAGTTTAGTATAAGTTTGATTATTCTTTCAAGAATGATACTAATCCTATTGTGGCAATACATGAACCAATTGCTTTAGTAAAATGAAACATACTCATAAAGTTTATTTTATTTGTCATAAGTTTAATATGGTAATAGATTATAATTGAGCATTTTTTCTACTTTGATGAGCAAATCCACTAGAGGTTTATCATTCTCTTAAAAAGCTTGAGCTCCACTTATCATTCAAGCAGTGACGCTGATTTTTATGAGCTAGATGTATCCTATTTTTTGGTTTAAAAATTCTGTGCTTTTACTAATTTATAATAATGTTCCATCAATTCTTAATGGTATATAGGTAGACGATCAACCAAACCATTTTTAGTTGTAATCTATTAGTTTTTTTGCTCTAATTCTTAACTTGTTCTAACCCCAAAACAAATGTTAAAAAAATATTCTAAATGTTAGCTAGCTAGACTTTTCAGCATGCTTTATGATAATGACATTAGAGATATATTTAAACTTTATATTCCCCTAACTATAGTTATTCCCTTGATATGGCTCTGTTATGGATGTGTGGCATGTGTAATGATTTGCAGTCATATACAGATTCTTGTAAGGTTGAACTTAGGAAATCTTCTACACTAACAATTGCAATCTTATTTTTTAAAAGAGAGTTTATTGTCAAGTTGATTTTATTTTAGGGTAATTTAAATAAAATATATTTATATTCTGATAGATTTAAAGTTTAAGCTTACATTCCACCAGCTATCAGTTGTTGAGACACCATAATTTGCTAGTTTACAATAAATAAATTTTTATTAATTTGCATAACTCTTGCTGGGCTATCATTTATCAATTAAGGATCTGTTCCTTCTTCCTCATATGAAAAATCTCATTTATTTCCAAAAAAAATGTAGAAGCCTGTTCATGTTACCACATGCTTTTGTTTATTCAATCATAAAATAATACCTTTGCGTTTGTTTAACTATGGGTAACTCAGTCCCAACACGCCTCATAAGTATTAAATCCTTTAACACCATTACTTTGATATGGCGAATCTACACCATTCTTCCCACCAAATGCCTAGGCAACAGAGGACAGTTTGAGATTCCAGTGCCTCACACCTCAACCTGGTAGTTGGACGCCAACTATGTGCTGTTAAGAGCATATTACCATTAAGTAAATTTCCTCAGGTCCACACAGGTGATAGAGGCGGGGTTAAGCCTGCTTCTGCACCATGCCTTATCATAAAGCTTATGACCTTGTGCGATGGAACTCATAACTTGAGCAAATTTTATATACTAAAAATTAATGGGCGCGAATATTTGGGCACACCAAACTTGGTGGAATTCAAACTAACCATTTTGGTAGTGTTTCTGCCATCTTTTTTGGGAATTTGATGCTACCTTTTGATGGACTATTAAGGCAACAAGTCTCCAGTTTAGGCATGTATATGTCATATGACAAATTTTTATCAGAAACCTCTTTCATTACAATCTGTAGCCTTAAATTTTCCTTAAAAATATGCCGTCTAATATACAATTAATCTGGTTAATTACTTTATTAATATCATCACCTTCCTCTTCCATGGCTTGATGAGCTTACTTTCTGGAGGTATATAGGTCATTAAGGTTTATGGTTATGTCCTGTCAGTACCTCTTTTACCTTCTTTCCAATAATATCTACAAAATGGTCCAAAAAAGACATTGCTCACATCTAAAATTCTACTGTGTATGCTTTAGTTACTATTACTGTAATGTTAAAATTGCTGATACTTCTAAACTTTTTTTATGGAGCATTATAATAGAGTTAGGTTTACAATACTGTGACATTATGAAAACTAGTTAGCCAAATTAGTGTAATAACTAACACTTTTAACATTGTTGTTAAAAAAATAGATTAACTTCTAGCATTTAGATTATAATGGTTTATTTTGTAGCTCAAAACGCAACTACTAAAAATGCCAGTTTCTTTGACTTAATCTTTGTTTTTTAGCCTGTTTATCAGATGTAGAAGCTGAATTTTGAAATACTCTAATAGTTCTTTGACTTGATAAATATTCTATTACTATTAAATTATGACCATATGAGTTTTTGTAAGTCTTCATGACTAGCCCCTCCAGCTGAATAATAGCAATATCATTTGTCAGGTTTCCCTTAGATAGCTGCTTTCAGGTGTTTAAGAGTTTGAAAAATCCTAGAAATATACAATAAATTGTGGTATGCTCAGTACATAGCAACTGGTGAAAATGGGGGGTGAAAAGCTATATTAATACCTGCTTAGTTGGCACACAAGAAGAGCGCCTTTTAACTAAAATAATATGTAAAGGTAAGAAAGTATATTGATTAAATTATTTTAGTACTATTTGTAGGACATTATAGATCAGGGGGACAGTAGAGATGAAGATCTATAATGGGAAAATAGATCCTAGATTATGGTTAAATGAGGGAAGATCAAACAGATGTGATAATAGGGATTATTCAAGTGAAAAGCAAAGCTGTAAAACATAATCATTGGATCCTTAGGAGGGCAATTTTATTTTTACTATCACTTGAAATGTTTGCTCATAATTGAGCATAATTAATGGGAATCGCTTTGTAATCATTAAATTTAAATATAATAATAATTTTGGACCTTATATAAAATAGGTCCACTGGTGCACCACATATCAAATAAATAATAAGAGACATCTTAGTTACTACCATAACAAATAAAACAAGAAACCTAAGTTTGAGGCTTCACTCAGACTAAAGAAAATTCTAACACACTTTTAAAGTAAAAAAGGTCCAAGCACACAGTAGAACCCACATCCCAGATAAGCAACCTAGCTCTCGTGTTAGATGAGCAATGTGTGACTGCCATGACCCCAAGGATCCTCATTTTTTGCCCCCATTTCCTCTGCTACCTTAGTATAAATGGTTGAAGGGGTGTGCAGAGAGGTGGTCCAGTCAAGGGGCCTCTGGCAGGACCCTATAAATCATAATAAAATCCTGATCACTGAAAAATTACAAGTATTAACCAAATTTCATCCTACACCCCATATAAGCCCCAATATGTCTAACAAGTCAGATCTGGATATTCAAATACTCTGGATTGTGGATTAAACTTTTAGATTGTCCCATTTACCCCCAATGTTCACTCAATTATTTCCATTGATGGTATAAATTCTTAAAAACTGGTGATAATAGCTTACTTATCTAGATGAATAAGTTTAAGGTTGGTAGTATCCCTCTGAATTACTCTCTGATCCAGAGTTCACAATAGTTAAAATTTTACAACATGATCTAAGCTTTTGAACCTCTCTCCACTCATAGTACTATTCCCCACCTGGCCAATTAGTGGTTTACCTCAGAGGCTTAGCTTCAATACAATTTTCAAGCCACTCAATTCTCTTACCTTCATTATATATGCAACCATCCTCCAAATGGTAGGATGACAGTTTATTTAAGTTATCACCACTTTAAAGAACCCTACTTTTTTTTTAGTTGTTTACCATGAAATCTGTCATGGTTGAACAACTTGATAGTGGGAACCAACCCCAAGGATAAGGCTGGATGACAGGAGGCCCAGAAGGTGAAACTTCAGGATCTTCCTGACCTTAAGCACACGTTAGATTAACGCTGGGTACAAGCCAAGTATGCCCAGGTTGGTACTAATGAGGTTCAAAACTCCCAGCCCCTTGTGTAAGCCCAGGCGTTAAAACGGACAATCTACATAACAAACAAAGATGGTTTAATTCAGTTAATTGGCGAATGGGGTTTCAAAACCTGTTCAAGTTACAAAATTATGAGTTTGGGTAGAATACAGCTTCAATCAATCACTTGAGTGAAGGCAGTTTTGGTGTAACTTACCAAATTGGATGGGTGCATTTGCCTGTTGGAGCATCAAGGCTTGGGCCCACTTTCGCAGACCCATAATTACCCCAACTCAGTTTAAATATGTTTTTTGTGACCAACACTCCTTGTTGGTCAACTTATCCCAATAAACTTTCCTTTGTTTTTTACAATTTCTATTATGTTATTTTGGACAGTCCTGTGTGCGGACCCCTTTGAGGAGGTCTCATGCTATGTTAACAGATCTATTTTGAATATGATTAGTTTATCCTCTCGTGCACCATTGGGTCGCCCAGGTTCCCTCCAACCTGAAACTCTCACCCCTTCTAACCTGGTCACCGCATTGCTTTTAGTTGGTTATTCCTTATTATTATTGCACTATTCTACTTAAGCTATTATTGCTCCTGCACCCTCTTCTGGGCTTTGATACTTTTTGTACTGATGGATAGTTCCTGGCGTTGGCCTTGTGCACCGTGCACTACCACGCTGGGAACAGGAGATTTATAGACACTCTCCTTACAGAATCTGCCCTCTATTTTTTCCCCTAATTGTCTTAATAGTATCCAGAAATACATGCCACCATCAGCATAAACACAAAATGTTCATGGGATGGAAATTACAATTCACCAATTAATGCTTCTTTGCACTTTATTAGAGTTAAGAACCTGTATCTATTGACCCTGTCAGCCAATCCATTGCGCATGCTGTAGACACCATTAACTTTGAATTAATTAGCTAATATGCTACTAATTTGGAGTGATCTACCCAATTTATGATACCATAAACCCCAAGTTTATTCTTATATAACAACTAGAAGCCGCTAATATCAGAGGGGTATCTCTCTCTTTGCCTCTCCTGCCCATGGGTGTTGTCCCATTAAGACCCTTTGTTGATCCATCACAGTCTTCTGTCTAGTTATGGAAGACTCTGGTATGGTATTATACTGATTTTCTCCTCATTTAACCACCAGAACGTCTCACTACCAAGACATTAAGTCAGCTGAGCTCTTGGCATTCTGGGTCATTCTCTGTGAATCAACACACCCAGCCTATAAGGCCAGTCTTCTTTCAGTAATCTTTCGCCATAATAGCTCCCACTTTTTAAACATATATAATAGATATTCAGACAATTTCCTAGTTAGATTTCTACTTGATTTTTATTTTACTAGGTTTTTTATTGAGAAAACGCATTTCAAAGTCTCTGTTATAAATTATCTAACAAACGTAGATAACTAAGAGATCTAATTAAGCATTGAGCCATTCCAATACTCATATTTATATCAATAGGTTATATTTTCAATACTATACAAATCTAGAGCATAGTGATATATTTTATTCACCTTTTGTTTACAGCTCAGTTGCCTTGCTAGCAATAAATAATGATCAAGTAAATAGAAGTAAATTTACATTCTATAATATACTTATATTTGATATAAAAAATAGTATAGTGATTATATCACTACACATTTTTGTATCCTTCCATGATATAGTTTTATCTTAATGTGGTTTTTATAACCTTTTATCTAGCAGGCTAAGATTCCTTTAAAAGTACAATATTCTTAAATGTGCTTATATATTCTTTAACCTATGCAATTAATATCAAAACAAAGTTGACTCTGAATCTAGTATTGTAAAAAAGAATTAAACAAGTAATTTTGTTAGAGCACAGAAAAAAACAAGTACATATTTTGAGCTTGATCATGATAAATATAATATATAAATTCATAAATGGCGTATGAATACAATGTTTATATAATTTTATAGCTCTCTTAAATTTCTTGACTTAGAATAAAGAATTAAACATTTAAATAACAAATTCATATATAAAACTTTTGGTTTAGATAATATAGTATTTGTAAACTTAAAGTTTTTAGATGCTTCACCAATTGCACAGATACCTGATCAAGAAATAATCTCAAGTTTAAAATACATAAAAATTATTTTTACAGTTTGAAATAATTATAGTAACAATTTTGATAAAATCCGTAAATTTTAGCCATCATTATTTAATACAATTTTTTAGGTTACTGATAATAATGTCTTATCTGAGACAAATTTTACATGTTTAAATCTTTCCTAAAATTCTGTAAAAAGAAATAGATACTTGTTAGATTGGTGTATCCCTCCTTTAGGTTGGGACCACCTAGTGCTAAAAAAAGAAATTGATACTTGTCATCTTCTTTTTGGCTAGATGCTAACCAGCTTTTATAAGAATATTTAGCTATAATTTTTCAAAATAGAAATATAGAGATTTTATAATATTTTTTGCTGTGCTGCTTTGTTTATGGAAAATCCATGGGTCCCTTGATAGTTCATGTCTTCTTAAGTCACCGATATTCTTATAATGCATTGAGTATCTCTTGTGATAAGAAACTTATACTACTTTATATTCAGGTATAATAAAAAAACTATAAGTGGCGCACTTTTTACAATTAGCTTTAGGCACAAGATATGTTACCTTGTTTAGTAAGTAATCTTTTTACTGATCATTGTCTTTCATTGGTATATAAGATAATATAAGAATTTGGAGCTGATATAACAATGAAACTCCCAAACATAGCAGTTTTATTTGAGTTTGGTTTTGTTAAATTCTGAGCCAAATTGACTTTAAGGACTCTCAGATGAGGTTGTTTAAAAAGTGATATGCCTTCACAAAACAATCTTTAAGCTCATCATATCTTGAAGAATGGCTCTTGGGGACTTCCAAGAAGAGCTTAAAAGGTTAGGTTTACATCATTTCAAACCCCATTATATCTCTTGTGCCTTTCCCTTTTGGTTACACATATGCATGGCACGTTTTTATTGCTTTGGATAAAATCAGAAAAGGTTCGAGGAACTTACTAACCAAATAACAATTAGTCTAATTTTACATTATGCAAAACAAAATTCATAGCTTCTTGGCTTTTTGTCTTTCTTGCCAGTTTATTGTAATAAAAAATATAATCTACTTCTGGGATCTTGCCTCACAACCTATTTGTGTTTTATGTTCAAGGGTACTCAAATTATAAAGTTAGTTTTTTGAGTACATTGAAAATTAAAAATAACTCAAAAACTAATTGCATTTTGACATCATCAAATACTATCGAATGACGCCTCTTTTTATGCAATTGATGATTATTTAATTGCGCTATTTTTTTTAGTACTAGATGGTCCCAAAATTTAATTGCGCTATTTCTGATCATAACATAGAGATTTATTTGATTTATAATTTTTGTTAGTGTTTATCATCCATTATAAATTTTAATTTAATTTTAGCATTTCTTTTAATTTAGTTTTTAATACATAATTGTTTAAGGCTATATGAAAACTTAAAGTATATTAAGTATCAACAAAAACTACTAAAGTATTGAGTGACTGAAAAGGTGGCAGATGATATCTAGAAAGTTTATAAGCTTTTTGATCTATTTTATATCTCTTTAGAACCTATTTTTCATATAAATCTTATACTATCTATAATATAAAATCTTCTTTTCAGGTCTTGATATAATATGGTAAGCATAAAGATTTAAGGCTCTGTGTATACTAGATATGTTGACTTATATGAGAAATTTAGCAAAAAAAAATCTGAATCTTGAAGTAACATGGAAAAAATAAACCTTTTTATATAGCTAAAAGCTAACAGCAATAATATAAATATCTTGTTACTCTGTCCAGTTTGTATTTAAAGTTTTTGCAATATGTTTTAGAGATAAATCTTGCAATATTGGGATATATGCTAATGCACCATATTAATTTTGAGCATAATACACATAAAGAGACAAGGTTAATCTTTTTTGCTGGTGATTATGCGTTGGGTTCCAATGGCACTAGTGAATTATCACTTTATTAAATAAGGTTATGTATAAGACAGTGACATTAGAAAACACAAGCAAAACTTAATTATAAAAGGTTTTACTAAAACAAAAGAAATAGTGCACCATAGTATCTAATACTAACAGTGCCTCAAGGGCTTGCAGTGGGTTGATATAGATAGTGTTAGAATTTTGATTACATATAGTAAAAACTAGATCCCATTTATAAACGCAGTCTCCTTGATATGCTCATTGAGAAAAATTTGTTCTATTGGCGCAAATATTTGATAACTTAACAGAAAAAGGAATTCTAGTCTTTAGAAGAATAATTGGAAGACAGGGTCACTTAGACATTGGCCTTGGGTAAATCACATCATAATACCAATTAAATTATTAGAACTGAGACTCAAACAAATGACCAAAAAGAATATTAGTAAATCTATTAATGACAATAAACTCTGGCGCAGGGAAAATTAATTGATAATAAATAAAAAAGTAATGATGATGAAAAAATTAGTCCTGTAGGGCAAGGTAATCAAGATATTAAGGAAATGAGAGTTTCACCAATGGGGACTATAGATTTGATCATTATATGTAATTAGCACCAATTGGAGACTCTCTTGCAAGTAAAATTTAGTATTCTATAAAACTTAACATTCACATATAAAAACATGGGTTGAGGGATGAAATAAGTCATAGTAGATTAATCTTATAGACTAACTTTGGCGTTGTAGCCATATTATTTTAAACCTGTGTCTACACATTAATAAAAAATTATAAATAGATAATAAAAGATGGTTGGTCAAACCAATTGCAATAAATCCTATTATCTGATCTCACTAATTGCATTCTGGAAACTGGAGTACTAGCTGATATGGCAACTCAATTATTATAGAGAGAGGAGTGGTAGCATAGCGGGGTGTTTCCTGCTCCACTCTGGGTTGGGTTTTGATTAAAACAGGTATGAAACCTGCAAAAGGTAAAAAACTTGGCGTGGTATATTTGTCCCAAGGTTGACCTACCTTGTTTACTTTTTACACACTTTTCTTTAACTCACTGTCACGTCTATCTGTCTGTCTGTAATTAAATCTTATAAGCACCATTTCAGACAATTATTGTGATAAAAAATTCTGAAACTTTGCACAGACGTTGGTCTTGGATGACAACACAATATTGCATCAAACAATTTAATTTTCATGTTCAAAGAAACAATACTTGTATCAAGTGAAAATCCTATATATTTTTGATGATAGTCAGTATATAGTTATGGCTAAGCATTTTGATATTTGGTTGATTCAAAAGTTTCAAGTTTACCTTCCAGGCTAGCTAAAGCTTTGAAATTTGGCACATTTATGTATCCCCAATGACAATACAATATTCCATTAAAAATTATGAAAAATGTGATTTTATATATAGATATATAAATTTTAAACACTTTTCTTTAACTCACTGTCACATATGTCTGACTATAATCAGATCTTACAAAATCTATTTCTGACACTTATTATCAATAAAGATAATGAAAATTTGCACAGACGTTGGTCTTGGATGACAATACAATCATGCATCAAAAATTTTAATTTTCATATTCAAAATAGAATATTTTAAATATATCAAGTGAAAATCCTATATATTCTCAACGGTAGTTAGTATATAGTTACAGCTGAGCAGTTTGACATTTGGCTGATTAAAAGGTTTCAAGTTTACCTTTCAGGCTAGTTAAAGCTTTGAAATTTGGCACATTTATGTATCTCCAATGACAATATAATATTCCATTATAAATTATGAGAAATGTGATTTATTTATATAAATATAGTTTATATTATTAATTATTATAGTGACAAAAAATGTTGAAAAAGTTAATAAACTTTCCTTTATATAAAAGTCTAGGTATATAAGGAATCATCATACATGACTCCAAAGCTGCATCCATTGAATGAAAAATAGATCAAACCCATTCTTATAGAATTTTAATAAGCTTTCTCTATTGTAATAAAATTCTAGTTATTTAATGATAGTTTTCTATATTTTTTTAAGTTTTCCTATATTTATGAAGTGTGGCTGATGGTTCCCCATGTGCATGCAGTTGAGGAATCATATACCTATAAGATGTAATTAACCTAGAAATTGCCTGTATGAAAAATGTAGAGCTATAGGTACCTTAACTTGCACCCTCAGTATTCAAGGCTTTTATCTAGTTTTTGATGTCAAACATATTTTTGGTTCTTTAACCACTGGATGGTGCTTTTACGTTTAGATTTTCTCCTTTTTTATTAATTGCATCCTTTATCTGTGCTTATTTCTTTGAAATTTGCATCTGACACTATCTAGTTGGACATAACCTTGCGCCCCTTTGAGACTAAGAGGGCTAGATTCCAGATATTACCTCTAACTAACTTTCTGATTTAGACACAAATAGATGAGAAATGTGTGGCGGCTATTCCTACTCATTTAACCCACCACCCAAACCAATAACAGAGCAGTTAAACCCTACCATCACTGAGACAACAAAGAAATATTTCTGAATTCAGGCAGCTCAGCTTTGACTAGAGATAAAATTAAAATACATGGTACAAAGATATCTACTACATTTAAACAAATTTCTCAACCAGGAGCATCCCTATTTGTAAAAATTTTATTCCTGAGGTTAACTTAAGGTAATAGTCAATTCATATAGTAAGATTAGAACTAGCATAAAGTCAGATAAGATGGTTCTAAAACCATAAAATGCATCAAATATCCCAAAATCACCAAGTTGGAATTAAAAAACCATTATTAGACAATCAAAAATCTTGAGTTGAAAAATGAATCCTGGAGTAGATCATTTGATAATAGTGTTTGCTATTTCAATCCAACAGAACTTTACTAAGCTTTTTTCTCACTATTTCTTAGGTATAATACCCAACAGCCTGCATCTTGTAGTTTGTATTGTTATTCATTTATATAGTTTTTAGTGAACTATGACAAATAACTATTTATAAACCTTAACTATCAAATTGATTTATAATCAGTCAACTTTGAACTTATCAGTCTTATGGAGGGAATAACTAATTATTATTGGAACAAGTATTTGGTATAATGACCTTGGCTACTGCATTGTTTGCATAAGATAGAGTAGGAAGAAAACTCAAGGGCCAACTACCATAAACTAAACTTTGAGGCTCAGTGAAGTCCAACTCGCTTTGGAAAGCACTTCCAAGTTCCCATGGATCCATTTTAATTACCAAACAATAAAAATTAAGATAGATTCTATACCCTTAACCAACAAGAGCTCAAACATTTTAGCTGGAGCATGTTGGCTGTAATGTTCATCATGATGCTCAATTACTTTTATAAGTTGAAAATCTTATAAATTAGAATGTCTATTTTTAATAAAAATTTAAGGGAAGGGAAAAATAAAATAGACAGTATTTTCACAAGTAAATGCACTGGATTTATTAGGGGAATAAGATTTGAGTGGTTACCACGCTGTTTTTTTGTGCTATATCCATTTCTTGATTGTAAAGTCTTCACAGGTTTGCTCCCAAGAAAAAGTCTGAATTGCAACCTGTAATATTTGCAATTGGGAGAGGTAATGGGGCACACTAAGGTTAGCTGCTCCCTAAATTAGTTAACAAGTCTTTTTCAATATTTTCCTAATCAAGACTTGCTCCATCTGTGGTATTCCAGGGGTTGATTAGCAATGAAAAAGTAAACAAGAAATGGATACTGTCATGTGAACATGACATAATAGTGGGGACCAACCCCAAAGACAAGGCTGGGCGCCAGGAGGCCCAGATGGTGAAGTTGCAGGCCCTTCCTGACCTGAGGCACACCCTGGACCAACACTGGGTTTGGGCAAAATATGCCCAGGTTGGGACCAGTGGTGTGCCAAACCCCAGCCCCTGATGACAAGCCAGGCGTTAAAATGAATGATATACCAAATGAATGCAGATGGTTCAATTCAGTTTATTGAGGAGCGGGGTTCAAAAACCTGTTCCATTTTTGAAATAACGCGCTTGGGTCAGATTCAACTTCAATTGATCACTCGAGTGAAGTCAGTTTCAGCCTATTCAACCAACTCAGATGGCAGTGTCACCCTATTGGTGAGTCAGTGCTTGGGACCACTGTGGAATAACCCCTGATTCCCCCGCTCAAGATTAAATACATTTTCCCTGACCAACATCTCTTGTTGGTCAACTTCCCAATAAACTTTTACCCCATTTATGTTATTTTTTAAAATTTTATAATATTCTGATTGCTCCTGTGCATGAACCTCTTCAAGGAGGTCTCGCGCTCCATTACCCTTGCCATTGCAAGTACCATGCAGCTCTCCCCTTGTGCACCATTTGTCCTCCCAGGATCCCTCCAACCTGGGCCGCTTAGCCCCATTCTATATGTGCACCGCGTCACGTTTATAGGGTTTTTTATTATAAAATTTGCTATTGTATGCCTAAGTGGTTATTGCTCCAGCACCCTCTGCTGGGCTCTAATCATGTTGGCAATAATGGCTAGTTCCCTGGCGTTGGCCTGGTGCACCGCGCACTGCCACACTGGGAACAGGAGAGTTATAGACACTCTCCTTACATTAGTCAACCAACCCAATTTTTTTATGTGCACAAACTTTTTCTGTGTGGAATTTTTCTGAAGTGGAGACAGTGGCCATCAGCTGTGGGCTCCAGCTGTCATTAGCCACACTGCTGCTTCCTCTTTTTCCCACAGGTTGGAGCAACTTGGTTATTTATGGTTGCCTCCAACTGGAAAGTATCCACCCTTCATGTTCATACCTGGTGGATTTGGATGCTTCAATGTCCAAAAGTCATGATTCCCCAACTTTCCACCAAATTTATTAAAATTCATTCTGATAAACAAATTTTCCCTCACCAGCACATTCAGACGATGCTGGTGGAATCAGCGCAGATGGGCCTGGGGGTGTTGGCCTTGGATAACGTTGGGCATTCCATTGCAGTTCCAGGGATAGGGTCATTCACATCTAAAAACGCGTTTTATAATAAAACCCTGGACTCTATCTCTGAACCGTTTATTTGTTCATATGGCCTGGATGAGGACCCTATTCCAGTGTATCAGATTACCCCTAAGAACCCACGGTTGACCTCTACCATGATCCAGTGCACTCAGGAGGTGGAGAAGGAACTTCGTTTTAAATATGACAAAGTATATGCACCTGCAGAAGGCATGGTGGGGTATGTGGCCTCAGTATTAAGAGTGGCCAAATATCCCTCCCCCTTTTTTGATTCCAAAACAGATTCTGTTGACATGCTTGAGCCAGAAGAAGAAATTTTTGGTGAAGTATTGTCATTGTCTTCAATAAATAAAGACCATTCTGGGTATTTTCTATTGACTGCCACCCTCTCCTCTCCTTTAGGGAAGCTCACCACTACTATTTTGGTGGATACTGGCGCTTCTGGAAACTATATGGACCAGTACTTAGCCGACTACCTTGGGCTGAGTTACTTGCCAGGTGATGTGGTTAGAGGAGGGGCGTCCCAAGGTATTCCCACTCTGAAGATCATTGGGACAGTGGACTATCAGGTTGGCAAGTACCACTTGTCTGATCACTTCAGTGCGATCAAAAACCTCCTGTTCCCTATCATTTTGGGTGTGGAGTGGTGGCGGAAGTTTGACGTTAGAACTAACCTGAAGGAGAATACCTTGTCCCTCACCATGAAGAATGGTCGCACATTTGTTGTGCCTTTGTCAGAAGAAAACGCCCCAGGCAAGTTGCCCCATTGGCCCCACCGTATCCCTTGTCACCTTGCCTCAATGCAGAAGCCCTCAGTGGAAATTCCTATACCTTCTTGCTTGGAGGGTTTGGAATCCTCTTTTGATGCAGCATCTGCCAACACACTCCCTGAGCACTCTGAGTTTGATTGTGACTTCAAGCTCACGGTGGATCTGGTGCATATCTCTTCCCCTATTTACCCATTGACTGTCCAGGAGGAGGAGGCGTTGGATGTGTGGGTAAAAGAACAGTTAGCCAAGGGTGCGATTTTTCAGCGTACCTCCCCTGTATGCTCCCCCTACTCTTCGTGGAGAAGTCTGATGGTACCTTACGCCCCTGCGTAGACTATGGTAACCTTAACAACGTTACTGTACCAGACCTCCATCCCATCCCTTTGGATTCCCAGATTGCACGCTATGTGGAGAAGGCGAAGGTCTTCTCCAAGCTGGATTGCCTCAACGCGTTCAATCAGATCCGGATTAAAAAGGGACAAGAGTGGTTGACCGCATTCTGTACCAGAAAAGGGATCTTCCAGTTTTGGGTCATGCCCTTTGGGCTTAAGAATGCCCCTGCTATCTTTCAACGCCGCATTGATGCAGCGTTGGGGGACCTGTTAGGGGTATGCGCGGTCGCCTACATGGATGATATCCTGGTGTTTTCCCCTGATCAGGAGTCCCATGCAGTTCACCTTTGGCAAGTGGTGGAGCGGTTAAAGGCAGCCAGCCTTACGTTGAAAATTTCAAAGTGCGAGTTCTTTAAGTCCCAGGTCACGTTTCTGGGCAACGTCATGTTTGACCAAGGACACATGATAACTCCAGACAAGGAGAAGGCGATTCATGAGTGGCCTACCCCCACCTCAGTTAAGGAATTAAGGAGCTTTTTGGGGACGTGCACGTTCCTCAAGAAGTTCACTCCCAATCTGTCTGAGGTGGCGGCTCCCCTATACAAGGCTAGCGGTGCCAAGGTGCTTCAGTGGTCCCCCACTTTGGAGGATGCTTTCCAAGCAGTGAAGTGCACCCTGTTGTCCATGACTGTTCTTCGCCATGTTGACCCTTCAAAGGAGTTCATTGTGTCAACTGATGCCTCCAACTTCGCCATAGCAGCCGCCTTGTTACAAGTAGGCGAAGATGGGATAGAGCATCTGGTGGGATATTTTTCTAGGAAAATGTCTTTGCCAGAGTTGAATTACGCCATTTATGACAAGGAGTTACTAGCAGTGGTGGAGGCGCTGACATATTGGCGTCACCACTTGCATGGCTCTACCCAACCATTCTGTGTACATACAGACCACCGTGCCTTGCTGTACTACCGCGCGCCTCATGTCCTAACCCCATGGCAGACCCATTGGCATGAGACCCTTGCCCAATTTGCATTCACATATGAGTTCACCAAGGGCAAGGATAATGGTTTGGCGGATGCTTTGAGCTGCAACCCTGCTTTAGCCCCTGACCCCAAGGAGGTAGAAGTGCACAACACCCAGGTTATGATCCCTCCAAGTAAAATTCTGTCGCTACTTCCCTCTCCCCTGGCTAACGGGCCAGCGCTTGCACCTCTGGATAACGCAAAGGAATATGGTATGTTCAGAAAGGTCATCCTCTCTCAGCCGCTGTTGGGCGAATATGCCATGGTACTTGCAAAGAGCGCTTCAAATCAAGAGGATCTATCCAGGGGCTATCATGTAAAGGATGAGATGGTGTGGTTCCAGGGACGCCTTTGGGTACCTGCTGGACCACTGCGCCTGGACATCATTTGGGACCATCATGATGGAATCACCATTGGTCATCCGGGGAAAGCAAAGACCTTGGAGCTGATACGTCGCACATACAATTGGAAGGGCTTGCCAGCTCAGGTGGGCCGGTATTGTAAGGAGTGCCTGGTATGCAACCAGATGAAACCCAATCGTCAACCTTTAGCAGGGTTGTTGGTACCAGTCCAAAAGGCTGATGGGCCCTGGACTTCCATCTCAGTTGATTTCATTGTGGAGTTACCAGTCTCAGATGGTTATGATGCCATCATGGTAGTGGTGGACCAGTTCACGAAGTTTGCCCACTTTATTCCTTGCAGAACCACCATAACCGCAGCTGAGATGGCTAGGCTTTTCGTCATCCATGTGTTTGCGCTCCATGGGGTCCCCCAAGAAATTATCAGCGACTGGGGCCCACAGTTTACCTCCATTTTTTGGGAAGAGTTGTGTAAGACTCTTCAGATTCGCCCTTGCCATTCAACTGCCTATCATCCCCAATCAGATGGGCAGACTGAACGAGTGAACCAGTGCTTGGAACAGTTTCTGCGGTGTTACACCGCTGCAGATCATTCAGATTGGGCTTCTCACCTTCCCATGGCCCAGTTTAGCTACAACAATACCTTGCACTCTTTGATTGGCTGTTCCCCATTTTTCGCCAGCCATGGCTTTAACCCCGCCTTTAACATGGAGCCCAGCTGTGGGTCAAAGGTTGAAGCGGTGGTGGACTTTGCCAAGACCATCAAGAAGGTCCACCAGGGGGTTTCCACAAGCTTGGAGGCGGCTATGCAGGTATATAAGGAGAACGCTGATGGGAAGCACCAAGTGGGTCCCACATACAAGGAAGGGGATCTCGTGATGCTTGATGCTCATAACATCCCAATCAAGCAGCCATGTAAGAAGCTGGGACCAAAGAGGATTGGGCCCTACCGCGTTGTTAGAAAGGTGGGCCATGCCTCATACCAGCTAGATCTCCCCCCTCATTCTGGATCTTCTCTGTGTTTCATGAGAGCAAACTGACGTTGTTTGAGGGCCCCCCACCAGAGACTCCTGAGGCCTATCTCATGGATGGGGCGCCAGAGTGGGAGGTGGAAGAAATAGTTGCCTCACGCCGTGTTAAAAGAAGACTTGAGTACCTGGTATCCTGGAAGGGCTTTGACGCTGCAGAAAACAGTTGGGTTCCAGCGCGCATGACTGTGTGCATGCCCAAGATCTGATTGATGCCTTCCACCAGCGTTTTCCCCAGGCTGCTGGATCCCAACCCAAACTGACCGTCGCTGCCATGAAGTTGGCCCCTGCCCACAAGAACTTTTCCCTGGCGCAAGCCCCTGGAGGGGGGTTGAGCCCCATTGGGAGGAGAGGGTAATGTCATGTGAACATGACATAATAGTGGGGACCAACCCCAAAGACAAGGCTGGGCGCCAGGAGGCCCAAAGGGTGAAGTTGCAGGCCCTTCCTGACCTGAGGCACACCCTGGACCAACGCTGGGTTTGGGCAAAATATGCCCAGGTTGGGACAGTGGTGTGCCAAACGCCCAGCCCCTGACGATGACAAGCCAGGCGTTAAAATGAATGATATACCAAATGAATGCAGATGGTTTGATTCAGTTTATTGAGGAGCGGGGTTTTGAAACCCATTCCATTTTTGAAATAACGCGCTCAGGTCAGATTCAACTTCAATTGATCACTTGAGTGAAGTCAGTTTCAGCCTATTCAACCAACTTGGATGGCAGTGTCACCCTATTGGTGAGTCAGTGCTTGGGCCCACTGTGGCATAACCCCTAATTCCCCCACTCAAGCTTAAATACATTTTCCCTGACCAACATTCCTTGTTGGTCAACTTCCCAAATAAACCTTTACCCCATTTACGTTATTTTTAAAATTTTTTTATGATATTCTGAAATGCTCCTGTGCACAAACCTCTTTGAGGAGGTCTCGCGCTCCATTACCCTTGCCATTGCAAGTACCATGCAGCTCTCCCCTTGTGCACCGTTTGTCCGCCCAGGATCCCTCCAACCTGGGCCGCTTAGCCCCATTCTATATGTGCACCGCGTCGCCTTTATAGGGGTTTTTATTATAAAATTTGCTATTGTATGCCTAAGTGGTTATTGCTCCAGCACCCTCTGCTGGGCTCTAATCATGTTGGCACTAATGGCTAGTTCCCTGGCGTTGGCCTGGTGCACCGCGCACTGCCACGCTGGGAACAGGAGAGTTATAGACACTCTCCTTACATTAACCTTTCCCTTGGCAGCTCAGCTCCAAGGTATCTAATATAAAGAGTGTCTCCTTACAAACAGAGCAGATCTCAGACTGGTTACTGTATTCTGTATATTTGGTTAATATCTGACTGGTTACTGGTGATTAAGCCGCTTAAACACTATAAGTGCATGTAAATGATAAACTTGAGATTATGGGGGAGGGTTTTTCAATGGGAAAAAATTAGGGTATTATTTACTTCTAGGGAAAATTAAGACATAAAAGTGAATGAGTTATTGGAAAAAAAATTGGAAATTTAGGTCTCAATATTGGTGATTTCAAGATTTCCTAGTCAGACGTCTTCTGACTGCTACTTTTGTAGCTTCATCCAATAGAGCTAATACTTGTAGTTTCAAGCTCCATATTGCAGTGGTTACCCCTGAACCTGGATGTTCAGAGGCCTTTGTACTAGTCCACGCTTCTGGGGTTTGGGCCATCATCTCTTCTGCTGATATTGATCTGATATATTAGGTAATCTACTTCTTGAATTCCGGTCTGAGCAATGGTGCTGCTATGATGCGCCTCACATCAGATTCTAGAGAAAATATATCAGATGATTGGCAAGTTAGGTAATACTCATCTTTGAACCTAAAATGATCTTATTGGCATAACTTGGTGTGCTCATAGAATCAAGTTTGGTGAGATGAAAATTATTTTGGCCCCTAAAGCTATATAAGGGGGTCAATTTTCATAGTAAATCTTGATGGCGTCACCACCTTCATAAAGCAAATCTTCTGACTAGTGAGATTGAGAATAAAATAGCATGAAGTCAACTTGATTTGACTAAAAATTCCTTTGCTCGCCCACATCTATAAAAGGGCCTTGATTGCCACCACACTGTAAATTGGTCGCCTGTAACACCACTGGTCTGAGGTTGAATTCTAGTCATTCCACTGGTCAAGGAATGAAAATCTGCACCATTTGCATCCTCGTCTGTGACAGTGTGGATAGAAGATATATTTTGGTAGGAAAGAAGGTAGCAAGCACTACATAGCTCATTGACTTTAGAGGCAAGATAATCCACAAACGTCCAATTAAAATCACCCTCATTCCCAATCAGCCATTAAAACTTACACTATTTCCCTCCTTATCTGAAGGTGGTATTTTGTGGCTTGCAACTTTTGCGCTAGGTGCTTGAGCATTTAAAGAAAGCCAGGCTTCTCCTTTGTCATGAAAGTTCCATGAAAAATTTCCCTTTTATATTCTCACTCTTCCATTATTCAATCCCCTGAGGCATATGCTTCCCTGTGGTTTGTTTAAGATGCGCCTTTGACCACACTAGTATTTTTGGTCAAAAAAATTCCATTTTGATCTTTCAGTCCAAAAATAGTTCAATACTATTTATATGTATAATAAAAATATTTTAAATAGCTATTGTCATGGTAAAGGTAAGTTTAATACAATAATATTATCAACCATTTAAGATTATTACATACTTCAAATTTATAATTTAACAATAATAGGAGAGTTTCAGTTTTATAAAGTTTTTTTAAGAAAATAATTGTACTAATAAACAGTAACTCAAAAATATATAGACAAAAGCTGCTAATAATGTATGATCTGTTTTAAGGTTAATTATTAGGTGTATTAACCTATACTTTTCACGCTTTAATGGTTGCTTATCATATCAAGAAAAAATATAATTCAGGTACTATGTTCTTTTTCTGAAATTGTGTCATATCTTGGGATTAAAGTCATATGATATCTGAAGTATTCTTATTATAAAGTTGTATAAAAGGGCAATATTGATTTTTAAACCTAATAATTTATAGCTAAATCAAACGTCTCATTTCTAATAATAGTCTTCTTTTTTAAGCTTATAGTTTTTGCATCATCAATTTTTCTTAGAGCCAAGGAGCTAAGATAGTACTATTTAAAAAATTCCTTGTTACATTACACCAAACTCAAATAGACCCCTAGTTCCAGCATGGTAACCTCATCCCTCACACAAATTGACTGTTATATGTAATAATCTGACGTCTTTGTTTCAACATAGCATCCTTTGCATATCATTTTGTGTGCCAAGCTCCATCTAGTGCCCATCAGCTCCCCTCATGTGTTTACATTGTCTTCACTTTTTGCCCTGTAGTCATCACACCATTGGATACTACCTGAATCAACCTGGACATGCTTCCCAGATTACCTAGGTCATGGTGTAATTTCTTTATTGCTTACAATCTGTTCTGAACTGGCAAACATATTTCTCACAGTAGTCATCCATTTCAGTTTTTAGAAATTGCTTGCCTGTTCTCATTGTTATATCTCTCTTGTCATGCCATGTTTATTGCTATGGTGTCATTGATACGGCTTATTGGAGAAAGACTGGCCATCCAATCTGGGTATCATAGCACCCAATGTAAATCCCAGAATTCCAGGGGCACAGCTATCGTAGTGACTCCAAAGGGGAACGTTCTAGGGGATATGCGATGAGAATAACTGTTCAAGGACCTACCAAAGGACCCATAGCCAACCTCTAAGTGCAATGGGGTAATCCTATGGGTTGGAGAGACATATAAGAAGCAACTCCAACAGGTTGCATGCTTGTTGGTTTTAAATGTTATTGGATCATGATAATGGAAGGCTAAACGTTAATGTATTGCACCAAATCAGCAATGGATTGACAGATAAACTATAATCATAGCAGTGCTACATGCAGGACAGAAATGCAGTATTACTTGGGGGCATAAACTCTCACCAGATGGGAAACAGCACCTTGAGTCTCTGGTCTATGTAAGGAAGAGCCGAAACCATGGTAATTGGTACCATTTGCAGATGGCAGCGTGATATGCCATACTATCTTGAAATATTTGTGGTATGGTGTGAAAGGCGAAATCTTCAGAAAGTAAAGTAAAGAAAATAGAAGTATTGAATAGGAGTAAATAATAGACATTAGATTGCAACATACCCTAGAGAGGGGATAGTGACTTTAGAGGGGAGGGAAAGAATTATAAGGGAGCCCAAAGCATTGATTTGAACCCTTAGGATATATGCTAATTTTTCTAAGATGAGAGGAGTAGTATGAGGTTGGGATTAGTTTTGGAGAACAGTATGGAAATTCTATTACCTAAGTTTATGGATAGATGATAATTCATATTGGGAGTGACGGTTTCATGCATAAAAATTCTAACTGGTTGATTGGCGAAGCAAGTTCCGCGGGGACCATTTTAACTGGGCAAACAAATTGGGGATAACCTCAGGGCGAATTGAGTGATCTAGGAGATCAATCCAAGATCCATTCTACTAGTAATAAACAATCCAACTCGATTATTTTTGCATGACGTTCGCTGAGTTTTTGCATCATTTTGCATAAGGTATCTGAGCTTTGTTTGTGGTGAGTCCCAGGGTACCACCAGAGCTCCTGGAAAGGACCACCTTTAAGAACCTTTAATTAATTTCATTTATAAAGAAGAAGAAAATGGGTCAGGGAGGGAGGATACTTGTAGGGCAAAGCAGAAACTTATGACTAATTCACCAAATGAGAAGGTCATTTATCTGGGAAAGGGGAGCCAATGGAGATCTAGGGACTCTCAAAAGCATGAAGGGGTATTGGTCATAGTCAGCTGAGGGGAAGGGCGTCAGGACTTACATTAATTTTTCCTTTATAACAGAAATATTTGGTCTGCCTTGGATTGGAACAGAGCATATATTTTGTGCCTTTCAGGATTTTGATAACAATAATGGCTTCACCCTTTTAAGGGGTGCATGGAGCCTAGGGGTGATTTGTGAAAGGGCACACAATTACTTGTAATTAGTGCAACCTTTAGCGCTCACCCAGCTGGTTTCATAGGGGGTACCCTTTCAAGTGACTCAGTAATGGATTGAGCAGCGGAATTTTTTTAGAGGCCAAGATTAACTCTCCCCTTAGCCTCCTGAAAGTCTCCAACACAATAGTATTAGGTCAAGTCGGTCACTTTACATTGAAGGTGGATATATGTGAGGTGTAGAACAAATTTTGGTGCTTCCAGTGTGCTGAGAGGTTTATATGGAAAGCTCCATTGTCCTAGAATTTTTTGATTTCATAGGGACCTGAGCATAGATGGCCAATTTTTTGATGGTACCTTCATGCTGAGGTTCACATAATCAGTATGAGGAGGGAACCAACTTTGATGTCATGTCATGGTTACTAAATTCAGTTAGCAAACTTATTATAATCCTCAATCGCTTTCGATATATTATACAGGCTATTATTCTAGCTATCTTGGATTTGGGCTATGCGTTCTTATGCTATGGAGACAACTGGGGACAGATAAGGTCCAGACTGGGAGAATGTGTTATAGCCCAGAGTGGCCTTAAAAGGGGGTTTTACAATCTGATATGACCAACCATGTGAACAAAATTATTACTTATAATGCATAATTATATATAACTATATTTAAGTTTTGATCAATCTGCTTACTATGACAATATAGTTCGCAATTTCTGCCTACAGATTAACCGTGTTGGGCTAAATTGACAATGATAGTGTTACAATAAACAGTTTTAGAAACTATTGTTGGGCATCTGTTTTCAAGCTCAATGGTAATATACCAAGAAGATTAACGGTCAATATTTGAAGCCAACTAAGTCACATGACAAGTTTTTTCTTATTTTAAAGGGTGCCAAGTCACCATTTATGTCCCATCAGCTAAAGTATCCATCCTATGGTAAGTACGGTGAAATGGATTTATTGAAGCAAGTACCAAAATGAGATAGAATTAATGACAAATTTTGCTAAGATTAAAATAAGGGTTTTATAAATGTTGAAATTAACAATATAACCCCTAATAAAGAAAAGGATTTGCAAACTAACAGGGAAAGAAATATGGCAGGGAGGCTCTTGGTCAGGCGAAGCATTCCAGATAGTATAATGCCTTTTTTATCATATACTTTATAGGAAAAAATAATGGTGAGTTGAATACCCAAGTTAGATGAGACTGAAGGTTACTTAGGCTGATCATTCAGCAGCCTCTTAATTATTGCCCTTTTTTGATTCACCTTAATTTTCTGCCTTAAGTACCACCTTGAGTAGTTGTCTCCTGGTCTTCTGATGATCCATTATTTTAATGAGGCGAAACTTCATCTCCATGTATTTTAGGCATTATTTGGTCCGTCAAGATTTTCTTAAAGTCAAATTTGGCTGTGCTGACTATCAATTTCTACAGAGAAAGTATTGAGGTAATTTCTATAAACCCCCTATCAGGTCTATTCGTCAATTAGCTGAGGGAATATATAATTATAACTTTTCCTTCATGTCTAAATTTCTAATATCTGAGAACCATCGCCAATTAAATTCTTTATGGAAAAGTAAAAATAATCCCTTGCCACCCCAATGAAGCTAAATCTCAAGACACTAATTTCTATCTGCTTACTTCTGCCTGCAGCCTAGTAAGGTGAATCACTTTATCATACTATATCCTTTGCTCTCACGTCAGCATAAAAATGTCACAACTAAGTTCTTTTATTTTACTCTTAAGTTCTGTCAGTATTTTGTCCCTATTAGGCTACATTACTATGATGTGAATACCTAGGGTTAATGCCTTAGTATCATTGGATTTAGTGAACATTTATGCAGATGAATTTATATACTAAGGGCAGCTAAGTAACAAATTACTGTCATCAATAGAATTTGCAGTGTTAAGCAGCATACAATAAAGGATTAGTCACTGGGAGAGGATCAAGTTTATATCAGCAGTAGAAGCTTATAAGCTGGAGGAAGAAGAGATCCAACTAGCCTCTGCTTTTGTTAGTACCAAAGGACTATAGTGTGCTATTATTTAAACTTTGATTCAAAAAAGCCTTGTGTGGATATATTTTTTATGATATTCTTTAGATTAGCTGTCTTTATACAAGTCAATTTTTTTGCATTAACGTGTGGCTTCAAAATTGATGAAAAAGTCTCAATTTCAAAATATAGTGTTCACTACAGGGAGCACTTTCCACCACCTTATACAAAAGAAAATCTAACTATGGCTTAGCCAGATGCCTATTACTATGCTGGCTAATGCCTTGTCTTGATGCTGAAGCGGTTGGTTCTTAGGCCTGCATGGTTTTATTGAATTTATTAATTCCCTCAATAATGAATGACTTGGAATATGAATGCTTTGAAAATTTCCTTTTACCTTGGTATTTCCAAGCATCTGAAGTTGAGTTATCTACCACTTTATCTGGGAGAGTGATTACTTGTATCTACTAGTTCATGAAAAAGGAATAGCAATAAAAGTGCTCTTTTTCACAACTGTTGGGGTCCAACCAGAAGTTTGAATAAGGTGATCATCAGCTGTTAGTGGAGCTCCATAACATAATTAGTATGATAAACCAATTACACAAGACCTATGGATAATTATATGGTGTAATTTATCTAAAATACAATAGGGCGTCTTCAGTGCAACAAATACCTATAATTCTTACTATTATCACACAATATATTCTTATGGTTATATTAGTATTTTTGTTGATCTCAGCTTGTAATTACCTTGCCACCCACTTCAACACCAACTTCTTCTCCTTTTACACCATCTGCTTCCAATATGCAGAATTACACTCTTGCTTCTCTGAAAGCCCCTCTGTCATTATATTCTTGCTCCCCAATCAATATACCTTAAGTTATGATTGGAATCATTTAAGCTTTGAAACCTTAATAAAAATTGATGTCAATTTCCTTTTACTCTGATTAATTACTATATTATGACAAAAATAGGAATATTCTTAGTTTATTTCTATTATCTAAATTTATCATGATGATAGCCTCTGAGACTGTAATTTTGGCTAAATTGATAGATGCCTTAGACTCTGTCATTCAGGAACCTTGATGAAAAAATTAAAAGAAGTTGGTATGACTTACCACAACGCCAAACCTCACAATGCTCTAGAGATTGGTGGAGCATAATAGAGGACAACGCGTGAAACGTCTTTTTTTAATCTTTCCTTAACCTTTGATAATTCGTGGCTGTTATTGCCAACTATTTTTATTATAAAGATAAAGTGTTATGAGTCTGAGGTGTCAAACAACTTGAATGTCCAAATTGCCCTTAGACACGCTTTTGAGCCATACACAGAGCTTTACAAAGTAATATCACAAATGCTTGATGATGAATATATTTTTCTAAATTGGTAACTATCTTCTCCAAAGATCTATCACTCTAATGTGCTTAATCTAAGGCAACCACAGAATTGCAAAAATCGCCAGTAGGCTCTTGTATAAATAAAAATGCAACCTAGCAATTTCAGCCACTATTCTTTAAGTTGTGTGAAAGTCAACTCACTTGTCAAAAAGCAACATAATAGGTCACTATGCATTAACTTCCCTGATATAGTTGCTAAACTCCTCTTATGGGGAAACCTCAGATACTGACTATGGCACAGAAATAGATGCGGTGGAATAGAAAATGGATATTCTACTTACACCAACTCTAGTAAAATCCCTACTTTTATCAATTTGAAGACTATATAATAGCTTACCATTTTAATGAAAATAAGAGCGCTCCACTATTGCTTTCCTATGAATTATTCCTAAAGAGGTTGTTAAATAATTAACTTACCTTGATTATTAGACATTGACATAGGAAAATAACTAAATCTTAACTCCATTTTTAGATTTCGAAAAACAGATTGTATTGACATCAACCCCATTGCACCCATTCAAACACTTTCCAGACCTATGATTCCTTTTCTCAACCATATTGTACTATAGTTGATTATCCCTACCACAAGAGCACTACTGCTTCTCAAATGAAGTGATTTTTTATAAATATCATTCGCCTATTTTAATTAAAGGATCACCTTATTCATCAAATCTTGTCATCTATTTGTGTAGATATTTAGTGAAGTCTATATATACTGAAGAATTGAGACCTTCACCACGTAGTCAATCTATATGGAAAAGCCATAGCTTGACCAGCCACTTGAACCTTTGTAGTATTGTGAAGAGGAACCTCTCGCTACACTTGTGGTACTCACTACAGGGGAACTGTCATAGCAAAGAAAAACTCAATTTCACCCTTAGAATGGTCTTGATACAAGAAGGAGAGAATGGTGAGGACTGCTAATCCGTCACCTTTTACGCTAATCCACCCACTTATGATTGAATGGCGTTGGAGGAAGAAGACTTTCATTAATCTACTCATTTTGAGCACTTCAAGGCTTATACCTTCACTGCGGAGCAGATGAAAGATCTGGGACATGTTACTGCATTTATTCCAGCATTTTGGTTATAAACAATTTGACCTAGTGCCTTCTTGTCCTACTGTCAGTAGAATCAGGCCCAGAGGATTCAAAATTATATAAAATTTCTGGTCTCAGGGCATAGTCAAGTACTACTACAAGATTTTAGCCTATCTCAGATGGTGCAATACCTGGTTGGGTTTCTCCAACTTACTGTGCAAAATTCTCAACTGACCATTTTTCATCATCACGCCCCAATTGCAAAAGTATTTAAAAGAAACCATCAAAATGAGGAAGTGATACAGGACCTGAAAAGGTAACTTGAGGCCAGTTTCCAAGTTGTGCTCAAGACTGAGTATGAAAACCTCAATCTTAGTGCTCAAATCTCGCAGCATTTAGATATACTTATTGATTAATTAAATCAGAACGTATTGACCATAGGATATCAGGCCAAGCTACTGTGGATTCACCAATAAATGGATCCAAGGGATGACTCGCCATCTTGATGAGGTTATATGTAGCCATGTTACTCCAGAGTACATAACTCTTCAGGCTGAGGCAGTTGAAGCCTTTGAACCATTTACTTCAAAAAGTTATACCTTCTATTGGATCCAGATAAAAAGGGAAACTCGCTGGAGCTAATTGGCCCTGGATTTCAACAACTATTCACAGAAGTTACACTATCTATGCTGATTTTTTCATAGGGGATTATTTGACTACTTATAAAAACAAAAAAGGTAAACTATCAACAACTGTAATAAGTTGATTTTTATATGTTTTATAAAGTGATGCTAGGGGTTAGAAAAAGGATCTTATCACAATCTCACTTCTTAGTATTTAAAATAGCTCTGGGCTTAAAGCGTGAAAAGCATAAAATTCGTTATTAGATCTAAGTCTATTTAGGAAATATGAGTGTTTGACATATTGGAGCTCTCAAACCCAGCTCTATTTAAAGGAACGGCCAATGGAGGGTTGAAAGTAGGTAGGACAAGTCCGTGAGGCAAGAGAATTTATATATGTGAGCCAATCACTTTGGGGGGAAATTTAAAAGCACTTTATGAGACCCCCTCCAAGGATATAGAAGGAAGTGTTCACGGCGTAGGTGCTTAAAACAAATTATAATTAGGATGGGGAGGATCTTTAGAGCAACTCCCCTGATTTTGCCGCCAGCTTGGCACAGCCCTGCCCTTAGCTATAGGGTTATTTGACTGAGGAGGGGGTTGGAAAAATTACTCCAATTTGAGGGATTCCACTGAGAATTGACCTAGGTTTTTTTTCCGATTTTATCCATATTGAAATTTTAAGTTTTAAATTTTATTTGAGGTACGCCAACCAGGGGATGGACAATACTGAAACTCAAAAAAATCAAAATAAAATAAAAAACTCAATTTAAAGAATGACTGGGAAGACAAAACAAAACAACAAACCTGGTGGGGAGCAGAAACCGCTAACCCTCCATGGCTGAGGTTGAGGGGGTCAGGCGGTCTATCTGCAGACGAGTTCACCACAACCATGTCATTTTGGTTGGAGAGTTGGATTATAGTGGAGAGCCAGGGCGTTGGGGCATCAGCGTAGTGTGGGTGGCTGGCAGTGTAGTATGAGTTTCCACCTCCTCATCCAGACCAGCATGGTATACAGCTTCAATGATTTCTGCTAAGTGAAGTTCAGCTTGAATGTGGGCTTTGGGGAGTTGGGCAAAATCAGAGATACTCTGGTGGGTGATTTGAGCAGATGGGTTAAAATCCGCTAGTTTAGCGACATGCATGATGGCAGCTTCATCATCATCAAATTTTTGAGATATCGCTGCAGAGAGATTTGGGAAAATCAGGGGGAAGTAGAGTGTGGGCAGCCCTAGTTGGTATTGAGCCACCGATTTGGCCACAGCTTTGCATCAGTTTGGGCACTGGGGAGAGGCCACCGCAGCTAAGGAAAGCTGATGGTCACTTTGGTAAGGGGACGGCATTGGGTTTAGGAATGAAACGTTTGGTTGAGGTATCATCAAAATCAGAGAGGAAAAATTCAGCCTGACCATAATCAAACTGGCCGAGAGGTTGACCAGTTTGCTCACACATAATAACGTTACCTTATTTGTCAATCTCAGTCAATAGGTCCCATGGATTCTGGTTCATGAGAATAGTGGCATTATTAGTTGGGTTGGGTAGTAGTGGGTGAATGGGTTGCTTGGAAGAGAATAGTTGTACAAGCTTACTCTGATTGGTGGGAGTAGAATTGGGTGGGTTAATGTGGGTGATTGATTTGGTGGGGGCCAGTTTCCCACTATGTCCCATCAAACGAGACTGTTTTATGGGAGGGGGCAGCATAATGCCCCATTCAGAACCCGCTGAATGTGGCTCTGAAGTTTCATCAGAGGAAGTGGCTTGTGGGCAGGATTTTTGGAATGGTCGAGTCCAAAACAGAGGGGACAAATTTGGTGACCATTATCCACCTGATCCCAAAAAATTCTCAGGCACTGCTGCAATATGAGCATGAGGGATTTGGTGGGCTATGGCAGGGTGTTGTGAGATAATGGTGACAGTTGTGCGAGGGGAAGCAAGGAGATCCGCACTGGAGGGAACAGTGAAGATGAGGTTGGGCTGAGATCCATATGCCAGAAGCCCCACCATCAGCTGATTGTACAGAACTTGGGGTGGGAGGTGGGAAGGGAGGTATGCAAAGGATACCACCATTGTGGTATCTGTAGGCAGGTGAGTTTAGGTAGTAGGGATGGGAGTATTTTCAAAGATAAGGGGAGTAAAAGCCGCAGTCGCAGCAGCCTCCTCCATCTGGAATCCAATAATGAAATAGCCCTTAAAAGGGTGTGTCACAAAATTGACCATGGGCTCCGCTAGTGTGCCAGGCCACCAGTATGAAGACTGGTGGCCTTTTGCTGTTTCACCTTCATTGGCGTACCAACCCCTACAAGTCCTGCGTCCAACCTACCAACTAACCACCAACAGCTTTGCCTTTAGCCCCAGGCGTCCTCAGCGTGTGCCCTGGCAAGTCCTGCCCCCTTCCTGGGTGGCTCAGTCACTTCCGCGCTGCCCCACCCTCACGACCCTTCACCAACCCATCTGGGCAGGCCCAGCGAGTCCATCCCCCTATCTGGGCGGCTATGGAAACTACTGCGCTGTACCCCGCTAGGGTTGGTGGCCTGTCAGCGCATCCGCTGGTAGCCAGCTGGCCAGGTTCCCACTGGTTCCTCATAAGGAGGAGGCATGGGAGCTGGCAGTGTCAGCCACTTCAGGTGCGATCACCTGCGCCTATTAGGGATCCCATTATCCTTTCTACTTCTACTCCACAAGGTATTAGCCACTATAAAATAATTTGAAGATTGGTGCAAGAGAGATATTTATTAGGAGGGAATGAACGACTATTTATACTACTTTTAGGGCTACTGCGCCCAAGTGCTCTTTGGCCAATCAACTACCAGAAAAACCATCAACCTCTTGATTCCAAACCTCCATCAGATCCTAAACTCATTCATTCATACTTCATAGTGATTCCCTCCAGATCTGCTCATTTGATTAAATATTAAATTAGGAAAATTATCCCCAACATAAGTCGCTGGTCAATCATATATAAATTCATAATTCAAATAGGAATTTGAGTATCCTCAGCATGAGTCGCCAGTGCTCTGAATTAGTTGGCAGAACCATTTCAGAAGATTAATGAAGAATTCAAAAGCTTTCTGCTGGAAACTCATACAATGATCTTTGGATGGCATTTCAGAAGCAAACGCATCTTCCACCAAACCTAAACTTGATCAAACATATAATCATTAAATAGTATCAAAATCGGCGATTAGCTGGCAATTATGTCTGCTTAAAAAAACCCCCAATTCAGATACTATTGTAAGGATTAATCTGGTGAAAATCCTGACAGGGTGGAAATTGATAAACCCAGCCAGTGCAAAAGCAGAAGTGGCCAATTCAATAATTGCCTTGTTGGCGTATGGGAATAGATGCCTGTAGTCAACTTGGAGGCAAAATAAGATTGTGGATTGAGAGAAAGCGAGAGGAAGGGGGTAAGAAGGGTGGATATGCGCCAGGTGGAGTGCTGAATCCCGTGGGGGATAAAACGGCAGGATGAAGATGGCAGGTTATTTGACCCCATGTGAATGCATTTGCCCGCAGGGCAGAAAACGCTAGGTGGTGGAGCACCACTACCCCATATTGGAGCAGCAGGCGGCTGATCCGCGGGCATATTGTAAAAGAGTGTGGCCAGGTGGCAATGGTAAATTTAAACTTTTACTTAATTAAATCTCTCAGAAGTGAACTTGAGCAGAAAGAAAAGCTTTTTTTAGCTTAGTATATATAGTACTAACGCATGTGTTTATTGGAATCTACTTCCTTATTGAAATTCAAAACACCATTATAATAAGATTGGACAGGTAACTGTCTAGAAAAAATTTTGAGTTGATGCAGGGGTGGACTCACCATCATTTGGACTATTTGCACCCAAAAAATATTCTCCCTTAAGAGAGAAGGCAATTGTCTGAAATCTTTTAGTGTTCACAAGAATGCAAAGTTTCTTTTAACCAGCTGTAGAAAGCTTCTAATGAAGCCTTTGTTCTGAGATACCCTAACTCTGGACAGCCTTCTATAGTGCATTCTTATGTTTCTCACATGGCTATATGAGTGGTACTTTTACATACAGGGGATGATGGGAAGGAGTACCTGGTAGCTTTTTACAGCTGAGCCCTGGACAAGCACAAACGTAATTAAATGGTAACCAAGTGATAGTTCATAGCAGTCATATATGCTTTTAAACAGTCCTGAGTCTAGATATATATAACTCCAATCAAAATCATCACCAGCAATTTCTACATGTGATGGATTTGTAATCTCAAAGAACCTGAGTGTCTGCTAGCACGATGGGCCTTGAAATTTCAGGCCTTTGACCATGAGTTAGTTCGTTGCTCAGGGCATACCATCAGACACTGATGGGCTTTTGTGACTTCCTGTTACCACTGCCCTCATTCCCTTTGCGGATCAAAAATTGAAAAGAAGAAAGAGAAAAGATAACCTGATTAGAAACTGGGTATCAGCTGCACCCTAGACTGGCTCATTAAGGACACAAGATTAATTAGGACAACTATACAATAAGAAAGAAGTGACTGGAGGCTCTACCCTTCACCTTCTGCCTGTCCAGAGATAATCATGCAAGCTCATTGCCCTGTAAGGCATGGAGGCTTTATAATGACTTTTAAACTAGATCAATAAGGGCTTTATTGAGAACCATCATAATTCAACATTTATGATGTCTAAATGGAATGTCACAATTAACATGAACAGCAGCCCTATAAGTCCACGACAACTTATTGGCTAATAAGCCTAATTGGGTTTGGCTTACAGTGTCTATAAACATATTGAGACCATTCCAAAATAGCTTTCTATATTTCAAATACATCATAGTAGCTGTCAACCATGTCACTAAGTGGGTCAAGGAGCGGCCTCTCAGGTTTTGGAGCAGTATTGACTGTGAAGTTTATAATGGAGCAAATATTACGCTGACATGTTTTATGTTATCCTTATGAACAATTCCAGTAATTTTACCTAACAAATTGTTCCCAAATTTAAATGAGCTATTGGGAACCCTGGGAGCTCTTACTGTCCCATATCATCCTGATCAACTGAATGGTGGAATGTGCCAATCATGCATTAGTTCAAACTATTTGGAAGGTCACCAGCAATTCTCCATCACAACGTGCCATATATATAAGCTCAACACTCTTTTCATATAATATTAGCTACCATAGCGGTACAGGATACTCACCCTTCTAGCTCTTACACAGTCAAAAACCTGCGCTGCCACTCTTATTACATTCTATATTTACTGTTGAGGATAAAGTTTGGCCACTCAAGTAATTTGACCAAATGGTATTTCCTCATTAAGATTTAGACTAAGGCCTATGGGGCTGCCCTAACCCAAAGAATCAATCAGAAGGAGAAGAATGACTTTCATCTTTTATATTTGCTGATTTTTTTTCAATCATCAAAAGAGTTTCTTACTGTAATATTTATGGATATGGGAGGATTTATAAGTTGGCTACTGTACGATAAGGACCATATAATATAATTAACCAAGCCATTGCTAAAGCATATACCATTTAGAGCCTAACCAAAAGAAGAATATTCAATAATGTTTATGCTAATTTTCTACAGCCTTATTACAAATCTAAAAGCACTCTCATTGAATATTGAGTGGTAAATTATGTCAAGGAGGGAAATACCAAAAATTGATTGACTTAATTATTAGTTTTTGACTCAGAACATAACTCAAGCTTAGCTCCAAAATTGATTTTCCCTAGAATAGATTGTATTGAAATCAACCTCAAGACAACCATCATACCATTTCCTGACCTATAAATACCTTTCCATATGCATATTGTACAATAGTCAATGATCCTCATCATAAGAGCACTACAACTTCTTAATTGAAGTGAATCACTATATATTATTCAACTATTATAAAGGATCGCCTTGTTTATTAACCTTGTTATGTATTCGCATAGATATTTAGCTTAGTCTATCTATACCAAAAGATTACGCCTTTTGTTAAAGGTTTGGCCTACTTCAAATGGGCTGGTTCTTCTTTTGAGATAAGTTAGAGTTTCGAGAGCCTATTGTATGGAGACAAAAGACCAGATGGTGACAGTAGTTAAGGTATAAACTTCTCAGAAATGACACGTTGAGGTTATGTTCTTATGTAGTTTACTTGTATAATGATTTACTGCCCTGATCCTTCAGATTCCAAGTTATTCTTTGACTAAATATAATGAAAAGTATCAAATACAAAAAGTTTGTATATTAAAATTATTAACTTGTAGTGATAAAAGTTTGTCCTGTATTTTTGTGAACTTGGAGATAATTTATATGGTTCAATGTTAACCACACCTTATCCATGACACCTCATTTCTCAGTGGCACTTAGCCGGCGGAGCACAATAAATACGTCTAAGGGTCTACAATCTATGAGACTCTGGGGTAACTCCACTCGGCCTCATGATCATTATTTAACTGACAGTTATATCAGGACAGCGTTTCCTATGATGCGTCATATTTAGCTAAACTGTCACACCTTTTGAGCAATTAGTAGCACATGCCAAGGCGATTTGTACCACTAACCAATAATTGAATTGATTGAAAACTTTATCAACATTAAAAACTAATTTTGGCATAGACCAAAAAAGCCCATGAGACTGGGTCGTTAAGTCAACTATTATTGAGTCCAAATTAACCAACAAAGCCCCTGAGCCCATGTTATCCAGTCAAATATTATTAAGTGGAATTGCTAGGCTGCAGATTCAAAGCTTCGCATATACTTAGGATATTTAAGATCTTTAATCACTGATATCTTTGGTATAATCCATAATATGTTAGACATAAGCTAAAATTATTATGTACTAACAAATCACCCGGAAATTAGGTCCAGTCAACTACTCAATACCTTCTCCACATAGTTGTTCTATATGGAAGAAGATATAGCTGATCTGGCCAACTAGAATATGTTCAGTAGAGATAAAAAGGGCCTCTCACTATAGATGTGTTAATCAAACCTTCTTTCACCACTGAGAAGTGGGGCATTATTATCTAGTAGATTAAGAATAAGCATTATGTTCAACAACTAGAACAAGAAATAGATTTTGGTCACCTCAAGCAATACCCCTAAACTAGATGGGGTCCAAGTGGCTATATATATAAATGTATTGAGGATCTAGTCCATAATTTATTGATATATTAGAATCATATTTGGATCAAGCAGACACCCTCAATGTTGTTTTACTTAACTCTCCTGAAAACTTACTATTCTAGTGCAATTATATAATCATCACAAAAAACCATAAAGTAAGAGTTATTGTAGATTTTGGGGCACTAATTAATATTTTTTAGTACTAGAGGCACTAATTAATATTATGTCCACTAAACTAATGAAAAACCTGACCTTGCTCCAAATACTGGCCATTATAAAGTATATGATTCGCGGTCCCACAAACAACAACTTCTAAATGAGCTTACAGTGATAGTCTACTGCGTTGTAGCTCACTGATGATATCCAGTCCTTGCATTACTTTCCCAGATCAAAATTACGATTTTCTTGTAGTACCTCGTTTAAGAGTACCTACGGAATAAATGATGATTTTGATAAAATATTTAGGAGATTGGGTCAAACCCTTCCAATCTATCACAATAAGAAGAATAGCAGGCCTAAGCCCCTAGACTCAGGCCTTTGTTAGTTTTAACTATGAAGATGACATTGTGCCAATTAGCTATCACAAATTTTGGACCCAAACCATGTGATTGCCTAATCAAATTATAAAATCCAAGGACACACTTCTACATTCTAGTCATAGTATGACCATTCGTCAGGACATCAGATAATTAAAGGAAATGGAAATATATTATTGACCTCAAGGACTATATGATGTTAAATTAACTACATTCTGCCAATATAATTTGAAATTAGTTGCGTGCCTTGGTTTATTCTTTCAAATTATGGCACATAAAGTTCCATAAGCTAAGTTATATTCTTATACCATTCAGAATAAGAAACATCAGATTGTTGCTTTTGTTCACATCTTCCTTGTTGAGGAAGTGCAAACCTTCCATAATTTGGTAATCTATATAAGCTTGGGCTTGACAGCAATGAATGTCAATCAGTTCTTTCACTAGTATTTTGATAAAGCCTTGATTGGTTAACTGAAAAAAAAAGACCATTTTATGGCTCTTTTTGATATACAAGATGATTTATTGAAAAAAGTATTTGGACTAGTTTTGCACTAAACGCGTTATACCATAAAGATACTAGAAATCATCCCCCCATTTCCTGCATCTGTTTATATGATCAAAGCCAGATGGGAAATCCATTAATAAAGAAAAATTAATCAGATGCTAATCCGAGGATGTTAGTGCTCTCCAAAATTCCTTGGGCCCCCCATTTTATATCATAAAGATAAAGATGGCTCCATAGTCTGATAACTGATTATAGAAAGCTTGATAATGTTAATAAAAAGTTTTCTATCCTTTGCTGTGCATTGATGATGCACTGGAGCACATAAGCGGCGCATATATCAGCTAAGGATCTAATTTTGAGCTATTGGCGAATGAGCTTCCTTTAATAAAAATGTAAAGTGTGCTATGATTATGGCTCAAGGATTGTATTAACCAACTGTGCCGCCACAAGGTTTGTGCATTGCGCCCATGACTTTTCTATAAGTTATGTTTAATATATCGTTTAAAAGATTTATCCTGAGTATTAGTTTGACTGGATGTAATAAATGTTTTTACAGAATTTTTAATGAATATTTGGAGCACTTAGAAGAAGTCTCACATCACCTCAAAACACTGAGTTTAAGATCAAACATAGAAGTGAAAATAATATGAACAGTTGTCATATTTAGGTCTAACTGAATAGTAGGGGTGACTGCACCATCCAGCTAAAATAAATGCAATCAATTAGATAATGCTCTAAGTAACAATCAAGGCGTTCAATTGTTACTAGGATGATTGGTTACCATTGCTTATTCATTAGAAGACTTAAGTAATTGATGAGCCTTTGTTTTATTTATTATAAAATTTTTGTTTAATTTAAGTGGATGGCAAACTGTCAAATATCGTCTATTATATTAAATCTTGTCTTAAAAAAAGCCAATTATACTAATTTGATCAAAACTTTTATCATTTAAACAGATGCATCCCTCACTACCATTTTTGAATTGTTATCTCCGCATGATGATGAGGGAATTGAGCACTCAGTGGCTTACTGTAACCAAATACTGGATATGATTGAACTAGATATAATGTAACTTAGAGGGTGTCCTGAAGGTATCTACGACTACAAACAATTCCAGATCTATGTACATGTGGTCCACTTTACTGCAGTACCCATCCACGTCTCTGTTCTGGTTACAAAATTTTAAATAACAGAAGGACTTGTGTCCCAATGGGCTTTAAAAACATAAGCTTATAAATTTGAGATTCAGCATATCCCTGGCGTGAATCATCAAAACGCTGAATATCTTTACTTGTCTAACCACCATGCCCTTAGAGGATAATTAGCCAATGAACTGTTTAGTAAAATAAAATCATAGTAATATGGGAATGATCTGAAGATCATTCGATGCACACTGGAGAAAATTTAATAAGAATACACTTATTAAAGGTGAAGAATTATATAAGATTCTTGATGGACTAAAATTTTTATCTAATTTTGGTAATGTCTGTCCCCTGGTCAGCTTGCCTCGAATAAATAAAAAAATTTTATCTGTGGCTAACTGGGCAGACTGACTTGATCATAATGGCTCATAAGGCAATGGGACATGGGTGATATAATAAAACACTCATAGATCTTAATCCAAATACTATTGGGATTTGATGCCGTTTATTATCCATAAGACTTTTTGATATTGTAATTCATGGCAAGTCTATGCCCCTTACTATAATACCACTTCCTACCAATTGGTAAACCCCAATTTCTCTTTGCATACCATTTCAATTGACGTTGTAGTCCCAATGCAATAGTTTGGGGTAATGTAAGTATATCAATATGGCCATTATTAACCTCACCAAGTAGGTGGAGGCCAAAGTTGTTCAGTACTTTTGCATTATGACGTTGGCTAAGTTTGTTTTAAATTTTCTAATTTTTTTTGAGGTGGGCCAACCTGGGGGCGATACTGCACCAATTAAGAGATATAAGAAATGGGAAAAGAGGATAAAACCCAGAAAACCTCCATGTGTGGCATATGATAGGCCAGGAACTCTATGGACCGCTTTTGCTATTCACTATCTCAGTTTGGGGCATTGGTGTGCATTTCAGCGTAGTCATAATCGTCCCCTACCCAAAGTTCATCTACTGGGATCGAACTTGTGGAAGCAGTGGTAGTGGGTCCATATTCTACCACTGGGGTATCATCTTCTTGGCTAAGTTTGTTTTATCAAAATATTATATTTTGGCATGGATGCCCTAAATTCATACAAACCCATTAATTGGAATAAATTTATGTCTCATATGATTATCAAGTTAAATGAGACTATAATTATTTAGGGGGCGTTGTCTACACTCTATCACCCCTGAGACCATCACTACATGAAAAAGTAAACGGTACTCTCATTGGCACCCTACAATAGTTAATTATTTGAAATGCACACAGCTGGAACGTTATTAAATTAGGATATCTTTAACTATATAAGCTACCATTCAGCAACAGAGCACTCTACATTTTAATTTATATGGGAAGCACCCCACACTACACCCTCCTTATACTCATGTTTCAATAAAGAGAACATGAGAGCTTCTCATAAGCTTGAGAATTTTGTGCAGACCCTGATTCAGTTACAGAACAAAACTTTTCCGGTGCTCTGGACTGGAAAGTTAGGACTTGGAAGCTCAATAATGATGATTGAAGGACCTTACCGACCTTTCTCAAATGGGAATGCACACTATGTTCTGCAAAATGTGGATTTAAATGGACTAGCAACCTAAAGACATATGGAAAGGCTCCTTTGAGACTATTAAGAAGACGTCCACTGATTCATACCTTTAAAGGAACCTAATAGGGTTACTTTATTAATTGAGTGCAGGCTAAGTTTCTGAGGAAGTACCGACGGAGCTCTGGACCTATGAATAAAACTTCTTAAATAACTTAGTTTATATTCTAAACTCTGTATTGTTCCATGATGTTTAGCCTAATGGGGGTGAAATGTTGCAATATAGTCTGACCAATCAGTTGAACATAAATAATACTGTGTCTGATTTCTTATACTTAAAACTATAATTAGATGGATGTTTTAATTAATCATAATACCGTGCTAATGCCAATCTACAAGTACTAACTTACTGAGTGACTTTGTTAGGCTTAATTGCCAATAAGATGCCCCGCTCACATTAAGTCTTAAATCACTAGTTTGTTTTTTTATTTATTGCGGGGAAGGCTGACCATGGGATGGACACTTCTGAATTTGACCCAAAAGAGACAAAATGTAGTAACAGAAAAGGCACCCCAGAGAAGCGATGCTATCTCTTGTTGCCAGCGGGAACGCAACTTATGGGGAGGGGAGGGAACGTGTGAAGGGGCCGTAGCCACAATTGAACACATGTGAAGGAAGGGGTCTGATTTGATGAACCAAACTGGGAACCATGAGGAGACCAGCTGTCAGCGGCATGGTGGGAGGTATCCAAACATCCACACTTGAAAGTGGTCCACCAAGTGAGACCGGAATCTGTGGACTGCTTCTGGGAAGGTGGGGGTGGAGCCTGCGATGGCGTCCAAGACAATCGTGTGGATAGTCCACATGGCGATTGCAACCACCAGAACATGGAGGGAGGGTGGGAGGCCATTGATAGGGCAAACATGTATCTTGACAGACTGAAGGGATGTGTTTGATCCTGGCCCAGCAGACGTTGAACTTCGTGCCATACCACTTTAGAGGTAGGACACTTCTCCAGGCGGTGGAACAGCGTTCCATACTAGCCACACACGACGCAGGATGAGTGTAAAGCGTTTTAGCGCTCAGCTGTATGGTACACCCGCCTCAGGCAGCGCCACACATGGGAACAGATCTGAGGCTGCAACAGAGGGTGGTGTGCGTATTTCCAGATGTTTTTTGGGTCTCAATGGAGTAAGGGATGTCCATCATGTACAGGTAGTCCACCCTGGATAAGACATGGGGCCGTGTGGGGATCACGCCATCATGGATGGGTAGCCCCTGTACCTCTTGTGTGAACTGAAGTGAGGGGCGGACTCTTCGGGTTGTATGTCCACTAATACAAATTCTCCACTCAGCGCTCCGCATGGAGAGGACAATCGTTTGTAGTGGTTTTAGTACCGTGAGGACCTGTGGCTGATGGGTGTGAAGCCAGGTATTTCATCAGGGAGTGGGGGTTCAATGGATTGTTGAGGCCCAAGGCGCGGGAGAAGTTGGAGCAGGCTGCGCGGGACCAGTGTTGGGAGGGGAGTGTAGGGGTGGTGACAGCCGCAATCCAGGTACCCAAGATCTTGGCCGCATGGGCTCTGAAGTCAAGCAGGCCCATGCCACCATGCTGATGAGGGCCAAACATGACCTCTAACTGTACTGGTGGAGGGCGGCCTGACCATAGCCATCCTTGCAGCAGGGCATGCAAGGATTTGAAGAAGCTTGGGGAGAAGGGGATGGTGTGGGCTCTAAACCAGACTTTGGAGAGGAGCATAGAGTTGGCCAAAACAACCCTGCCAGTAAGGGAAGTAGGGTGGGCTCTGAGGGAGGCGATGCGCTTTGTCACGTTGTCTAGAATACGACTCTCCATTACTGCTGATGCGTATCCGCCTGCCTCCACCCACACGCCCAGATGGCGGACCAGCCTTATGGTAGGGCGTGGCACAAAGGGGAGCACCAGTGGGGCGGTGTGGGGTGAGCTGGGAGGGCGAGCGCGTGTGTGAGCAGCTGGCCAGGGCTGGGCGCTGGTTGCAGGGGCCCAGCAGTTATGATACCAACCAAGGAGGATGAGTTCAGTTTTGGAGGCGTTCAGTGCAGCATTACTTACCCGGGAATACTCCTGGATGAGAGCTTCAAGTGCGCGTACATCTTTATTATTAGACACCCCAACCACACAGTCGTCTGCAAACGCCATCATCTTGATTGGGGCTTGGCCTGGCACATGGACCCCGGTGTGTTGGGCATTCATGTTTTGAAGTAGTGGGTCAAGGCTGAAGTTGTATAAGAGTGGGCTAAGGGGGTCCCCTTGTCGCAAGCCCCTTTGAGGGCGGACTACTTCCATTAGGAAGCCAGGGCCACGTACTGCCATTGTTGTAGATTCTGTGAGCAGCATCACCCAGTTGAAGCGAGGGGGTAAGCGGAATTGGTGGAGGCAGGCCCTGAGGTATTCCCAGTTTACTCTATCATAGGCCTTCTATTGGTCCAAGAATGCAAGTGCCCCAGAGGCTCTGGACTGGCACGCGTTGGCCACAGAGTGCACGTTGCCCCAAATCGACCTTCTGGGTATGAAACTGAATTGTTCTGGGGAGATGTTGGCAGATGCTACAATCCCTAAATGGTTAGCCATAATTTTTGTTAAAATTTTTGTATCCATGTTAGTTAAAGAAATGGGGCGCCAGTTGGCTAAGTCTAGCTTGTCCCCTTTCTTGAAGAGTGTGATGGTGAAGGCCTCATGTCCTCCTGGCAGGAGGCGCGTTTCCAAAAGGCTCTGGTTAAGTGAGGCCAGCAGTAGTGGGGATATATATTTGAAGTACTTTTTGTAGAATTCATATGGAATGCCATCCAGGCCTGGGCATTTTCAGTTTGGTGCACCACAAATGGCTGTCCATAATTTGTTCAGAGTAATCAAATTATTATTGCCAGGTATTGGAAAATGGTGCGGATGTGGGCTCAGTCAAGAAATTCCGCCACTTTGGCTGGCTGAATTGGATCAGATTGGTACAACTCAGAGTAATACTTTTGTGTTTCGATTGCCACTTTGGCTGGCATATCTGCAATGGAATCATCAAATCTTCGCACCTGTGTGCAGGCCACGCTCTGGCGTGGCGCGAATTTTTTTAAAAAATATACGGTGCACTTGTCACCTTTTGTGATGCATTTGGCCCTGTACTGAACACAAACCCAATGTTTGTGTTGCCTTTTGAGCGTGTTGAGGTGGGCGGCTGCTTCCACCCACTTCTGGCCCCATGCAGAGCTGTATCCTGTGGCTGGAATGTTGGACTCCAAGTGGGCCAATTCTGCCAGAGCGCACGAGATAACTGCCAATGTGGCTCATGATTGTCTGGAGGAGAGATGGCGAGAGTGGCAGATGGTATCCTCTTTGAAAGTTGCCCATGTGGAAATGGGGTCCATACAAAATGGTGCAACAAACTCTTTTGCCAAAGTTGCCTCTTCCACCCACGTGGAAAATCCTGGTGACGCGAGCTCAGGGGGGGGCAGATTTTGCACCAATGTGGGGCCTTAGCAGCTGTGACAGGTAGGTGGTAGGTTATCGAGACCAGTCAATGGTCAGAGAATTCCATTTTTGTTGTTTTATAGTGGGATATGTGGGGTGGAATTTTGCTGGCATAAGGATAAGGTCGATGCGGGACATGGACCTTAATTGGCCATTATGGATGTGGGGGCGCGTCATGTTCTTGAGCAGCGGGGCTTGCCACAGCAGTGCATCCATTAACTCAAGGGTGGCCTTTAGAACGTGAAGTTCAACGTGGCCCTGGGGGGCGTGGGATGAGGAAGGCCACCAGTCTGTTGGAGTGTATAGCCAACAGTTCATGTTGCCGACTACAAAAGGGTCTGGGGGTATTGGGAGGGATTTGACTGATGATAAAAATTCCTGATGCTCTCATGCACTGTTTGGGGAATAGATGTTAACAATAGCATGTACCACATCGGCCCATGAGAAAGTGACAATGAGGACTTGGCCATTGAGGAAGGTTTCCAACAATAAAATTCTGAAAAAATTATTTTTCAAATTAGCACCCCACAGTGCTCTGACCAAAAGGATAGGGATGGGAGGAGCATTGTTTTCCAAGCCTCCTTAGAACCTCACGGACAGTGGGACTCCTGGATGGCCAGGATATCCACGGGTAAATTTTGTTGTAAAAAACTCAGTTTCCTAGCCCAGGATGGCGAGGCCTTGAGTCCAGCAATATTCAACGTCCCTAAAGTGAAGGTTTCCCCTTCACACCTTAGGTGTGAGGGGGTGGGCACCCAGGCCCACTAGCCTCCTCTAGATCCCCACAGGCCTTCATGGCAGTGCGGGTGTTTGCAGCAACACTATTGGTGGTTTTGTTAATTTTAGCAGAAAGGTTCATTTTGGCTTTTGCCTTTGCTTTTTGTTTCCCCAACGTCGGACAAATTTTTTGTGGTGCGGATGAGTTCAGTGCACCATTGAGAGGATCAAAAAAAATTTTTTCAGTTGGGATGGGCCCCAAGTCAGTTTCAACCGGAGCTTGGGTGCAATGATTGGGTGAGATTGATTCCCCCATCGGATCCTCAGATTGAGTGGCTCAATCAGCATGGGCTTCCCAATCTGATTGGTTGATGGATTCCTGATTTGCTTCCGCCACAAAGGTTTTGATGTCCACCTGGCGTTGGGAGTGTGGGATAGCTGTGGTGACTTTGGCCGCTTCCTTGGCTGTGGCACTGCGGGCCTGCTTAGCCTTCTTCTGCTCTTGTGGGGAAATAGGCTTTACCAGTAGGTAGCAACCTTGTGCTCCCCACGGGAAAGCCTCTTTAGTGCTTAAGGTTGGTTTGTAGTGCGCCTCTCCGCTGGCCATGGCTGCTGAGGGGTGCTCTTGGAATGTGACGACCTCCTTGGTGGTGCATGCATGTGCCTTATGGCCAAACGCATCACAGTGGGTGCAGATGGGGGGCGCGCTGTCCACAGTTACCTGGAAAGGGTGGGTGGTATGCCCTTTGGTATTAATAAAAGTGGAGTGCAGGATCTGGGTTAAGTCCTTCGATCTCCTCAGTTGGGGTCAGAACTGTGATGGCTTTGCTAGTGCACAGGTGTGGCATCAGCATAAAGCGTTGCATTTTGAAAGATTGTATTTCGCCGTAGATGGCGAGACCATCTTTCAGGTGTTGCTAAAAATGTCACGTTTTACCATAGTAGGCAAAAAGTCAAACGTGAGGAAAATTTGGTTGGATTTTGTTTATCTAGTGCGTTTTGTTTTGATGACCCGTTGCCCTTCAGGGAGGTCAATCGCTACATGCATCACAGCAGCCTCATCTGCTGCCTCTTTGTTTTTGAAACCTAGGTCCAGCCAACCATGTGACATGGAGTGAGGTGCGATGTACACCACAGTCAGGAAAAAAGTGTGCACATCTCCACAAAATTTTTCCCATAAAGCCATTTGTTGGATGTCCAGAAACATGCGGACTCCATATTCCACCAACAAAAGTGGCTGGGAGTGCGGTGTATTGATGTACTAGTTGCATCGTGCTTGCCAAGTGAGGATTTCTGGGGAAATAGTGACTGCCAGTTTTTTAAAAAAAATTTCTATTCTGCCAGTTTCTCCAGGGCGTTTTTGAACGTTTGAGGCTGCGGGCCTCCCACCTGCTCCTCTTACCTTACTTGCCCAACTGCTCCCTGACATGGGCGCGACTATTCTCCTCTATGAGATTATCAAACTAGATCCAGACTTGAATTGAATGGGTTGCAAAAGTGATTGCAACGAGAGAGAAAATTCCTCAAATTACTAGTTTATACAAACTTAATTTCACCTGAATTATGTAAGTTGAATCACTAAATTATATAATATGCCCTTTGCCCTTACGTTATAAAAACGTCCCTACTAGGTCTTGTTAAGATTATCCTCAGTTTTCAATAATTTGTCTCTAGTAAAGTTACAATACTTTAAAGCGATTCTCCAAGATTAAGGCATAAATTCATTGTGTTTCCAGGATTTTTACAAAAAAATGTATAATCCTGAAGGCAGTTAAGTTAACAAATGATACACTAGTAGGATCTGTAAAGTTAAGAATAATATAACAAGTATTAATCACTGGGAAGCAGATCAAATTTTTATCAGCAGTGAAGCTTACTAGCTGGAGGATGAAGAGAACTAATGAGCCCATGCCAATGTTGGTACCAGAAGACTACAGTGTATTTCATTTAAACATTGATTTTAGAAAAACCTTGTGGTTAAAACTTGTTTTTTTAATATCTTTTTAGAGTATCTGTTTTTATATAGTCTACTCTTTACCTTATTGAATTAACCTGGGCCTTCAGAATTGATGCCTACAGGGGGTGGAAGGCAATTCAGTAGGGCGTACAGCTACCAACCTGAAGGTTGCAGGTTTGATTCCTGCCCTTTGCACATTAATTGGGGTGCCAGCCGAAGGGAGCTATTGGCAGTTAGTAGGTATAATAACACGAAAACCTTACCCATGACGTAACCAGAAAAATCTGAGTCCCAATCCAGAGGTGAAAAAAACTTTCTATGAAGAGTTGACCCTGCTCAGGTTTCATGTCAATACTTTCTTTCTCTATTTTTGGTAATGCCTGTCCCTTAGTCATCTTGCCTCGAATAAATAAAAGAATTGATGCCTACTCACTAATTTTAACAAAGGGAAACCTTTAGAGGATTGGGGGGCGTTGTTATATGTGAGCTGAGCCAGATTAAGAACTGCAGCCCAAGTAACTTGGGATTTAGAGGCATAAAAACACAGATACATCTCCAAGACCTGGTTAACTCTTCTAAATTTACCCCTCCCACTGGTGATGGTTTGGATTTTTGTTTAATTGGAAGGTTGGTGATCTTTCAAAGGCTACTCGATTAATAGCTGAATGTAGCTCCAGCGGAATCTCTTAGGGGTGCATCTTCCCTAAGGCAATCTCTCTACGGAATTAGCGTCAATGAGGCTATATCTGTTCACTTAATCAGGCAGGGCTTTTTATTTAAACATTCAAAAATCTCTAGTTACATTTAACTAGGAAAAACTGAAGATAAGTTTTAAGACTGAATATGGGAGATATTTATCATTTTGGAGGAAGTTTAGGATTGGTATGAATAGACCTTAAGAGAAAATTAGGATTGAGTTGGTTTTGGAGAACTCTCTATTGGCGCAGCAGAATGCAAAGGTTTTTGTGTATTTAGTCTTTTTTAATTGAGGCAGTAGATTCCAGAGACCTCCAATTGGCAATATCTTTCGCAACTAAATCAGCGTCTTTGGCAGGTAAGTCTTCAGATTCATAAAAGGGTTCATGATCTCAATTGCTCTTTTAAATGCTCATTGTCCTTATTGTTTTCAATATCTTTTGAAACAGTAGTTTTCAACAGTATTGTTGCAAATCAGGTCGCATTCAAATCTCACCCATATCAGCGCAATTCCCATTATTCAACAATGGCCAACTCAAGATCTAGCCAATGAGGAACATAGCTCCAGAAAAAAAGGGGCATAACTTGGTTCACGATGGAGCCCAATTTGACAGATGCAGTCAAATACTCCATTCTTAATGATAGATCACCCAGTAAGGGCCTGACCATAGCATGTCAAATTTGTGGACCCATCCTCCGGGCTAATGATGTTAAAAAGGATGAGGTCTCCTATATGGTATTTGGGCTAAACCAGTTTCTTTAATAACTTAGATCAGCTTTTCCTTTTCTTATAGTCCCCATGACTTACCGGCTAAGGATTGTAGTCTGAAAAAATTATTGGACAGCCTTTACATAGCTAGATCAGTTGTTTCAAACAAAGCAGATTCTAAGATGAGCTGTACGCTTGAGGGCAGAATTGCCTCCTGTTCATAAATGACTCAAAAAGGTGACATTTGAAAAATTTGATGTTAAATAATTTGGTAACTAGTAAAGCTGATGAGATGTATTTTTTACATTGTATATGGTTATATTGAGCCATCTTGCAAAGGATGGAGACTAGCATTCCTTTTTATTACTTCAAATATTGTTTTTAGCAGGATGGTAGTGGAAAGTGTAAGAGTGATAGGTGCTCATCATCAAATTAATCTCAAAACTTACTTAGGATATGAAGTTGGTGCTGTTATCAGATAGCAAAACCTTTAATTAAATGACAGGTGATATTGATCTTAGTAGATAGGGTGCAGTCACTTTAGAAGTAGGTGAGGCAATGGACATGACCTCAACCCATTTGGTAAAGTAATCAACCGCAATAACAATGTACTAATGGTCATATATAGCTTAAGATAAAGGATCAATAACATCAATACTGACAGTATCAAATGGGGCCTTTGAATCCAAAACCTGGTGTTGATACAGTAGATTAGGAGCTTCTGGTTAGCTCAGGTGAGGCAAAAATCCATGACGTCTTAAATTGACTCACTTATCCTGTCCTAATAGCAACTTTCCCGTAGCTATTAAAGAGTTTTTCTTTACTGAACCATGACCTACGTCATATGGGCCTCTAGAACGGACTTTATTCTCATGGAAGATCAGATATATGGCAGCAATGTGTTACCAACCTGATTATAAAAAGATTCATTTTCAATACAAGTCCTCTCTGCCATATCATTAATTATTGTAGTGCGCCAGAGTTTCTCAGCTACATTACTCATGTTTTGAAATAAATTGTAAATTTGATCCTACTCAGAAGCATAGAGCATCAGTACAGGTAGCCGCAACAGCTTGTCACAATTTTGTGCATTATTCCTGTGTGGTGGACAATTTAATAATGATAACTCTGTAGCTTAAGAGCTGAGTGGGCCAGCCATCAATTAAGATCCTTCATCTGCTGTAGTTACCATAGGGAGGCATGATCTGTCACTACAGTAAATTGTTCTTGTACAAGAAGGGACAAAAGTGTTTAATAGCCAACAGGACAGCTAGACACTCATATTCTGTTATGCTATAATTCTTTTACGCCTGAGTCATGGTCTTACTGGAGTATGCTATAGGCTGATCAGATCGATTATCTTCAAGCTAGGCCAGTATACCCCAACAGCCACGTTTCTAGCATCGGTAAATAGGATAAAAGATTTATTAAATTTGGGATATACTAATATAAGAAGGTGGAAAGTGCTTTCTAAGTGCGTCAAAGGCTTGCTGTTGGATTTCTTCCCATCGGAATGAAACCTCTTTATGAAGCAGATATGTCAACGATTCAACAATCTCAGCAAAGTGTGAAATAAATTTTCAGTAATAGCCAATCATTCTGAGGAGACCTGAGTATTGCGTAGGCTACGTGGTCGAGTCATTTTCTTTTATATCAATCACTTTGTCATGTAGAGACGAGATTTTCTCCCATGTAACCTTATGCCTGAGGTTTTTATTCTAGTTTGGAAAAAACTAAATTTGGCTGGTTTCAACTTTAATGAGGCAGAGAAAAGACTTTAAACCGCTTCCCTCAGATGGGCGAGGTATTGATCAAAATGTGTGTAAAAGAATACAGTCAATTGTTTATATAAAGCAATACACAAGACTTCTTTAGGTCTCCCGATAGACGGTCATCGCCTTTTGAAATGTGACGGGGCATTCATAACCCATAGGGCATTTGAGTAGGATTAAATAACCTTTCACTCACTATAAGGGCTAATTTTTCTCTATTATCCAGTGCAAGCCTGATTTGCCAATGTCCGTTGGCTAGCTCCATCATGGAGAAAATTGAGATTCAGCCATGAGTCATAAGATATCATTGATTTGAGGTGGTGGATAATTGTCCTTTCATGTAGAGGCATTAAGCCAGCGGTAATACATATCTACCTGATGTCCTCCATCCTTTTTACATATAAGCAGTAACAGCGGGGCCCATGGTCTTTATGACATTTAAGTATCCAGCGTTTAGGAGCTGCTTCAGTTCTTTTTTGATCTGGGCTTCTTCAACTTTAGTTCACCAGTAGGGTCAAGTGCAGATGGGAGGGGCATCACCAGTAATACCCTATGCTGCACCCCCTTCATCATTCCAAAATTGTCTGGGCTTGTGAAAAAAATGTCAGCATACTCTTTTATCAACGCATCTGCTTGTCGCTGCTTCTTGGAAGTAAGGGTTTCACTTATTTTCACTTTGATATGGGTTAAAGTAGGGTTTTCATCAATACCTAGGTCATGAAAAGTTCCACACCTTCAGATGGATTTAAAAAAGTTGGCTGGTAGAATTCAAACATCTGCAACAGGTCAGTTTCTAGTTATTCACATGTGTTGATCAGTAAGGTTGGCCATAAAATAGTTAAGGGCCCTAGTAATACAGATCTAGCACCCTGTGGCAGGTAAGAGGTTCTCAAATGACTAGATTAGGATATCCACTAATCTTTATAAACTGTCGGAATAGTACTTTGGAGTCCAGTAACCAATAGAAATTAAAATTTTGGTGGTATAGTTACGCTGTTGGTAGTATATACCAATAACCCCTTCTTAAGCCTCTTCACTGGATGGTGGCAATTTGGCCTTTAGCCTGATTACTCAATACTCTCAACACTTGATGTGGTTGGTGTGTTCCAGTAAACAAATCCTAGGCTTTTTATTTCCTTTCTCTTTTAGGGGTGTCCTTAACGATCAAGGGGATTCAATACCTAAAATCAAAAATATAAGTTCTTTTTGAATAGCTAGTGTGTCTAATTCAACCAACAATTTTTCGCTAATAAGAAGATCATAACCATCTTTCTCTACCACAATCGCCAAATCTGACATTACCAGAGATCTAAATCAAAGCGGCAGGGATGAGTAGACCACCTGATAGCAAGCCTAGAGAAGTTCCTTGGTTTCATAATACACAGTGTGGTTTTAATCTGGAGCAAACTTTATCCTTTTCACCAGTTGAGAGGAAATTACATTGACTGGAGATCCAGTATTGACCATAGATAAAATTTTCAAAGTATTACAACTTCATCTCTGGTTACCTTTGGTACCAATATAGGATATCATGTAAATTTGTTTTTTCTGGAGGAAAAAAAGTCCGTTAAAGGCATACTAAGAAAAAGTTAAATCTTTTAAGTCAGCAAGTCTGGAACATCAATTCGTCAGTTTTAAATAAGACATAAAATTCATTGCATTATGTGGTGATAGATTATAGTAAGTTGTGGAGTCATCAGAAGAGGGTACTTCTCTCCCTAAACTGAATCCACTTTTCCTGCCTCATCGGCATTTTTCTTCCAACAGGAATCCTCTTGATGTCCAAAAATGCCACATGAGCAATAGTCACAAAGGCTTTGGACCTTTGGTATCATCTTACTGCATATGTGAGGCCAGTTGCCCTTGTTAGATGTATGATGCACTTCTAGAACAGACAACTCCATTATGGATTTCTTAATATTGAGTAAAAAAGTATTTGAGGTAGGTCAACCTTAAGACAAATATACCACGCCAAGAATTTTTCTAGCCAGTACAGGTTTTTAACTTGTATTGAACAAAACCTGCACTAGTGTGGAACAGGAATTACCCTGCCAGGCTAACCACCATTTAGATATTAGATATAGACTTGTAAATTTTCTTTTCACCTGGAAGTAAAGCACAATATTGGTATGTGTTATACGTGGTTAGGACGTCTGCAATGGCGTCATCTAATTTAACTTGATCTCAAAATGCTAGAGCCTGAGTCTCATGATAAAATACTCGGAAAATTTGATATTGTTTTACTTATTTATTGCAAAAATTTTCATAAAAGCCTGTTTGCGGTTAAAAAGGGATATGTTACTTAAAAAACTCTAATAAGGGTATCCTTTTATAGCCACCCATGTGGTACACGCCTTTAAGTATGACATAATAATTCCTTGAGCCTTATAGTTTCAACAAATTTGAATCTGCTGAGATTTCTACAATCTATAGCTTGTTCCATTGCACCTTCATACACACTAAGAATAAGGATGAATGGTTTCAGTTTATGACACATACTTTTCTATAAGATGGGCTTAAGATATTCAACGGGTTCAGAGAAAACATGGATAGCAGGAGAAGATGGTCATTTAGATTCAGCTGGCTCCATGGTGCCTATGTTATTATGAGGGATACTTTTATCAAATTGGCTTTGGAACTCATCTATAATATCTTGAAGAGTATAGTAGCAGTCATTGACAAGAGAAATTGGGGCCTTGGAATCTAGAAGCCAATGGAGCTTTTTAATCTCAGCGGGCTGAAGTGCTAATTGTGCAGAAAGAGTATCTTTGAGTTTTAAAAAGCCCTGGGGGTCCTAGTGTAGGCAACTTTACAGGATGAAGTCCAGGGATACTACCACCACCACACTAGGGATGCGCAAACTTAAGCACCACCAAATGTGGGCCCAACCACCTTTGAGTGTAGCTCACACTACCCTAAACTTACATACGCCCGCCTTATTTAAGTATCAGGAAGCTCGTCTGAACCATCCAGGATAGGCAATATGCCTCTCATCCCCATTGTAGGGGACAAGACCCAATGAACCCCAGTTTTAGGGCCCATTAAGGAGGAGAAGCTGAAGCCCTCCCATTTGTCACCTGAATTTTAGCAGAGTTGTGCTCTCCAGCCTTTTTGTCCAGGAAGCTTTGGAGTTTTTTTTGGATCTACCTTAATTTTCTTCCATGATCCAATTCACCACCATCCGGCTCATGCTGATCAAACTAGCAGCTAGCAGAGCTTCAGGACAACTCAACAAACCGTAGAATTTAATTTGTAGGTAGGTGCACTGAAGCGCAGCCATCCAAGATTGACCTCCCATGTCCTGGGTTCCGCACCCATGCAACCCCAGCTCATGGGAAGGCCTTTTGACAGGCTCCATGCCCAACTCTTACCCCCTTTCAGTCCATATTATCCCCTCAGGGAGTGTTAGACACCCTTGATAACAGGTCAGCACAGTCATCACTACCATCCCAAACTTCTTTCAAGCCACTACAGGTCCAACTAACGTGCCTCACTGGGTTTTTGTTTTAGCTACTCACCCATGTTTCCACGAGCTTTCCCTTAGTTGTGCCACAAAAGGGCGTCAGCCTACCCTAACTAAGACACCAGAAAGAGTATCTTGCTTAACTTCAGTTAACTGAGCTTAGCATTCATCTGTTCAAGTTGATGATTCACTTGGGCCTAAAGAGAACTCTTGGAATTGATCAGGAGTGAACAATGACAGTCATTTTTGCATATACATTGTACAGGGAGATCAAGGTTAGATCCATAATAAGATGATCCTTTCAATAATTATCCCTGCTACTTGGGCCACCTTTTGTAGTTTTCATTCAAAAACCTTATTCCAAGATTTTTGGTTTTCTTTTTAATAGGGTCTAATAGATATAGAGGATCATGGGGCCATAGGGATCATCAGGCAGGCGACCCTTTTTACCTTTCTTCCTCACTAGAACAATATCTCCAGGAGGTCATTTTTTAACAATGCTTTCATGAATAGGCGACATAACGTGTTATTTCTCATCTATTTAATTCAAGCAGCTAAAGCGGAGATCGGGAATAAATTTTTTAATTCATTGAAAATTAGTTGATGAGATTAGACAAAGTGTATTAAACTTGTTGGTCCATATCAGTCACTGTATGGATCATCCATAAGGAATGACACCTTTCATATATCAGATAACTTCAGTGTCGTACGCTAAGTGATTTTAAATTTTGTTGATCTCCTAGTAGTTGTCTGAAATGGCCTTGTGATGGTCTAGACAAAATTTAAACGTGAGATCACACAATATAAGAGGCTGAGCATAAATTAGATGAGAAAGAATGTTTTGACATTCAATCTACATGTGGTGTAGCCCAAGTAAATGCATTTGATGGTGTAAAATGGGATGAACAGGTAACCAAAGGTAGTTTATGTTCAGGTGAATTTTACTTCATTGCCAGGAAGATCAGGTGAGGAATATAGATGTTTAATGCTATGATAGATTAGTGCTAAGTGATTATGGTAGATCTCCCAACAGGGGTGATAGTTCTGGGCAGTAATGCAGAGACAGTGTCAGAAACCTTGTCAACCTGAATTTAATAAAGTACATTGTCGTGATTCCAATATGACTGGACGATTATCTTAGAACTGCTGAGCGGATTGGAAAGAATCTGCTAACATGATTTTAGTCATGATTATTTGGGTGCTTTGAGATGAGGCAATATTGGGATATAGTGGGTTATTATTAGAATGCCTCTAAATAAGGCGTTAAGGTGATAAGGCAATGTCAATTTTTGATAATTATGAAGTAAATCGCCTACAATTAGGGCAATAGAGAGCTAAAGAATATAAGCCACAATCAAGGAGAATTAGTGGAATAGAATAGTCCAAGCTATGAGAGCGGTAGCATCTGAAGCCACTATATATAAGTGAGATGGGCGATTGAGCGAAGTTAATTTGTTTGTATTAGAGAGAGTGGAACAGCAAATAGTCGCTGTATTTATTAAAGTAAATAAAAGAGTCGTTGGGGAGATTGCTCCTAATTTTTAGTATATTTTCAAGTGTGCCTAAAGGACCAACGATCCCCACATCATCTGCCTGTTGCTCAGTGAGTTTGACCTGTTTGAACAATATGGTGAATCCTAATGATATCGTCCGATTTTATAACAGTGGAGCTCACTACAGTGGGCCCTTTGATCAACAACCAAGTACTATGAAACTTCAGTCACCAGCCATGTCTTACACAGCATGTGTTGCTGAGGAATCTTCTCAAAACACTGCACCAGCAGGGTATGAAGAGCTCAAACTTACCTTAGAAGCAGTGCTCAAAAATCAGGGCGAACTTCTTCAAGAAAAAAATGCTGTCATGCATCATATTGAAAACACGTTTAGCCAAATGCAAATTTTGGGACAACAAAACTAGGAGCTTGACAACTGGTTGGAATATACTACTGAATGGTTGCAGTGCGCAGAGCTTAGTTTGACCAGTGTCTCTCAGTCTTCTCACATGGACGAGGATGAACAACAAGGGAGGCATTATACGAGGGAGGATATGACGCTGGTTAGAGCTACTAAACCCAGAATTGTAGTACTGGATATGAATTTGAGTTGGAGCGCCAATTCTCTCATTTAATGGTGGTGCTTCCCATGGCTGAAAGCCACGCTACCCCTGAAGCGGCGGACATCCCAATTTCCGCTGGTCCAGCTTCTCATTGGGAAACTGCTTATGGATCCTGACCCATTCCTCAGTATGGCCCAAAAAGCTGTGAAAGGGACGAGGAGGTTAATATCGAGAAACTACCTCCATTTGATCAAAATGAGAAAATCCATGGTTTCTTCAAATGGTTTGAATTTGCAGCGGAAGGTTCATCTGATAGACAGAAGGCTAAACTGTTGATATCCGCCTTGGATGTCGGGAGTGCTGATCAAGTCACCTGTTACCTACCAAGTAGTTCTGTCACCTATAGGGATGTAAAAGCTACCGTGCTTCTCCTGTTTGGGGGTACCTCAAAGATGTCACAACGGAAAGCGGAATTCTTAACAAGTGGATTCAGACAACGATGAGACTCTCCTGGAGTTTTCTGATCAATTTACAATTGAAGCTCATATGCTGATTGGGGCAGGTTACTTAGTAGAAGCCAACGTGTGTAGTGCCATGACCTCTGCGGTGAAGCCATACCAAGAGCTTCACAATGTCATTTTGCCGCTTTTGGAAGATGACGTTTCCCTGCTCAAGATTATACAGTTTTTGAATCTTTTATCCCCTAACTTCTGCCACCAAATATGGAATGGAAGACTACCACTTCTACTGTACCCTCTTATTCAGGAGGATACTCGCATCTGACTCATGTTCCGCCTGGCAACCCTCAACCTTACTATAGTTCGCACCTCGTTTTTAGCCAAATTATACTCAAAAGTTCTATCAGCGTCCATGAGCTGGTCACGAAAACCATCAGCAAACTGGCTACCAACCAGGACCTAGCTACGCCAAACATCAGCAATTATCCTACCGACCTGAGCCTGGTATGCTGAACAACAACTCTGAACTTTCTGACCTGGACCCTCTTATGACAATCAAGGACGTTACTCTTATGGGGTTAGCTGCTATGAATGCGGCCACCATGGTCATCTGGCAATGTTTTTCCATAACCGTTGTGTGCACTACATACACCAAGATTAATAATGCCAGGGAAAAGATGAAGCAGAGTAGAGACAGGACACTCTACCTCCAAGATTCCAACTCAAAATCCTTCCTGAATATATAGTAGTATATCCCGCGGAAGTCCCTCAGTATAAGAATGGGTTTTTATACCAGCAGCCAGTTGAGCGAGTGAACGTAGTAACACGAGCTCAAGCCAAGGCCATGATAGACAAAGAATCCCTAGAACAACCAAAGTCGTATGCCTGTCAAATGCTTGATCAAGATTCCTCAGACAAGCTTAATTCTTCCACAGATGTGCCAACTCTGAAAGGAGTAAACTTCGCCCTTCCAGTAGACGCCATTGTCAAAGAATAACCCAAAGTTGGTAAGGGGATAATGAGTTTTTGAAAAAGAGATCCCATAAATGTTCATTTATTAAACAGTCAATATTCTTCTTATTCTGAGTGTACGTACTGTGATATATTTGTAGTGAAAAATAGAGTTCGCGCTATAATAGATACTGGCACTCCAGTCAACATAGTTTCCACTAATCTGATGGAGAAGTTGACGTTAAAACCTGATGTGGGTCATTGAATGGTGTATGGAACTGCTGGAGCAGAAAGCATTATCTCTGAGGGAGCTTACAGTGCACTACCTCTGCACTTTGGGTCCATTGTCATCATAGCTCCGGTGATTGTGCTACCAAATGAAAACTACGACTTGCTAATTGGAACTTCTTTCCTGCGCCATTTCAGGGCTGTTGTTAATATGACGGAGGAGACCCTCGCCATTCTGGGACAGTGGACCCCAATTTACTTCACCTTTAGCGGAGTGCCAAAGGAACGGTAAATATAAGTCATATCAACTTTGCCTATAGTGATGGGGTGCTGCCAGTTCGCTATCACCAACTAGAGCGCAAGTCTCGGCTTCTTCCCCAGCAGATATATGAATATCAAGGGATACCTCTTCGAGCTGCAGGGCCCATATCTATTCCTTCTGGACACCAGTCATAGAGAATACACTAAGTTAGAGGTGGAAGTGCCCGCCAGGTTTTATTAGGAGGTCATTATGCCCTATCATTAAACGCGGCTTGAGCCTCATGTGGCTCCAGGGATTTTACTCCCATGCTATGGAGAGATCAAGGTTTTGTTAGCAAATCTCCAGAACAAACCAATGCATATCCGCCAACACCATACAGTGGCATATTTACATTTGATTCCAAATGATGAGGTCCTTCAGGTTCATGATATTGGGTCATTGGATGAATTTGGTCTACCAGTCGAAGCACTGACTGGCGTACTAATGGTGGTACTGTGGAGTAATTTAATAGGACTGTTCGAAGAGTAAAAAGACCAAGCATTAGTATTATTTGAGAAGTACAAGGGGACTTTTGTTGTTGACAATCATGATTTAGGGTGTGCTTGGGGGTGGTCAATCAATTAGACACAAGAGATCATCCCCCTTTAAGGTCTCAGCTGATCCGCCAATTGAGGGCAGCAAAAGATGTTGTCACTAATGAAACTGACAAGTTGCTTGAGCAAGGGATGCTCAAACCATTCAAGAGTCCCTGGACTTTGCCTGTTCTGATTGTAAAAAAGAAGTGCAGCACCAACTTTGTAGTAATAGACTACCAGAAGATCAACAGTATTACAAAAAAGGACTCATACCCTTTGACAAGGATCAATGATGCCTTGGATCGGTTAGGGGGAGCCCATTATTTTTCAGCAAAGGACTTGATATCAGGTTACTGGAAGATTGAGCTACCCTTAGTGGAACAGGAAAAACGCGCTGTAATCACCTCCAAAGGCCTTTTTCAACTGACTTGGATACCTCAAGGGCTGTGTAACGCCCCAGCTACATTTCAGTGAGCCATGGACAATATTCATGGTGACCTGAAGCCGTCATGCATCCTTGTATACCTTGATGATATTAAAATTTTTTCTCAAACCTTCTCGGAGCACCTCAATTACTTAGAAGCAGTATTCACCCAGCTTGCTGAGGCAAACATCAAGATTAAGCCTCAAAAATGTAACTTCTTCTAAGATAAGTTGGAATACCTGGGGTTTGTGGTAGACTCTAAGGGGCTGAAACCACAACTGTCTAAGGTGGAGGCCATCCATAAAATGACTACACCTATAGTAAATGTGACAAACAGGTATTTTTGGAATGGTCAGTTACTAATAGAGCTTCATCCCTAACTTCAGCTGTATTGGGGGCCGCTATTCAAGTTTTTCAAAAAAGGATTCTGAGTTCAAATGGATGGAACGTCATCAATAAGCTTTTGATACACTTCATACTGCACTGACCAGTGCACCAGTGTTACACTATCTGAACTTTGATAGAGAGTTTATCATTCAGATGGATACGTCCCTTTTGCTGTTAGGGCAGTACTTTCTCAGAAAGACAATGAGGGAGAGAGCATCCCGTAGCATACTGTAGTCAAAGTCTGAACTGCCATGAGCATGAGCATAAGTAATACTGTTACCAAGAGGGAGTGCTTGGCGGTGATCTACGCATATAAGCAATTCAGAGTCTACTTGCATGTGGTAAAGCTTAGAATTGTAATAGATCATGCATCGTTACGCTGGTTGCAGAACCACAAAGAGCCTTAAGGGCGTTTGGATCGATGGGATTTTAAGCTGCAGGCTTATGACTTCAAGATCCTTCACTGCCCAGGAGTAAAGAATCAGAACGCTGATTATTTATCTTGACTGCCAACTGTTGCCATAATGGTGGACCTCAGTGACGTGATGTACAGTAAGATGCTCAGCAGAAAATATGATGACAAACCTCCCCAAGTGATTAAAACGTTGAATGAGATGCGAACAAATACCTTCCAACGGAATGGGGGACTGTACAAACAGATTGGCTTCTACAGTGAATTTTCCGTGACCCTCAGTATGGCTAGGAATTATTATGAGCACCCACAAAGCAGTCAGACATGGTGGTGTGCACAATACTATGGAGTTGTTGCGACCACAGTACTTTTGGGAGAGCAAGAACTTCAATGTGCTTGAAACTATTTTCTGCTGCCACCAGTGCCAAGTGGAGAAGCCATTCCGCCGTAAGACTTTGTATTGGGTAGTAAAACCTCATTTTGCTTGGCATATGGTTTCCCTTGATGTCGTTGATCCCTTGCCAACAGAAGCTAACTGGTGTAAGTACATTCTGGTGGCTATTGAAAGCTTGACCCGGTGGGTTGAAGCATGGCCAATATGGGATTTGGGGGTGGTCACAGTGGCCAAGTTTGTAATGGAATGCATTGTTCAGCGACATGGCTGCCCTCAATTCATTCTCACTGATAACAGAACCAACTTCACCTCACACATCCTCCCCAAACTGAATGAGCTTATGGGTATCTGTGGGGTTCTGATGACTCCATATCACCCCAAGTCCAATGGAATGGTCAAATGGGCGAATGGGACTTTGGTGAACATACTACAAAAATTAGTAACAGATCAACCTTCCGATTGGAGCTCCCTCCTTTACACTGCCATGTTTGCCTATACATTAGTTACCATTCCGCCACATGGAAGAGACCCTTCCAAATACTATATGGCTGACAACCAGCTCTTCCAGTGTTACTATATTCATGTGTAGAAGACACTGGCGGAATGGAAACCCATTGCTATTTGACTAACCTTGCTAAGTCTCTGTTCAAATTGCAAACCGAAGCATATTACTTCAGTTTAGCCAAAAAGATCAGGAATCAGGCTGCCAATCAGGTGCAGCATAGCGGGTTGACACAGTTTAAAGAAGGTGATATGGTTCTCTTCCATGACCAACATGTGTTTGGGTGGAAACATAAGCTGGCCAGTATCTGGATTTATCTGTTTAAATTTATAGAGAAAACTGAGGTTGATGAGTATACCATTAAGGACCCCACAAGTAGTCAGATCATTAACTGAGCGCATGCAAAGTTTCTTTGACCCTACAAGCAATAGGAGCCTTATTGTCCAGTCAAGGAGGGGGTAATGTTGTGATTCTGATATAACTGGCGATAATCTTGGTACAGCTAGAGCAGATTGGAAAGAATCCGCCAAACAAGATATTAGTTATAATTATTCAAGTGCCTCAAGATGAGGCGATATTGGGAAATAATGTGTTATTATTGGATCGCCTCCTAATAAGGCGATAAGGCAATAAGGTGATGTTGATTATTTGATGATTGAGAAGTAAATCGCCTACAATTAGGGAAATAGAGAGTTAAAGAATAACAAGCCAAAATTGAAAAGAATTGGTGTAATAGAATAGTCCAAGCTATGAGAGCGGTCTCGTCCAAAGCTGCTGTATATAAGCAAGATGGGAAATTGAGAGAAGTTAAGTTGTTTGTAGTAGAGAGAGTGGAACAGCGAAAGGTCTCTTTAATTATTAAAATAAAAGAGTCATTGGGGCGATTTCCCCTATTTTTAGTATATTCTCAAGTGTGTCTGAAGGACCAATGATCCCCACATCATCTGTCTCTTGTTTAGTGGGTTTGACCTTTACAAATAATATGGTGGATCTTAATGGTACCGTCCAATTGTATTACATAATTAAAATGGGGCTGAAATAGTAAGTGTTTTGGTCACATTGAATTTAAGCGTTTAAAGGTGAGGTAAAGGCGTATTTTAGTTGCTTGATGACCCATATGGTCAAGCTCATGTTTTCCTCCATATTGGTAGAGCTGTCATCAATGGGGTCAACTATCATATGGATAGGTTTAACCAAGTAGCCTCAGAAGGAACTGGCAAGGAGTACCAGTTTTTTTTTTTTAATTTTGTTTAATTTGAAGGTCATGTCCTTCTAATCCTTTAGTCTATTAGTCAAAAGTAGCTCCAGTGGAATCCCTTAGGGGTACTTCTTCTCTAATGCAATATCTCAACAGAAGTGGCGTGGTTGAGGCAATCTCCGTCAATTGAACAAGCAGGAATCTCTGTATAAAATAAAAAATCTCTAGTTATACTAACTAAGTGAAACTGATGATATGTTTATTAATTTATAAATTGGATATATTTATAGTTTTGATGGAAGTTCATAATTGATAGAATAGACCTTAGGAAAATTTAAATTGAGTTTGGTATGGAGGTCTCTTGATTGGCGCGGCGGAAATAAAAGGTTTTTGGTGTATTCAGTCTTTTATTTTTAAGGTGGCAGATTCTGGAGACCTTTGAATGGCAATATCTTTGTCAACTGAATTGGCATCTTAGTCAGGTAAATCTGCGAATTAAGAAAGGGTTTGTAATTTCATTGCTCTTTTAGGAGTATTTGTCCTCATCAATTTTGTTATTTATGAAACAAGGGAGTTCCATTGGTCATGTTACAAATTGGTCGCGTTTGAATCTCACCCATATCAACGCTATTCCCATTATTTTAACATGTGGTATGCAGTGGCTTTTCAGGTAATAAAATGAGTTTAAGGAGAGCGTCACATTATGTAGGCAGTAAACTTTGGGACCTCAGTCATTCAATTTTTTTGGAGGCCAAACATTAGTAATATGTGAGAGATGGATATTTCTACAGTTTCATCCAGGGTATTTTCATATGGTAGGAGGTAAAGAAGTAGAACTTAGCGTGCCCATCTTTTGTGATTGGTCTAATCAACGATCTCTATATGAATATATTTACTTAATTTTGTAGTTAACTAAAGTATAGAATGAGATTTGATCAATTTTCTGCTACTCTTAGTGAAATATAGTATCAAGTTGATATTAATCACCTCACCCCACGCCCTTGTTTACAATTTAGTTAATAATTTTATAGTAATAAAAATTTTTGTATTGCTTTGATGCAGCCAGTTTATGATATATTAAATAAGATCAAATATTATCCTTACCAGTGCAAAACTAAAAACATTAATATATCAATTGCCTCGCCCAGTGGCCTTTACACTTTTATACTAATTATACTCTTATATTATCAACTTCTTTTTCCCTGTGCTATAGCAAACTCATTACTAATAGGTTTATTAATAATATTTTGGCCATCCACAGCTTCCTGATGGTAATTATCTAGATGCTTCTAGGGAGTAGATTGCCCAACGCTAAAACCTAAGAATCCCTACCTTTTTAGCCATTATGTAAATGCTTAAAATTCATTAATGCTATTAAGTTAAATATTTTATTTTATTTAACCGAGGTATGCCAACCAGGGGACAGAAATTATCAAACTAAAACTAAAAATCATAATAAAAAAATAACGATTCAAATGAAATGCCCAAAATGGATGGATCAATTGAATCATACCTAACGAAATATCCAACCAGGTGGGCAGCAAATACTGCTATCCCTCCATGGTGGATGGGGAGGAGGGATTGGGGGGCTTGTCTTTGGCTTCATCCATATCATATCAGATTAGGGTGCATGTTAAGGCAGATAGTAAGGGTGTGGGGGCATCAACAGTATGGGGTTCAATATCCTTGATGACTGGAACTTCCAAATAGTTTCCAGCCATCATTATACCAACAATGTATTTGCTGAAAGCATCTTCAGCTTTGAGGCGGGCGTCTGGGAATTTAATGAACATGGCAATATTGGTTCAGGTTATTTTGCTTTCAGATTTTGTGCTACTGTTACCACGTTCTGAATGGCTTCAGTGACGTTTTTGTGTAAAGTTTACATGTTGATCTTACTTTGTGCAGTAAGATTTATGGGGATGATGGGAGATGGAATTCCTCCTGCAAATGCAGTCACAGATTTGGTGGCAGCTTTGCAAAGCGGACAGCAATCTGGTGTGGCAGCTGCTTCTACTGCAAGCTGGTGGTCACTGTAGAATGGATTGGCATTAGGTTGTGGGACATATTTCTGAGGTGGGAATTTTGCATTCCATTCTGCGTTACAGAGCCACTCAAGTTGCAGCGTTGGTTCTTCAATGATGTTACGTGATTTGTCAATTTCATCCAATAATTCCCCATGGATTTTGGTTGAATTGGATTGGGGAATCAGCGCACAGTTGAGGTTTGTTTGATTTGTTTGTGGATGCATGGGATCAAACTGGGATCCTATATGATGTTTAGTTGGATGAATTATTTGTGGCATTGGGAAAGGTGGGTGCTGATTGGTGGCTGTAGGTGAGTTGCAGCATCAGGCATTGGAGGAGGGGAATATAGGATTGTACCCCATGTCAGAGTTGGTGCGGAGTGGGCGGTGGATTGGTGGGCGTCAGTAAACTTTCAGCATCAGCAGAAGTTTCTGAGTATGGGCATTTGCGTTTTGAGTGGTCTAACTCAAAACAGGATGGATAAATCGTCCATCTGCCCTCAACGCAAGCTCAGTATGGATGGTCAGAGGCAGATGGGATGGTGGCATGTGGGGGAATTGACAAAGAAATTTTTGTAAATTCAGGGCTGATCATGGCAAATGCACGGCCCAGCGAGGAGTGTGGCCCCATTTGGGACCACAAATTGTAAGATGGGGTTGACGCCGTAGGCTGCCAAACCTTCCATCAGCTTCTGGTGGAGCACTTTGGGGGGAGGTTGGTGAGCAAACCAGCGAACTGACCACCAAGGTGGTGTCCATTGGGAGCCAGGTCCAAGTTGTTGGGAGGGGAATATTTTTAAAATTAATGGCACCGTTGCTGCAGTGGCTGCATCAGCTTCACAGGGGAAGCCAAGATCCAAGTACCCCTTATAGGGATGGAAGTCAATAAAACAGGCTGGTGTCATCACCGCCTGATCCATTTTGATAATGGCTTGGTCATCATAGGGGAAGAATTTCCCATATTTGACCCTAAGGCTGAAACGCATGTTGCTCCGGGGGAGCACCAGGGGGCTCTGGGCACCACTTGGGTTCAGGCGAGATGGGCATCGAGATCCTTGGGAGTAACAAATCATCCCAAGGGCTTGGAATGAATGGGCAAGCCAGTCCGAGCGCATTTTCCTGTTGGATAGAAAATGGAGAGGGGAGTTTTGCCACTGCCCCACACTGGGACAGTTGGCGGGGGATCTGACAACATATGAGCAAGACTTCAGTGTGCATTAAGTGTTTCTTTTAATTTACCAAAATTAATTTTCTTGGAAAGTTACGCCGATCAGAGAGAGAGTTTAAAATAAATATTTTGACCTGATATAAAATGAGTGATTTTGATTTGGTTATCTTAAGGAGTCTTTCATTTAAAGAGGTCTTGTTTTTACCATGTCTTGTGGAAGTTGAATATGTTAAAAAGATTATTCACATCTTTCTTTCAGCTGTTCAGTTTAACTTTTAAGCAACTCAAATTATAAAGCGTAGCTAAAACTACTCCAAGCCTTAACTAACGTTCCCCCTGATTTCCACAGCTCCATAGCCCACTGCTCCTTACTGGAGCAGTGACGAAACACCTTTCAACATTTCCCACCCCACTAGAAAACGCGTTTGGACTAGTTTGTCTAGTTCTGGTGAAACAAACCAATTGCTGTCCCTCTGAGGGAATTGCCACTTTACCTCGCGCACGCCCAACTGATCTGCCCCCTCACTCTCGCCCTCCCTCACTCCACAATCTGATTTTGCATCTGTGTCAACTATAGGCAGTTATCCCATTATGCCAAATAAGGCAATAATCATGCTTGCCACGGCCACTTCTGCACCGTTGGGATCTATCAACTTCCGCCCTTTTAAGGGCTATTTTGCCATTAGTTTCCCCTCTGAGGAAAACGCTGCCACAACAGCTGAAACCAAAATGATTACAAAAACACTCATATCCCCACAACTCAAACTTGTTTTCCCAATGACACCACGATACTGGAGAGTTTCACCAACTTCTATCTCAACTCCTAACTCAGGTGTTGTATGGGGAGCTTATGTCAGGGCTCTCTGCCTAAGGCTCAGACCCCAACCTCTATCTCATTGTCATTGTTCCAATTTGTGTTGAGCGACTTGCATCTCCTAATGCTACTGTTACCATTACTTCTTTCAATGAAGATATTTTCTTCAAATACCCTCGCGGTCCCATGTGGCCTCTGCACCAAACATTTCTACTGAGAATGTTTTGATAACGGATGCCAAATTTTTTTCTCAGTTTTACATTAGATCGTTCTAAAAAACCTGTCAAAGTACCACTAAACTCTTTTTTAAGATAATTTTGATAATAAAACCCTTCCAGCGGAACACACCTGGGGCACCTTACTGCCCCTTCCCACTCCACCGGTTCAATCGTTAAACCTTTTCCCAAACATCTATCTCTAACCTCCCTATCCAGCCTCAGCCATCTGTTCGCCATCTAGCCAACCAGGATCAGGCTTGGATCCTGTTTAACTCTCCCTCCCATTCACCCTCCAAATCTCAAAAATATGTAAATGCACCAATCCTATTCAACCAAAATCCATGTGCCTTATTGGCTGAGTATAAAATCTGGGGATCCCAATGAACAAATGATCTGATCATTGAGCAATTTTTTACTTTCAGACTTTGACGCCAATTTATATTCTTGTTTTTTAAAAACTAAACAAACGCTATCATGTTCTGATCCAACCATAAGTTTGCTATTGATACAGCTGCCTCGCTCAACTGTCATCCTCTCTTTAAAGCTGCAGCTAAGTCAGTTGCATCATTAACAACGTGTCGCCTCCCTTTTGCTGTCCCAACAGGCCTTACTTCTGTAGGTAAGCGGGCCCACCTTTAATTCTAAAAAATGTTTAACAACTCTATCTTAAATGTTGTTGCATGGTAAAAGACTTAAAGCTAAAATCCCACTCACCAACATTGCCACCTCTTTCAAGCTCCTGGACATTTGTATTAAAAATGAACGCAACCTTGCCAACTATTTAAGCCTATGTCAAGGCGCATAGCCTTTACCCTGGTCTCCCATGGGAAATATAAATTCCTATCTAGCGGATGCTCCTACACGCTTGCTTTCTGCTTTGGCTCGTGCCTTGCTTCAGGAAGGTGATGATGCTTACAAAGCGCCCCCAGATCCCCTCTCCCTCTCCACCATGTATGGCTAGCAGTTCGCTGTTGCTACCTGGCTGGTTTTATTTGTTTGGACTCAGTGCTGTTTTCTCATTTAGGTTTTTTCATCCCAGTTTATTTATCATTATTCTTTCAGTAGAGTACATCCCTGATTAGCTTACCTTAAATAAACATCTTTCCTTCCGCTAAGCATCACTGTCTAAAAACTACACTATCCTAAAAGCTAAGATACTTTAGCAAAGTTTTTGTGTAGTAGAGAAAATAGTGCAAAACCCGCAAAAGATCCTGCCAAATTGGCAGAAAACCCAAAACCTATTATTAACTGTACAGTACCCCCATTTTACCAACATGTGCGTCCACCATGACCATCCGCCCTGAGTCATCAGCTTCCATTACAGATGCTGCCATACAACATGGAAAAAATGTAATTGAATCTGACAATATGTCTTATGTACCACCTTTTTCAACCATGTTTTGACTAAGGAAACAAGTGAGCGTGTTTAATTAAATGTTTCATATTACCAGTCATTTTCAGTAGCCAAAGCTACTATCATTATGATAACTGCCCACAAAAGCGATATGTTTACCCATCAACAAATTTCTTCTATACTGACTGTCAAAGACTGATGGAATCAAATTTATATGCTGGGTCAGATGACCATACCAACAACGCCAAAAACTCTAAGATCGTTAGAACAAACCAAGAATCAAGCCAATTGGCGAGACCTTCCAAGGAGACAATCCTGATCGCTTGGGCAACCAATATGCCCATTTATTGGTTCAACAATGAGAACAAGACCATTTGATTGGATCCAAACAATTTAATAAAAAAGTTTCAACATGACACAGCATGACCTGAGGTATCATGGTGGAAACCAAAAGATGATGTCTAGATAAACCAAGGAGACCCTGGCGCCTCGGAATATGACACCAGCCCACATGGTTCCAGAAGCGTCAACCCTGACAAGGGCCAGACTTCTAGGGAACCCAATGACTACCAAAGGGGCTCCACCCATGCTGCGCTTACAGCGTCAGCACAGACCAAGAACAAACATGCTAAAAATGCTGCGGAGCCTGGCAGAAATGATTTTCACCTGCTCTATCCACCACCAACCCCTGAAAATCTGCTTTTGTAGCAGAGGTCATTAAGAGATGGGCTAAAACAAGATTCAAAGAGTATACTATCACTCTACTCTGGCACACACGCTTCACATATATTACAGCCGCAACCTTGTCAAGCTCTAAACACAATACTACTTTAGATACTTCAGGGGTTATCACATTTCTGGCAGAAATTTTTATAGATGAAGGAATTCCGGCAAGAGGTTGCACAGGGGCTAAATACCACAAATGCAACTATAAGGCCATATGGAGACTGCTGTTCTTTAATATGAAAAAATTTATAAATGAGAAATGATATGCCATATCATAATCTCTTATTAGCGGAAGAGTTACATTGTTACTCAAATTTAGGTGTTCTTGCTTATGTTGTCCTAAGCCAGAAGAGTCACACTGCTGGTCAGTCCCTTCCAAAACTCTCCGCCTTAGTTCTTCATCACCGCTTTTATGCTTGTCACTCCAGCCACTTCACTGTCAAAGACTATATCTCACCGTATTAGCTATGTTGTATCCACTATGTCACTGGGTTTGAATCTCTCACCAAGCAGATGGTTTTAAATATTTCATTCATTCAGTTTCCCAGAAGAACTGTGTGTATTTATCTGCATGTCTACCAGATTTATATCTGTAAGGCGTGGGGAGTCCAAGTTAGCTCTGGTTATAATCTGGCAAGTTACAATCAGCCAAAGGAAATAATCAATTGCTGTCACTGTGGTCCACAACCTAGTATCTGAATAAGGCAAAAAATTTTCAGCTGGAAAAAATTAGCCAAGTTGTGCTCCATGCAACACCAAATTCTCTCCATAAATGGCAAAAACCTCTGAGATTAGTAGAGGAGAATTTTAAAAAACAAGAAAAATAGAACAAAATAAGACAGTACTCTCACAATTAAGGTCAATGGCCTTTAAATAGTGACGTGTTAGAGTGGGTGTGGCGCTGTTCTTTGGTTCTGTGCTCTTGTGTTAGCATCTTCCCTGGCTTCAGGTTCTGGGTTTGCACTTGAGAGAAGAAGGTTGTTCAAGAGTTGGTGTGAGAATTAAGGGTGGAGGAAAGATGGGGCATGCCATGATTTCTTTTCCCAAATTTAATCTTCTATAATTTTTTGAGATGATTTCTAAATTGTGATATGCTCCATCTTTGCAGGTTCAGTGCTTGATAACAAACGACTTTTTAAATATATTGGAAAAAGATATTAGGAAAATTATAGTAGGTAAGCTAAAATTGGGGTCAGAATTCTCAAAAATCTTCTGAGAAATCGCATTATCATATTGTATACGTTGTAACGCCATTAAAATTTTTATAATTACCAGATTTTTTGGGTAAAATTGGTAGCGGTATAGCGGGGAATTACGTGGGTACTTCTAACGCTTTGGCAAAGCTGTAAAATTCTCTACACAAGAGTATAAACTTGTCCTCATACCAATTGTCAGAAAATTGCTTTTCTGAACAGTGAGCTCCACTAGTGTGCCAGGCCAACCAGTATGAAGACTGGCTGGCCTTTGCTTTTTTACCTTTATTGGCATAACAACCCCCTACAATTCCATATCCAACTCACCAACACAGCATACCAATGACTTCGCCTTAGCCCCATGGTCCATTTTGGGTCTGCCCTGGTGAGTCCATCCATTATCCTGGGTGGACATGGAAGTCCCGCACTGCACCACCCTCATGACCAATTGTCAACCCATCTTGGGTGTACCCCAGTGAGTCCATCCTCCCATCCTGGGTGGCTATGGCACTCCTGTGCTGCACCACCCTCAAGGATGACAGTCATCAGCACATCATCGTTGGTGGATGGTTGGTCAGGGTCCCATCAGTTCCTTGTAGGGCTGAGGTATGGGAGCTTGCAGCATTGGCCACTCCAGGACATCATCCCGCACCTACTTAGAGGATCTCCAGTCTCACATTTTTTAATATAGCAGACTAACTACTAACAATTAGAATAAGATAGCGAAAGAGAGATCTTTATTGAAAGGGAATGACGACTATATATACCCTAGGCTACTGCACCTAATCACAACCCATTGGCCATCAAGCCAAAACTGCATTCAATCATTAGTCAGCCATGATACCAATTCCCTTTCAATCCACTCATCCTGTTCAACAAATATTATGTTGACTCATCCCCGTCATGAGTCACCACTCATTCATATATATGTTTCTATTATAAATACAACTTTTGAGCATCCTGGCATAAGTCACTGGTACTCCAAATTAGGCAGCAAATTCATAATCAAATGATTGATAACGAATACTTAAGATTTTCACTAAAATCCCGCAATAAATTTTTTATAGCAGTTGGTGCAGGAAAAGATTCCACCAAACTCAGATTCAAGTCAACAAAATCATTGCCAGATGGTTGATACAAATACGTCAGCTTTATGCCAGAAATTCCAGCAATCACCCACAATTTTGGAGTTGACGCCAAACTAGGATTCAGTGCTCCTAAACAATTAGTATTTTCTATCATAAATATTATCAAACTAGTCAGATTATTTTGGAAATCACGCCTGACTAAGTGAAACCCCTAATTATAATATTATTGGGAGGAATCCATATGGTTAATTTCTCGACATCAATTACTAGAAAAGGGGGTTGAATTGGGTGCAAATATAGGATATTTCTTATAAAAATAAAAAATGGCCTTTTCTATCTGAAAAGGGTTAGTAGACACCAACTGGATTCTTGTTCTTAGTGGAAAGCATTGCAATAATAGTGGCAATCAACTGCCAAATTTTAATTTGGATTTGATTATAATACAATATTTTGTTTGCTAATTTAGCAACTCTCCAAATAGGTGATGGATTAGGCCTATGGCTCAGTCATAACAGATTTCTGAAGTTTCCCTCCTTGACTACGCATTCCTCTTCTGATGGTACCACATTTTCATGTATTTAATTTTCAACTGAAAGTCAGAGCCCCCATCACTGCATCCTCTGCCCATATAGCGTCCTATTTTACAAGCTAATAGTGTGAGGCTGATAGTTGCTTTTTGAACCGTACCCCTCTTCCTGACTTTCCTGATGTCCCCATCATAGACGGTGCTCCCATAGTGGATGTCAAGTCGCCCTGTCTTGAAAGGAGTTCCTTTCAGAGTTCATCAGCCACTTATATTTTGCTGAGTCTCATTATGTACCACTTGTAGTGCAGTTGCAAAAAGGTGAGAAGCCTCAACAGGGGCCGTTATTTCTGGAGGCAGTGCTTTTCATGATTAGGTGCTTTGCTCATTTGGAATTGCCACCATCCACCAACCATCTCCCAGAGTGAGGTTCATTTCATTGCCTTCTGAGTCTCATATGCTGGTCCTTCTTTTTTTAGTACTAGATGGTCCCAAATGCTGGTCCTTCTTAGTTGGTCAGAAAGCCCTCAGGCTCTAGGATTTTTCCAATTGCTATATTTTTATCTAAAGAAATCATATCATCCATATGCATGCTGGGGTATCTGCTGAATTTTGCCATAAATGCTTGCAATATGGGAAATTATCTCCAAATAATGTCGTTTATTGATAACATGGGCTACTTCTTTTCTCCTGTCAATCCTCATCCTAGGGTGGATTGGTGCCTAGAAATTGTGTAATTTCTGCAACAGACTGAATAATCTGTCACTACGCCTCTTCCCATACCCTGCCCCAGAATGAATGACTTATTTGTTGATTGTCTGGTGTAGGGCAACTTTTTATTTCCTCAGGCAGGAATTCATCTTCTTTCTTGTTGTCCTCTGCATTTTTTCCTCAGTCCATCACTTTTCTTTGTTATATCATGATATTGAGTGACTATGGCTGCAGCATCTCCTCCTGGTAGCACAGGATTGCGTCTGCCTTGACTGTCATCCTATAGCATCACCTTTTGTCATTCCTATACCGTGAGCTCCTAGTTCTTATTCATCTGTCAAACTGTCTGTGGATGCCTCATCCTCCCATGAGCGAATCATCCTCCGCACTGGTGCTAATGCCACCCTCTCCCAAGATCAAGTCTAGCCCCATTTAAGAAGAAATCACAGCTTCTAGTGTGGTTGAGTCACCAAAATAACATAAGCTAAAGATGATGAAGAGAGAGTTCTGTCAGTAGATATCTGAAAGGCAGCTAATGAGAACCAGTGGGGGTGGTGAAGATATCCATAGTACAGGATGTAGTTGTACAGACCTAGTTTATGCTTTTCACTAGTTAAATACGTTGTTACTATATATAATCATAATTTTTCTTTTCATTTGTTTTATATATATATTATTCTGTTTATTATCCATTTTAGGGCTGGATGAATTTAACGTTTAACACAGTTATTAATCTGGCCGCGCTCTGGCTTCTTGATCATATAGGCATCACTGGACATTTATCTATTAACTTAAAGGTCTGATCCATATTCTAGTTAGTATATTAATTCATCCAAATCTATGCTGGCCATTGAATAGAATTCTCTCTCCTATCTCAAACTGCGGAAGTCTGCTATGCCATCAGTGAACCAATTTACGATTCTTTAAAATTTGCCCATACTTATGAGTATTATTTAGTCTGAAGTTTAACTAGCGTGGATGTCAGAGTGGCCAGGTATTGCTGTAGATCTATTTCATTAGATTCCTCTACACGGGAGCAGGTTATAAGAGGCAGGGCTGTATGAATCGTATAGTTTAACTAGATGAAACTTTTCCTGGCTTCTGAGTGATAGCTGACGTATGTAAAATACTGCGTTGGGGATAGGGATGCTACAGCAAACTTTTTACTCATCACAAGTTTTATGAGTATAGTCACTATGATTCATTAGCGCGCTCAACAGTTCTGTTAAACTCAGGGTGCTATGGGGTTATTAGCACTCTGAAGATCGCCATTAATTCTTTAAAATGGGGAGGAAATGTGAGGTGAAGCCAGTTCCATTGTCTTTATGTATGAACTTTAGAAGCCTTGATGTTGAATGAAGCACTCCATTATTGATTTGTAGTGTATACCGCCTCCAAATCTCCTATGGTTTGTGCTTCTACCCACTTCTTCAGAAGATCTATTACTACCATGATGTACTTGGAACGATTTGCTCCCATCAGCAAGTGACCCAAAACTTCAATAAATACCATCTTCCATGAGAACTGGGGCTTTACCAGATGGTAGGATGTCTTGTGGAAGGGCTTCTCTACTTGGCATTGTTGACAGCAGGAAATCGTTTTATGAACGCCAAAGAGCATGCTAGCCCAGTAGTATTACAATCAAATGAATTATAACGTTTTATGCAGCACTCTTATTTTTACTGACTTGTGTTAGTTCATGTTAAAATTAAGCTATACAGAAGACTTAATAAAGCTCAACATAGCGCCGTCAATCTTCCTATATAGCTCACCATTTTCCAATAATGTATCATACTCATCCAATTTAATTATCAAAGGACTTAAGGTGATTCATCAGAGTACTTTGTGCTGATCATTTTTATACATCAAAATTTAAGACACACAAATAATGAGGCGTAGGTAGTCATGATAAGCAATCATTTCTTCTGTTTCACACCAGGGTGAGAACTACTTCAAATTTCATATGCTTAGAGCTTAAAAAACCACAATGCGAGGTGTCTCTCTAGCTTCCCAAGATTCTATAATAGTTTAAGGAGGTGTGGTTGGTCACAACCTTAAACTTTACTCCATCAAAAACACTTAAACCTAATCTTCATTAATCAAAGTTAAGCACTCTGCTAGAACCTTGTAGTTTTTTATAGCATTTTAAACTTCAGCTGCAATAAGTTTATTGTGCTCCACTTCATTGTTGTACCGTTGGTATAATACCGCTTCTTTGGAAGAAAGGGAAGAGTCAGTCTGATGAACTCCTTCTTAAAGTTCTTTATATTACAGCACAGGGGCATTAATTAACGCCAGCTAAAGAGTGTCAAGATCATACTGACATTGTTCCATCCATGAAAAATGGCGTCCTTCATTAGAATTTCAAAGCGTGGGGCCCAGTACAATTAAAGCTATATATTTAAATCACCAGTAGTAAATAAACAAGCCCAATATTAATTCATTATTTTATTTGGTAATTAAATTGAGTGTCAAGATTTTAGTATAGAAACATTGTCCAGCTTCATGAGATAATAATGATCTTCTTTATATAGTAGGGCTCAAAGATCTTTAGTGGATATGAGCTTTATAATTAAATATGATAACTATTGCTTGGTGTAAATCCTTAAAGAATATTAACTTATAAGTCAGGATTCAATTCCGCTGGATCTATGTTTTGTTGAGAATGATTCTAACAATTACCAAGTTGTTTGATATTTGTTTAAATATAAATAATTGAATGATTTTTATGCATCAATTGGAGTTTTTTGCCAATCAACTAAGGGTTTCTTATAGCTGCTGGGCGTCTTTAGCGCTTTTGTTGAAAGAAACTTTCAGTTTAGCCAAAAATGAAATGTAACCTTTTATTTATTAGTGAGATACCATTATCTAAGCAGGTTGCTAGTTTGATGGTGTTATTCCGCTGGGTTAGATGAGGGCTTTTTGACATGCTACCTCTAAATCCAACCCATGGCAGATCATAATCTAGGAACAGAGGATACCAACTAGGTGATGTATGAGCAGATTCCTCTTTCATTATTAGTACAGTATGTGGAGGGTAATTATTGGCGACAGCTGCTGTTCCTTTTGAAGCTCCAACAAAAGAGTTGGGCGCCAGATTCCCCTTTTATTCCCTTAGTTTTGATTAAATAATGCAGACGTTTTCATTGGACATTTTTATATGATAGTTTCCCTTATCTAATTGTCTAGCGTTCTCTGTTGCTACTGCAACAAGCGAGGATGGGAGAAGTCTCATTGGAACCATTAACCTACTGATACACGGTTATTCTATAATAAGGAAGGGAGAAGACTCCTTGGTACAGACGTTGACAACTCTAGAGGAAGAGTTGAAAGGTTAGGATTTCCTTGTTGAGTGGATAGATTCAAAGTACATTCACGTGGTTTGAAGATAGGTTATCAGTATCTGTCCTGAGAAAAACCTAGCCAGAATTGCTATAAGTTGGTTGTGAAATACTCAGCTGATACTAGTCTCAATACTAGTATCACCTACCCACCCATATACCAGATTAAATTAATCCACTAATAATTGATTGCACGCATTAGAAACCTGTTCATTAGACTAAAGAGATTCATTTGGTGCTCACTAAAATTAGTAGTTAAGTAACCTAGGCTTAAAAGTTTACATTTGGTGCTTGATACATGTGTATTAGAGTTTTCATGCTAAAGATCAATCAGAACATATCAACACAATGTCATAAAAGAACGAACTTTAGAAGCTGTGGACAGAATTATATCATTAACAACTACGTGCTAAACGTGGCGTCACAAGCTGATATAGATAAATTTTATGAGTGAGTGCCAAAAGCCAAGGAGTAAATTGAATAAGTCATAAAAGTTAATAAATATCTTATTGGGAAAGTCACTTCATTGAAATGGAAGAAGAACGAATTAGTAAAAAAGTCAAATTTCCAGAAAACTGAGAGTGAAGAGGATAGCAAATGCTTCCACCAAATTCATGAGGATGTAGCGCAGATCTTAAAGCACTTACAAGAAATTAAAATTACAGATGTGATTGCACCCAATTGGAGGCGAATGAAGCCAAAAAAATTAGCTCAAAAGTCCAGATGGGAAAAAAACCCAAGAAATATGCCTAGAGCCTTTGCTGCAATTTTGGAGATAATTCCCTAAAAATACACCTATCATTAATCAGTTTTCTGAGCAGGAATCTCATTCCCTAGTAGCAACGGAAGAATTTAGAGCGCCAAAAATACATATGTTTAATTGGGATAATGTACCAGCGTTTTTTCACCTTGTTGAAGATTTGGCCTACTTCAGATGATCTGGTTCTTCATCTGGAATTAAAGTTGGAGTTATAGCACCTATTTTATTAGGAGAAAAGACCGGATGATGATAGTTGTTAAGATATTGTTGAATCTTTGTGATTCCGTATATATCCGCTGAAGGGTTTTTTGCACAGGGTTATGGCCATTGATCAATTGGAACGGACAATATGACGATTGCAAGTTCCTTGGATTACTTGTAAACAATTAATTTATAATAAAATGGGAGTAATTTACCCCAGACACTTCTTTATTTTTAATATTTAATTTAGAGAATCTTCTTCTGGTCCGCTCCCTCTTTCATCTTCTCTTCCCTTTTCTCTTCAAGACCTCCTCTGTCAATCCCCTCATTTCACTAATATCCCAGAGGCCCCTGTTGGTACTGACTCTTTTGCTTAGTTTATTCGTTCTTCTGTATTCTCATTGTTTTCAGCTTGTTGTTCTTCAATTCTTTATTGCCCTGATTTGAGGCATTCCAAATTATCTTTTGTCAAATGTTGACATCACCTTATAAAACTATTTTGTAGGCAATCCAATATGACCCATTATAACCCATTATCGCCTCATCTTAAGGTGATCAATTAATTATAGCTCTGAAACATCCTTTGATGGATTCTGTCCATTGAACCTTCAGCGGAATTCCTCCAAAGATCCGCTTGGTCACAATGATGGCTTGTCATCCAGTCATATAGATTCATAACATTACTCCCCCTTTGACTGGACAATAAGCTGTACGTCTCTTTTTCCTTCAACGCCATGTGAACCATCACCTGCCAACAGCTGCGAATCCA